>JAOTOL010001216.1:0-340000 GCA_034440575.1 Imbricaverruca yamaguchii
CTGCCGGCAACTGCCTGTCGCGTGCACCCATTCTGGCTGGCGACGATTGGAAGAAATTGCTTGCCATCGCGGCGTGCACATCTGCTCTTCTTACCATGCAGCTTCCGTTATTTCTGGCACTGGCGTCGTCCGCGGTGGTCATGCCAGAGCTTACTTACTCGGCGGGTGAGTAATCGTAACGGCATCGTCATTACGCTCGCCAAGCCATGCACTAATGGCTCGCCCATGATTAATTATTCCGGCGGGTTTACGGCCGCAGACAGACGTGCAGCCAACACGGAGATCTCCGACCACACCTCGTCGCCGCGGGAAAGCACACTGCATACTGAAAAAAACTGTCCGATAATTAATTGATTATTGAACGTTCAGCATGTACAGGGAAAGAGTTAGCAATTTGTACTCACTCGTGCGCACGACTCCAGGAAATCAGATGTAACTTGTGGTCCCGTTGCCACAAGGGAGCTGCAACTGCTGAGTGCATCGTGATAAATTACGGCCGATAGCCAGCAAGATCTGCCTAAAATCGAGAATTGATAGCTGCAGCTGGCCAAGGACATCCAACGGTTACAATATAACAACTAGTGATAATGGTGGCTCATACAAGCCGTCCTTAGCTCTACGATATAATTTCAAATTGATATTGAATGAAGGATGGCGTATTATCAGGGGTGGGTACGGGTCAACCAAATCTGTGAATTTTAACATTCATCCCACGACGTTGATTGGAAAATGGCTCTAAAATGAGTGTTTCCCCTCGTTCAATGAGGTTCTGCCTCCTTTTGTGTAGAACTACCACAGATAGATGCAGCTATGCTGTATGAGGTGTTGTATGAGGTATCACCAGTTCCCACTAAATACTGGTCAACTTCCAGCTGCCGGCACGGATTTCCTAGCTTATGCACGAAATAGTTTATTGCTAACCTTCTGAGACAAAACCTGACCGCCACATTTCTTCTACGAGGAGAAGAAGCACGCTTTGCGATCACTGTAATCGGCCTGATACTGGAGATACCAGGACGGCCGACAATCCAACTCCCGACCAGATTTTGCTGCCGATCATTCCTTCCACACGGATGAGAGGACTATTCCCCCACTTCTCGGCGGAGCCCCTCTGACTGGATACGAGATATTCGGGTGCATCTCACTAACATTTTGAGTCGAAGGTGCCCGTCTGAGCACAAAGGTGCCCGCCTAGGGCACCCGAGTGCATCCACGAACATTTTCAGGCGTGGGCGCCCTTCTTACTACAAAACGTGTTCACCCAGGGACACTCGAATGTACCCATCCCCTCTTAAAATTACCAGTCAGTGGCGCCCACTGAGTACGCCCATCCAGGGGCACTCAAGTGCATCCTTCCCCTTTCAAAATTATCTCAGTCAGTGGCGTCCATCTGAGGAAGTGGCGCCCCCTGAACATGCCCTCCATATACTCCCTCCGTCGTCCCTGCCAGCCCCATGCCCGCAGCTCTTCCTCTCAATTTACGCCACACAACCGCTCGGTTTATTTCCTATAACACATCAGAGAGATGGTAAGCTGGAGCCAGGCAGGTCACGTGACATGACGTAACCGCGCGACCGACAGGCCGGGTCGCTCAGGTGAACTTTTATTGCGCATCATTGTCTACGCATTACATCCATTGCGTGCCACGGATGTACTTTCTCTGGCCACACCTGGCTCTTCGGGTACAAAACATCCCGACATGCCGACCTGCAATGGCTACGCCCGGCGGCGGTTAGCGAGCTGAACACCCGGCGGTGTCAGGGGCAGCGGTAGTCGCCGTCGTGTCCAGCACAATGCAGCCCCACGCAGAGTCATTGGACTTCAACTTCATTGAACCTGTGGATATGTGCGCCGAAGGTTCCATGTCACCAGAATGCACGAGGCCGTACGGACGGAACAAAGTCGAGATTGTAGTCAGCCGGTGTTGACGTATCTCATATAGTGCTAAATCTAGTCCTAAATCTACATCTAGTCCATACCAGACCTTGTCTTCTGCCGATACGATAGGTCCCTCTAGATCCCAGGCAGTTCATGCTGCAGTTGTCTGGCCGTTCTAAGCCAGTTGCACTGCAACTACAAACCAACTCTCAGCCAGTTTAATATTATTGTGCATTATGTGGCTTACGACGCACTTTATACACGATCACGGTTAATGGCGCCGCCTACGCTGTTTCGCCGGTAGGCCGCGTGATTGGGGAGTATTTGGAGTGGTGCGAGTGTTGAACCTGGGGACCTTGGTATCCAGACTTTAACACCTTAACCACTCGGCTACCCCAGTACCGCTTTCCTCAGCCAGTTATACTGCAGCTGCAGGCTCGCTCTCAGCCAGTCGTACTGCAGCTACCGGGCCATTATCAGCCAGTTACATTGCAGCTGCAGGATCGCTCTCAGCCAGTCGTACTGCAGCTACCGGGCCATTAGCAGCCAGTTACATTGCAGCTGCAGGATCGCTCTCAGCCAGTCGTACTGCAACTACCGCGTATCACATATTGCACTCTGGCACCCATGAGAGAACAGCGTTCCACTGTCTCTCTGTCTCTCTGCAGGTGCCTTTGTTTGACAGCTTTGATAGCGTCGACACGAGGAATAGATGTTGCCGACGGCTGGCTCGTGTCACCTCGCGGGGAAGCGGGGAGGGGGGGCGGGGGCTGGGGAAGCGGCGCTTGCTCCTCACGTTGGCTGAAAAGATACTACGCAAATCAGAGGCGGGGTCTGGTGTTTCTTCTAATGGGGTAGTGGAGCGAAATGTGAGGTTTTCTAGGGATTCAGCGGAATCTAGCAAAGTCTCTAGCATTTACAATCAACTTGTGCCGACTTTCCCGACACATTCCCGCAAACATGTGTTAGGTACAAAGGTTAAGGACAAGCGTGTGAAAGCCATCTCGAATCCAGCTGGTTTTGTTTCTGGTGACACACATTACATATCGGCATCAGTGGAGCGTCAATACGGCGAACGGAAAATGATTTCACACGTGATAGTTGGAGAGGTTGGAGCACATGTGACGTCATGGTCCACCAACGTTAGTTAGTCTACGAATGATCCCTGCTGGGCCGGCGGCGAGACATACATGGGATCAAAGAAGCTGCTGCATTATGCTCAATAGTGACACAATTTAACAATTCATCAATTCCATCCATATCCGATGTAACTGGTACAAACCAGCAACTATTAATTCCTTACCACTGATCAAATTGCTGCCACAACCGGTGAAGAAAGTACCGCACTTTGGTACAGTAAGAGTACTTGCACACGTTTACACGTACAGGTAAACCTGCCAATTAATGCACTCACTTGTCTCGACTTTGTTGTTGTACTGAACCAGTCCAGTCACCAGACTGCGTCTACTAGGTCAGTGCAGTCGCGAAGATACCCCCCCCTCCAACACCTACCATGCGTAGTCAGCGCAGTCCACGGCACATGGATGGACATCGAACCCTGGCGGCTGCATCAATCCCCAATCAGTAACCGCTGGGGGAGGGGGGGATAGGTAGGTGGATAGATATGGGTATGTGGGTATATATATATATATATATATATATATATAAATGACAGACATTAGCAGGTAGGATGTTGGTATACAGTTCCAAGGGATATTTAAGGTGTGCTTGATTGGATATTTGGTGCATTGTCTACAGGCATGCCTTGCGCATGTCTCCTGCCATATTTCGAAAACCTACACTTTTCTTCACCTTTTGGGGAAGGGGCATGCACGTTCCCCTACTGCTACATTCTAACAAAGGCGAACATGTGACTACCATACATGAGATTTGTCTCACCGAATGCAAATTTCTAGAGCGAATATATGCACATAACAGTGGCGACCATGGACGACGATTGGTCGATTGAGTAAGTGAGTGAGTGAGTGAGACACAGACAGAGACAGTACGCATGCACAGTGAACTCATATGAACAACCTAATACGATCCGATCCTGCCCTAGCCGATCCGAGCATGCTCGACAGCATGGTCGGAGATCCCGGGTGGGTTTTGGTGGTCAGTTTTTAGGGGCCAGTTCTGATCAGATCCCGACCAAATTCTCCATTTTCGTAAACATGTTGTCACGTGCCTCCCAAGAAAATCTCCACAAATGTGCCCCGATTTATGCTCCAAGGGTCGTCAAGTGTGGGAGGCTACAGTCGGTTCAAATTCCCTTACAGGAACGGCGTCATCCCAGATTCCGTGCCGCACTCGCTGACAGGTGGCGGGGCCTCTAAAGGATGACGCTCTATGCCGGTTCTACATTTTAAAGATTGGGAGAAAATTCAGGGCAACACATTCCCAGATTCCAAAATTCAGGCACACCATCGCAGATATCATTTGGCAGCCAGCATTGCTAGGATTAAACATCACCAACACTGCAACAGACACTGTAGTCAGCAGTATTCGGTCACGAGGCGTGTCGAACAAGCACTGCCCGAATTACTCTCGTTCATCCTCCCCCTCTAGCGGACGTTCCCGCAAGCTACGTTTTCCCCAGCTCCCGCACAGGCATCTCCGTGAGCGCGTGCTTCAATGTTTTGCCGCAAGAGCTCTTTGGAATGGACTCCACCAACCGCACACCGCCGCAGAGTTGGTAGTCTGGGCTTAACAAAGGTTGAAGGTGCCCAGTTCCCCAGCTGTGACGTCAGCATTGCGCGTGATCACGTGGGCGTCAGGCAGCTCGTCGACGTCGTTTTCGGACACACCAACGACAGTTGCGTTCACTTCGGAGTCGTGTCTGCGGAGAGGTACTCCTCCAACAAAGTGGGCGCCACCTGCACGACACAGCAGCCTGCATACAGGACAGCTCAGGGGCGTTGGTTTCTGAAGATGATCTGGGGGGAACAATACATGGAGACCAATGCCCATACGGATTGTTGACATAATCCAAAGGGTCCCATACTAAAAGTTGGAATTATTTGGGGGGAGGAGAGGAAGACCTGTCGTGTGCCGCCTGCACACGACATTGGTTGGTTATTTGGGTTTTAGGGCGCATCAACTGCAGTGGTTATACAGCGCTCATTGCACACGACATTGTCAGCCCGTGTACAGGACAGCTGATATACAGAGCGGGGCCACCTGTACACGACATTGTCAGCCCGTATACAGGACAGCTGATATACAGAGAGGTGGCCACCTGCACACGACACTGTGAGCCGTGTACAGGACAGCTGATATACAGAGCGGGGCCACCTGCACATGACATTGTCAGCCCGTATACAGGACAGCTGATATACAGAGCGGTGGCCACCTGCACATGACATTGTCAGCCTGTATACAGGACAGCTGATATACAGAGCGGTGGCCACCTGCACACGACACTGTGAGCCCGTGTACAGGACAGCTGATATACAGAGCGGGGCCACCTGCACATGACATTGTCAGCCCGTATACAGGACAGCTGATATACAGAGCGGGAGGCACCTGTACACGACAGTGTCAGCCCGTATACAGGACAGCTGATATACAGAGCGGGGGCCACCTGTACACGACATTGTCAGCCCGTATACAGGACAGCTGATATACAGAGCGGGGGCCACCTGCACACGACATTGTCAGCCCGTGTACAGGACAGCTGATATACAGAGCGGTGGCCACCTGCACACGACATTGTCAGCCCGTGTACAGGACAGCTGATATACAGAGCGGGGGCCACCTGCACATGACATTGTCAGCCCGTATACAGGACAGCTGATATACAGAGCGGGGGCCACCTGCACATGACATTGTCAGCCCGTATACAGGACAGCTGATATACAGAGCGGTGGCCACCTGCACACGACATTGTCAGCCCGTGTACAGGACAGCTGATATACAGAGCGGGGGCCACCTGTACACGACATTGTCAGCCTGTATACAGGACAGCTGATATACAGAGCGGGGGCCACCTGTACACGACATTGTCAGCCCGTATACAGGACAGCTGATATACAGAGCGGGGGCCACCTGCACACGACACTGTGAGCCCGTATACAGGACAGCTGATATACAGAGCGGGGGCCACCTGCACATGACATTGTCAGCCCGTATACAGGACAGCTGATATACAGAGCGGGGGCCACCTGTACACGACATTGTCAGCCCGTATACAGGACAGCTGATATACAGAGCGGGGGCCACCTGCACATGACATTGTCAGCCCGTATACAGGACAGCTGATATACAGGCGGGGGCCACCTGCACATGACATTGTCAGCCCGTATACAATGATCCCGTATACAGCTGATATACAGAGCGGGGGCCACCTGTACACGACAGTATCAGTCCGTATACAGGACAGTTCATATACAGGGCGTTTTGGGGCTCATCCACTGCGTTGGTCATACAGCGCCCATAACAATGTTCGATGGACAGCTAAGATGATTGGTACCAACAGTAATAAACGAACCTTCACAATAAAGGCGAATCCTTCCGAGTTTCTAGTGTTTGTATCTCAGTGAGGTGTGTAAATCGCTCTGAAACCGACATCCCAGAGAAAGCGAAAACGTTGTCCTGAAGTTACCATGCACGAATGGTCACTAATGCACCATGCAAGTCGTACAATATCAAGCATACACATGACATACATAGTTATTCTGACTTAAAACCGTCCAGCGTGCTTGGCGCACTATTCTGACAATTGTTGTACTCGATCATTGTCAGATGGTTCCAGTTCTGACAAGTCTATTACGCTTTCACCAAGTCTCGCTAATCTGGTTTATACTTCTTCACTATACAGGCAGAGCGAACTAGGGCCGGCACCAGTTTGAGGTGGCTGGATAGCTCAGGGCAAGTCTGCCGAAGCTTTTGTGGCAAGGTATATTATTTACAATACATTTTTTTTTTGTATTGATGTGCCATAGTTTTTGTACGTCCTTGTACACTATCTTTCTCAACTTTGTCATATTTTGCGGCAACGTGTAAACTGTGAAATGGCACCGCTTAGGCGCATAGTCACGATGTCCGTCCTTTTGGCACGTTGCCAAACGGTCCCGTGAGCCAAACATTGTCAAACGGTCCAAAACGGTTCATTTATCACATGTGATCTGTGCATCATGTACAAGAATGCAAAAGTCGCGATGAATAAATCGAACCTGATTGTAGACCCTTTAGCAGAGGGTCGAACCTGAAGGTCCGACGGATGGCTAGTCCGGTTCTTTGTATGAAAGTTAAGTACTTATTTACACCAACCCTTCAATTCACGGGACAGCATTAGATAAAACAAAAACAATAGAAGGCCCTAACACCATGGAGGTCCCCTATGGGATCGGGGGAGAGGACCCTTTTCATATTTGCCCCCTTATAAAAAAAATTTGCAGCGACGGCACCGCCTACGGGTTTTCCAAGCAGCTTGGTTTTCCTCCTTCTCATATATTTTTTTCAAGCTTTAACTTAAACCTACACATACAAGGTCGGGCCTGAGTCTGACGCCAACGACTCGCTCTGGACGCCGGGCCTCCGCTTCGTTTCAGGTCGCTTCGTTTCAGGTCGCAGATGGGCAGTTGGTGCTTGTTCGCATGCTACGAAGCTACCCACTCTCCAAATGTTCTGATTGTTATGCATGTATGTTCGTACATAAACCTGTATGCCACGTACGTATCGACTTTTTACGGCACGTTCTTTGTTTGCCGGCGTCTCTTCTTTCCTCTCTTGCTTAATTGATATAACTGGATGCCACATAAGCCGGATTAACGTAGCCCTTTCCTTAACATAACAAGTCTCCGGAGGATGGTACTCTGCCTCTGCTAAAGGTGGAAAATTTGCACATTGAAATTTGGAAGCGTGTATATCCACTCATGAGTCGATTTACACAGAGAATGGACTCCTGTGTATGTCACGACAGTTCTGAGTGGATATACACCATACGCACTATGGGTCTATTCCCGTGACTCCACCAGAAGGAACTTAGTGGAGGTTAGTTGAGGATAGTTGAAACCTGCCCACGGGACCGACCGGTGGAGAAATCAGCTGACAGCGGTCCGAATTCCGCGACAAAAAGAAAGTGTTTGGCGCTGGATCTGGCGATATTGGTCAAATTGCTGCTAAAATGTTTGTCCAGATGATCGCACAATGTATATAGGATGACTTATAATACAAAGTCCCAAAATTGTCCATATTTCTAGCAATGTAGGTGCCCTCAGGGACTGCGGGGAGAGATGTTCTTTTCGCCAATGGGATTCATGGGCTAGAAAACTGTACCAATGTGACATTCTTCAAGACTACCTCAGTAATTTTGAGCAAGTTTCTGAAAACTAGTCTGGGCGCTACATGACCAATGTAGTCGATGCGCCCTAACGCCCTAATAACTAACTGAAAACTAGTCCTGGCCATTTCCTGTCAAAATTGGTAGCAAGCAGTGATGACACAGAGACACTACTAAGAAATATGAAGTACAGGTCTATCACATTCTCTTGTACCAAGGGTGGACGGAGCTACCAAAATAAGGCAGGGGACAAGGAGTTTAAGGGGCGCGTCGACATCTAGGGCCATTTTGCTCCCATAGGCAGTCCCTGTGTAAATCGACTGATGAGTGGCTTTACACAGAGAAGCAGGAATGTGTAAATCGACGCATGGGTGGATATGCACGCGTCCTTGAAATTTACACATTGCATCAGGGCCGCATATCCAAGGTAAAGATGCAAATATGTAAATATGGTAAACATGTAAATATGGTATAATGGCAAATCTATGGTAAATATGTAAATATGCAGTCCCTGTGTAAATCGACTGATGAGTGGCTTTACACAGAGAAGCAGGAATGTGTAAATCGACGCATGGGTCGATATGCACGCGTCCTTGAAATTTACACATTCCCAAGGCCGCATATCCAAGGTAAAGCCATTCTTCCAAACGTTGCATAGTGTAGTAGTTACGTCATAAAATCTTACCGGGCGCCTCCTTGCATGGTGATTAATATGGTTTTCACTTAAGTGCTCATGTATACATTGGATATAATCATGCTTGAAAAGCAGTCTGAACATATAAGATCGGCTTACTTCTCACCTACCTTCTTTCTCAATATCTTACTTTTTGGTTTGCTCACTTCCCATTCATATATGGTACCTTCAAAGGACGATTCAGCATTGGATCTACTAAGTGCCTTCACAACAATTGTAAGTATGCAACGCAAGCAATTCCAACATGATTCCGATTCACATATAGAACGATGATTGCTTACGTAGCGGCGACATTGCCTAACAGCCCCATTATTTAGGAATCGTTCAATAAATATACATATTCCCATATGGCTCGCCCTAATATTTTGCATTGATTTTCTTTCATTATTTGATTATATATCCACATCATTCTCAAATACCAATTGTTTATCCGTGTGCGTATATCCACTCATGAGTCGATTTACACAGAAAGTCCCTGTGCAAATCGACTGATGAGTGGCTTTACACAGAGAAGTAGGCATGTGCAAATCGGCTCATGAATCTATATATAGAAGCATGTATGTCCACGCATGAGCCGATTTACACAGAAAATGGTCTCCTGTGTATGTAGCGACAAATCTGAGTGGATATACACCACCGGCGCTATTTATGTAAATCACGATAGAATGTGACGTCACTGGGTTATCGAGTATTTCCCACATTCGCAACAACAATTTTCAAAGCCATTCTCGACGTTCAGGTGCAGGCTGTGGCGATGATGCAGGTTGTGGTATGTGGGGTATTATGGACGATGGATTATTATTAAAAATTTGCCGACTCACCACTCCGGTCTGCCCCTTGAATCTGCCCCTTGGATTCACCCCTTAGATACACCCCCTGTTCCATGCCTTGGATTCACCCTGTGATCTTACCATTTGAATCCACCCCTGTGGTCTGCCATTTGATTCACCCTGCAATTATTCCCTAGGAACCAGCCCTATAATACCCATATCCCCATGGATCCATCCCTGTAATTTACTCCATTGGATCCAACCCTCTGATGTCGAAATGTTCCCGGACCGTTCCTGTACACATTCCATGTGGTGCAGGCGTTTCGGAGAGGGGTCAATCTCGCTGGAATGACCTAGACTGAGAGGGATTTCATTCTGCTGACTCTACAGCGCCATGTGTGGGCCAGATCAGAGGATGGGTATTCATTAAGACATTGGACATATTCCCATAGAATATTACCTTGGGGACAATGGTGATGAAGGCACGGATCAATGGGTGTGAGGTATCCTAGGGACGGTCCGTGGCACCCAAGTCAGGTGAGGCAGAGAAAAATCGCCGGATTTCGACCAGTATTTTTCATAAGTACCCATCATTATTTTATGTTGAGATGAGGATGAACAACTCAACTTGGCGCTGCAAGTGCCAATCCTATCACCATCGTTCCAAAATCAGTGGATTTCAACCCTCTCGCTCGTGTTCAAATGCTTCTGAAATTGTCGGGAAGTTTTCATATATAAAATATCAGTGAGGTTTTCATATATTTGCATTTCGTAACCCGAAATAGCTGGCATAAGCAAACACATATTATACATATAATATATAATGCATCTATATATATATGGATATATGTGTATTTATATGTATATACATGTGCATGTACTATATATATATATATATATATATATATATATATATATATATATATATATATATATATATATATATATATATATATATATATATATATATATATATATATATATATATATATATATATATATATATGTATATGCACATGTATAACTATCATTATTGTTGTTATTCTTATGGGGGGGGACGGTTAGTACACCCCTCTAAAATACAAACTAAGCATCGCACGGAAACGAAAGAGGTGTCATCGGAAAGCGCTCGATGAGTAGGATTCCGGTCCACCCCGAACAAATTTTCCCCAAAAGTGACGTCACCAAGGGGGACAGATTTTCACGACTTACATTATGTTTTGGCTCTGGGGAGTTCATTTTAGGGAATATTTGAAGATTTTTTATTTGGAATGAGAAAAGGACAGCGAAATTGACCAGGGCTTCATTTTTTTTGGCCTTCCCAAAATAACATTTGTATTTTTTTCTGGAATTTCAAGATTTTGAGTTTTCAAGTTTTCTTTCATTTTCCTATGGGTAGAGCAGACCGCGAAACGCTGTTGGAAATCAACTTGCCTAATTAAAAATGGTTACTTTAGCCAGAAACCTCTATTTGAACTTCAATTTGGCAAATACGCAAAATTAATATATAGTCAAAAACTAAAAAATATATGCGTACGTTTTGTTGCATCCCTAAAGATAAACAAACGCTGAAAGTTTCATTAAAATATCTATATCCGTTAAAGCGTGACGACTGGTTGAACTTTTTTGGAGGTGACCTCACTTGACCTTGACTACCTCGTTGACCCTACATGACCTGACATAAAAATTTTGAAACCACATGCCAAATTCATATGGAAAAGGGTATGCCAAATTTGGGCGCGCTGCCGCGCGCCGTTTGTCCACTGTCCGCGAAAAACCTGAGGTGGGTTGAACACCCCCCCCCCGAGACGGGAAGGGTTAAAAGTCTAAATTATTAGTGGACAGAGCCAGCATTGAGGGGGCACATGCCCTTCGCAAATGTTCAAAAAGAACACGCCTGGTCTAGACGTATATGAATGAAAAATGGAAAACAACCCTGAAAACCAGCTGCAGGTTCCGTATCTGCACATGGGTGATAAGGACGTGCTATTCCAACCAGGATAGGTGCCTTCGCCGGAAGCCTAAATATAATGTTGGCACCTTTCCTGGCCGGATGAGTACCACTTTCTCATGGGGTACATGCCCCCAGTACCTCCACCCTTGTCCACGCCACTGCACCGAGTGGGGAGGAATTATATTGCAACGGTTTTCTCTTGCTTTTTTCTACCCCTCCTACCCGGCCGTGATCTTCAGTTGAGCTGCCTCATCATACTGCTACTATCCGTGGCAGTATGAATCAACATGAATGCAGTCAGAGTGTGCCCAGGCGAAAAGTCCTAGTGTTAGGGAATATAAGGCTTATATTCGCGGACAAGATTCTTCAAGCTTTCAAATGAACCTAATTTTGTCCTATTTTGATGGTACTTAAGATCGGAAATGTCGTGTGGAAAACACGGAAGTTTCACTGGAGCGCCTATGGGACTGAGCAATGGGGTCTGCTACACTTTTTTGAGCCGGGTAAAGATTATGTTGGGTATATGTGCTTTAAATTATAAGTCAGTATGTGCTTGTTATTTGTGATTTATATAAGCTAAAAAGTACAAAAATTGTTAAAAACCTATTAATTACGTCATTTAATTCCAATAATCTGATTGGCTGACAAAGCACTGACGTCACTCGATAGTACGACTGCCAAGGGTATTATTTACAAGGTTATTTGCGCCTGACGAGGGTGGGGAAATAGCGTGCTGGCGAGAGTTTCGAATTTGTGCGTAAAAGTCCATGAAAATGAGCTCAACTGTGACTTATAAGTGGTGTTTTGTGCCTCAGTGCACTAATTCTACCTCTCTCACGCCTAACAAAATATTCCTGCCAGTACCCCGTGCTGTTGAACCCCGACGTAAATGGGCCCAAATGGCGAGGCGTGACGATAAGGACATTTTGGTGTCTTCTGCTCCCTGGTTCTGCTGTGAAGATCATTTTGAGGTAAGTTCAACCTCTGCCTGAAAATGGAAAAACTGGAGAAATTCAATTTGTACAATTTTGCCCACTGCTCAGACTGTGAGGGGACTAAAACTCCTATTTTGGGTGCTGGGTCTCAGCGAAACCACTTTTCGTTTCTTGTAATGTGTATGTATGCAATAACTGTCAATGGATTCATTTCACTACCCCTTGGATCCACCTTTGCCCCTAGTCAATGCTGTCAATGCTCATTTGTACAGTAGGGGAAGGCAGGGCAATCCCAGACAGTGGGTAATGCCAGACACCATCCTGTATAGAAAACTATGACCACCGCTGATTAGCTGATGCTGTTTACGAAATATTTGGCCATCATCCAGCTCATGTGACAATCGATCATCCAGATCAGCTGCCTTATTTGGTTTTTGTAACCAAAAGATTGTTTTCCTGCCTTTGTTTTTATAAAAGTCATAAAGTCATAAAGTATTAAGGCTTAATAAGAGCCACAGGGGCCCATCTGGGTTAAGCCTATCTAGAAAAGGTACTAGAAATGTACATACTCCCACCCCAATCAATCCTTATCCCAAGTTCCTAGGAAGCTATGTATCCCAGCCTGTCTAGCACCACTCACTTGCTCCCGCATAACACCCTCAACAATCACAAGCTCTTCCCATCACACCCATCGTGCCACCATAGACAATCTCATCAGCATCACATCCCAAAGGAAGGTGCTGAATCCACTGCTAGGCACACCCCACACAAATTCAAAAATCGAAAACAAACAAGTGTCATTATTTTTGTTTTCACTGAGGATAAGGAAAAAACTTGCTTTAAACTGGTAAGTGCCAGAAATGCCCACCCAGGTTGTCAACACATGGTATGTGTGAGACTGTCTTTTAATATTCTGCATGAAATGATTCATTCCAATTTTACAGAAATTCATGATCCTTTTGTCAACTGACCACATCTAAATGGTGGGTATAGTTACCTAGGTAAGCACATTTGTACCTGCAAACTTAACATGCACATAAATCATATGCCATGGCATGTACGCGAGGCCTGCTGACACAGCTTTAAGCATTTCTGTGAACAATACAATTATTTGACCTGTTTGAAATTGCCAAATGATCACTAGGCCCCATGTCAGTCAGTGATCTATGGTTGCTAACTATTATTTTCTGTATCTACAAAAATGTAGAATATCAGCTGATGGGCATGTTAAAGAATGGGGGTAAATTCCAACTTACAAGTAACAAGGCCAAATTATGACCATCATACTTGTCTTAGGGGACACTATGTGCATGATATGGAGTAATGGTGCCCTAACCTATTCATTGCATTTACCACCTTTGATGCATGTTATATATTCCCCCCTTGTACAAACATGGGGAAAAGTCTATGAAATTGTAGATTGCTGTGGATGTAGCCATATCCATCAGCCATAGGCAGCCAACTGATGTCATCATTCCTACTAAAATCCTTTTTGCCACCAGCATTTTCTGCCAGCCAGTTTTAATTGGTAAAACCAGTAGCATAAATAAATTATGCCAGCTGCTGCTCCCCGCCCTCCTGTACCACAATCTCAAACCCCCCTGTAACCATCATGTCTCACCTCTGATTCTTCACCGCCGGAATCTCAGCAGACACGTGGAGGTCGGACTTGGAGAAAAATTCAGCTACCATGATGTGATTTATGTCAGGGAGGTTTCTAGAATCCGCTTTTACATACCCAGGCTCCATCCTTCCAGTTAATAGTCCAATCTGACTGACTTTAATGCGAAAAATATGTCTCAAAACACTAATAGATACCCTCCACAACGAACGAACTTCCCAAGGCCGTATGAACTTCCCACCTTGTATACGCGTTTATATTGTTTGTCTCGTATGCGCCATTTGGCTTACTATCGAGTGACGTCACGCGTGAATACTGCCCCGAGGGCATTTAAAGAAAGTGGATTTTCTCCATGATTTCGGCATTTTCAACATTCAATATGAGCATTTTTGAACTCAGCGTGATTTTATACATCGGAAACCAACGCTGACCAAATTTGTGTAGCGGACCCCATTGTCCAGCCCATGTGACGTCACCGATTGCCAAACAATATTGGAGGGCCCCGGCCTACCCTGCGCTTGTTATGAAACGAAAACGCACTATATGGCGATACGTGCGAGAGGCTAGCCTCAGCCGACCGGTGATAGAGCTGTTTGGAAGCTAAGTTGTAAGTGGTGTAAATGTGAATTAACTTCAATTATCACCATAATTATCAGTCACCAATGCATATTTGTTTCCTTTTTTCAAGTTAGCTATTCTCCAGTGTATGAAAGCATAACTTTTTGAAAATAACATGCAAAAATATTTCACAGCTCTACTCAGGTGAGGGACTGCCTTAGCGCCTTACATGTGCCGACCGCCCCTGCCAGGGACATACCTGATGTCTTGAATAATCATCTCTAGTCACTCCATAGCAAGTGTAAGTCGGTGTGGGCTTAGGACACCCTCCAAAAGTGTCTGCTTGTCTGTCTGTGCAAAGCACTATCCGTGCCGGTAGGAACGCTGAGATACGTACTGCGGTCAGCAAGTGCCCTACGACTTGTCACGACGAGCTAGGCGACTACGAACGTCTGCCACGCCGTTTGCTTTTTCCGCTGATCAGGGAGGAGTTGGAGCTTGCTAGTTCAGCTTCCTTGGGTGTTGCCACAACTGGACGCTGGACTGCGTGTGATGTTTCTGGGTACGTGTGTCAGTTCAGCGGAATGCAGGCGCATGTTTTATCGGCACCGCCGCACGCCTTGTCGGCACGTACTCACATTTCTGTGGCAATTGAGCATGCCAACGTTTTTGCAAGATCCCATTGGCGACGAGCGGCTCCCCGTCTTGTTCAGCCGACCATTTGCAGAATCAGACTGTGCTGTGTACTGCCCTGACTGCATGTGTATCGTCATGTCGCCTTCCAAAATCTGCCCTTCCGAGAATTGAACGCAAACGGTTCCGGAAACTCCCAAGCAATAACTTCGCAGATTGCTGCTGTGGAATCTGAGCTCTCGTGTCAAGAACACGAAGAGCTGACAACAAAGCTGACATTGGTACTGTGATTATTAAAGGAAGACAAAATTAATTTGTCATTGCCAACAAATTGGATACCACCGTGGCCGATGACCCCCAACACGGATCCCTGATCTGCAGTGGAACGGGCATGTGAAGATAATGGAATGCACGGTGCTGTAAATAGCCTTTACTTCTGACCTTTACCTTTACTGACGTCGCATCATTCCTCTCAGGCGATGAGCTTCCTCCAAGCCTTGTTGACTTTCACCCCGACCAAAAGTGAGTGCTTCTGGTAACTCGCGGAGATGTTGACCACGTACTCTCCCAACCGCATTAGAAAGTCGCCGCACCGCAGTGGCAACCGCGGTAACCTGGTCGACCTGATGGATGTATCCTAACGCTGGATCATCTGGCCGTGCCTCGCGTGAAAAAAAAGGAACCGCGGCCGACCAAAAGGCAGGATCATCATTGCAGTCATTGGTGCAAGAAGAGAGTAAGCGTGGAAGTTGTCTCACTACATGCTACATATAATGCATTGTGAAGCATTCATATGCTTCCTAGTAGCGTATACATTAAAGCATTCGTTATGAGATCGTTCCGCTGCTCAGTAAAGTAGCTAGTGATAGGGTAGTACTCACATAGATAAATATCTTCAAGTGCACTTGTTAAACAACTCGTGCCCCAGAGTATCTAAGGGAACCTGGAGACATGCAGGTAACGCCTATTGCCTCCAAAAATCCATGTTTAGACCACGCCCTGGTTGGAATACTGATATGTGGCGACGAATATCGATTACAATTTCATGACGTGTACATAATTTCGCCGTGATGTGTGTAAGACTGCGTGGCAATGTGTTTAGTTAGAAAACAGCAGAAAGGTCAATGCCAATTGCCCAACATGTTCAAAAACTGGCAAAAAAAACCCACAAGGGGATGCTGCGTGGCCTCCGCTGACTATGGTCAATGATTCATTTGTCGGGACTGCATAATATTGTTACCACATAGACTAGCCGCTTTTGGCTTGTTGGTCGATCCCTTGTATGCAGTTCGCGAAAATGTATATTTTTGATGTTGAGTAAGTAACGTCTGTCTTTCTATATTCTGCATGTCCACCAGCAATTGCAGATGAACCAAACGTCTTGAGACCTTCGCTGGATGTAGCGCCACCTTAGTACGAAGAATCCAGAAGAGCGGGAGTTCCACCGTTCCTGCTCAACACCATGTTTTGTGCAATTACACCCGCACCAAATAGGCCCGCAGTCTCCGCCACACCCGGGCTGTGCGCCGTCAATTTCGAGTTCATGAGAGCTGTGTATGGTTGTGACATGTGCATACCCGACATACCAGTCGCGAAATACGTCGCGCCATGGCGGCGGGATGGTATGCATTCCTGACGGGAATGATCTGACACGCTAGTGAAGAAGTGGGACAGTCTGTTGGTATGTCACTTATCAGTATGGTAAGTTGTCCTTCATACATCGAATTTTTTGACAGGGGCGATATGTGGTTTTGTTAAAGACTCATGTCTGTCTGGACAAACTGAAGAAGAAATTACAGCCCCTGCTTTCAGTGACGTGGGTATATATGATATAGTTCATCATGAATGGTCACGGGTACCGTATGCGCTCAGATGGCTCTCAACCATTACGCTTGTTCTTTGGAATTGTGATGTTTGCTGTATACTTACATTGTGGCATGTTTTCCAGTTTTTGATAATGGTATTCTCAGCCGTACTATATTGAAGCAAATACAAAGGTCTGCATACAGTATTCGTGTGGTCAGTGTGGCGAACATGTGCATTTAATGAATCATTGAATACTGGATCCGGTGGCGTACCAAGGAGCGTGCAGTTGCAGACCTCGAAATTTTGTTCATGGACGCAAAATGGTATGGCAATCGACGCGTCCCTAAACTCCAATTCTTCATCATCATCGAAGTTGCACTCCCATTCTAATTGAGACCCCTCCACTAAAATGGGCCTCGGCCATTCACATGTGGCCAAATATGAGAGCTGGTATTTCGCGTGGGGAATTGACATAGTTTCGTCGGTCCACCTTGGTAATTGTTGGGCAATGATGACCCAGGGACAGATATATTGTCCCTGCACCTTAGCCGCATGCACTGTAGGCTATGCTATCGCCCCACGACCCCATGCAAATTCAACGGGCGGCATCGCTGGCGACCCAGGGCAATAGACTCCCACAGCTCATAACGGATGGATCCGTAGGTCCTATTGCGTCGGCAGGGGACCCTAAAGCCTAGTGATGGCAAAGTCACGACGAGCGTTTCCGGAGGAAATGTGAATGTGACAGAAGACCTCAACTAGCGGCCATAGACCCAGCAGACTGCGGGAAAGTGCTGAAACTGGCAGTCACAACAGTTGGGCTGGAGACCCCACAAGCATGTCGATGGGAGGCTGGCAGGCATTTGGCAATTAGGAGGCCTCGTTCGCTCTTGCAACCTAGAGATGGGCCCAAAATCAGCAGAATTTGGTCATGAGGGTCTATAGAATCCCAGAGATATGACTGCCCAGAAAGGCCGCAGAATATAGGCCGGCTAGTCCTAAATTTCCTGCGGCAGGTTTCAGTTGGCAAGACCCCAATACTGCAGTCAAAAATCCATAGCCAATGTAGGGAACTTGGTCCCTTTGGGCTAGAACGGATCCAGCATGCTGAAATGTAGTCAGGATACCTCACGGAAAGGATCCAAAGGTGCAACAAAAGCTGCGCGGTCTTTCAGCCTAAAAAGCCTCTTTCACAGAACGAACTTTGCTCCTTTCAGACAAAAAGGTGTCCCTTCAGTATGCTCCACTTCCTCCCTCTCAACGAATATCCCGCTGAAGACGTTTCTCCGAGGAAATGTGCTCCTCCCCCGACGAGAATTCCTCGATCCACCCCTGATTGTAACGCCGTAGGTTCTGCCTATATACGTGGTTAGGTAGGTCCTTCACTCCATCCAACACCATCCCTAGCGCGACATATTCATCCTGACACCGCTATCGCCGGACAAATTTCCCGACGTTACCCAGTTCCGCTATGCGTCCTTATACTGCTAATCCAATATCCCTGACACCATGCTGTTTTATATACATTTGATGGGCAAGCCCCTCATGTTGGTTTTACCCCCAGTAATGCAAACCTTTAACATGGGTCATATGGATTTAGCCCCCCGCCAAATCAATTTGGCCTGGCCATTGCCTTCATGCATTGTCTTCCTCCCAATAACCTTCACAAATCGAGGCCAATTGTTGGTATTGGCCACCTTTAAGCTAATAACACCACCATACCCATTCTATCGTTCTTATGACATGGTCGGTACCATCCCCCTGAGACCACCGGTTTCACCGTGCGTCTGCGTGACACCGCTGCCCCATACCACATGATGAGTTCCGTCCTGGATCCAGATTACTTCGCCGGTCCCGTTCTGAGTTGAAATCCTCAACCGCCATGCATTACTCCACATATGCTGCACGGGCGAACCTGGCGTGGCGATGTTCATAGGAACGCACTCCAAAACACCGCATACTCTCAGCAAAATGATTGGTTGAAGGGGTATATATGAAGGTAGTTTATTTGGATGACCGTGGGTTTCCTACTCGCTGGCGGATCCAAAGGTGAATTGACCAGGTCTTGCCCCTCCCCTTAAGAGGACATTTTTATAAATTGCGCACTAAAATCCCATTTTGTCGAAATCTAAGAGCATTTGATGACATAAATATTGGGTCAAAGACTGAACACTAGGGTGTGTCACGAATGACCTTTTTTTGGAAATTGCATTTTGCTTAGTGAAATTATCGTGCAGATCACCTAAAAAAACCTGTGGTCGAAACCAAATCGAAATCAAACAATGAACAAAATATGCGACAGGCCGATAAAGAAACAAATTTGCCGGGCGCCCGGCGTTGAAGTCTCCAGTGATGGCACTCCGTTGCGATTGGCATCTAACACCACGCGTCCGGCCACCGGCGGAGCGCCGCCGCGGCGCTGTGACGAAAAAGGCGGCAGTTGGTGCTGTGGATGACTGATGAATGGATTCTGGTGATGAAGCTCATTAATAAAACTCAATGAAAGTGTTTAGTGGGGTAAAAGGCTTTTGATAAGCACCAGTCGCTTAATAAGTTGCCTGGATATCTGACGCATGAAAGAAAGGTTCACTTTACGTCGCTTGTTCGTTCCATTTTCAATCAGTAGATCTATCGGCGTATAATGCTAATTTTTTCACTTTTGAAAGTTTGAACATCTTCAAAATTCCTCGTCTGTTTACATCGAAGACCAATTCAATCATTCTGAGACACTTTATATCTTATTGTTATGACAAATAGACCAGGCGAAATCGGCATCATGCTCCGTTCCACTACAACCGAAGGAGACGGGCATACAGCGACGTCACCTTTTGTACGAGCGGCCACATTTTTTGTACGAACTATCATTTTATAACTGTACTACTTGTCTACATGCTCGACAGAAAACCCGACATGAAATCCTTTTTGCTGCTGAGCACTGGCATTGCTGACCTGTGTTTCAACTTCGCCACAATGTAACCGTGGCGGCCTCTTCACCAATTACCTTCAAAGACGCCTCGGTCACCACTTCCACCATCCGTTCCACCGTCTGACTGTGCACGGGGTATGGCGGTACTTCGAGAGGACTCGCGATGATGTCTAGTAAGTCATCATCGGACAGTTGTTGCGTCAAGGGCGGCTCGGTTATCGCCTCATTACACCAATCAATCAGCTCCATGATGCTGTTTGCCCCCATATTCACTTTTGGAAGCTTGAACTTCCGCACTTCGTCAGTATCATTATCGACTTGAGTTCTGCGACACTGCTGGATTTGAGTGACCGCCCTTTCCCGTGTGGCTTGATCTTGGCCCGCTGCTATTGCTAGCAGTACTGCCTCAGGGTGACACCACTAGCTGTTGCGCTGTATTACCGTCTGCACCATGGCCGCTATCTCAGGTCGCAAACTTTTGAGAAGTTGCACGCTGTGCAGCGCATTGCCAGGACCGTCAGAACATTTCCAGTTCTTCTTGATGCGGAACCACATGGGAGTATAGTGGCACACCATGAACTCCGCTAGCATTCTCAGACTGTCTGATGGCTGTTCGGTTGATATGTAGAGCCGGAGAATTTGCGCCGCCAGAGTCAGCCACCTGGAGTAGTTTAGTGGGCCGATCTTCATTTTCGCAGTTCTATCTGAGATACAGCCCGTATGGACACTACGCGCCAGACTGTACAGAATAGTCTGATCTGAACTTAGGTCACTAAGAATCTCCTGCGTCATTTCTGAAACATTTCCGCCATCGATTGGCTCAAAATCGACCACTGGCAAGGTTTCTACTGCGCCTGCAGCAGCCCGGCCAATCAGCCCACTAAACGACTAAGGTCCTGTTGTGACTCCATCTAACTGGCTAAATACTGCACGAAGATTAAGTTCATTTGCATGAAGTTGGCACACAAACCAGTGGACGGGGCGTTTTTGTCCGAGCTCAAACAAACGGATAACACCACCTTTTTGGCCAGTATTAAATCTCGTGCCGTCACAGCCAAGCACAGAAACATCCGCACCAAACTCATATGCCACGGCGTTCAGGTCCTGAAAAATGTCCTCCGCTTTCCCAGTCTGTGGGGTAAAGTGTCCTAAATATGCACTGTCTGGCTCGGATACAACCACAATGTGCTCTTCCGTCTTCTTTGAACTGGCTGTCATAAGCGTGTCGTCTTTTCTACCGTCGAAGTAGAGACCAGATACACGACCTGCATGATCCTCATGGCTCTGGGCTACTACCTCTCTTCTAATCCGATCCCTTGCTCGCCATACTTTTTTTGCTATCCACTATGCAGTCCATATCGTCAGAAGTGATCCGACCAATGTTCACTTGGAAACCGTTTATGATCGCAGCACACGCACGATTAGACACTCCGTACCGATCTGTTGCTAGAGCCGTATTTCGCAGTTCGTCTGTGTTACTGTTCACCATATACTCTGACTCATTGACTACAGATGTGAGCGATGATGAATCTGTGGCGGAATCTTGGTCTGAATTAGAATCTAGCTGGGCCATTCCAGAAGGTCCCGGTTGTGGTGATGTGACTCTCTCGGCGGTCAGACGCCTCCTTTCGTCCATGGCGCGTCGACGAGTGGTTTCACGGATATCTGCGGTGCCGATTTGCATTTGGCGAGGTCCTCTCTGGTCTCGGACAAAGGGAAACTCCATTCGTGGCACTTTGTCGGCCATCGCACATTTGCAGCTATCGATATCAGCACATTTGCAGCGGGCTATATCAAACAATTTTCCATACCACTCATCACCGGACATGCCGACTTCTTTCCAGCAGTTTTCATGTAACGCAAGTAGCGATCGCAGCATTCTCGAACCACTGCCGCCTTTTTCGTCACAGCGCCGCGGCGGCGCTCCAACGGCGGCCGACGCGTGGTGTTAGATGCCAATCGCAACGGAGCGCCATCACTGGAGACTTCAACGCCGGGCGCCCGGCAAATTTGTTTCTTTATCGGCCTGTCGCATATTTTGTTTATTGTTTGATTTCGATTTGGTTTCGACCACGGAATTTTTTTAGGTGATCTGCACGATAATTTCACTAAGCATAAGAAAAACCGTTCAGGCGACACACCCTGTGAACACCCTTAGGTGTTCAGATCTGATGACTTTTATTTCGAAATGGGAGAAACGTTTATAGTTTCCCCACGCCCAGCTGTCGGATCCCTCCCTGGATTAATTTAATGTGATCCCATGCTAAACGCGCACATTATTGGGGTGGGGGAGGTACTCAACACCTCCCCCAAAAAAGTCTACGAAGCCGTACGCCTGCCCGTGCGCATCACGATAATCTGAATTGATTTACACAGGCAGCGCAACCAGTTTAAATCAACTGTGAGTGGTTTTGCACCAAACGGCACTTCAATATAAATCATGATGCCTCGTCATTTATCCAGTATACCATCTATGTGTAAATCACGATATATCGGAGTTCATATACACAGGCAGCGATCCTTGCTTAAATTGACTCGTGAGTGGATTTAAACCCAACAATAAGTCAGTGTAAATCACGACAGATCGTCATTTACACAGAAGAGCATCTCTGTGTAAATTTCGGCAGATCTGAGTCGATATACACAGGCAGCGCGACTGCTTAAATCGACTCATGAGTGGTTTTACACCAGACGTCGCTTCTGTGTACATTATGACAGATCTGAGTGGATATACAGCCGACAGTCCCTGTGTAAATCGACTCATGGATGGCTTTATACAGAGAAGCATGCTTGTGTAGATCGACTCATGAGTCGATATCAATTTGTTCTTATATGGGGCATTCCACGTCAAATCGCACAAGAATTGGCTATTTTGAACCCGACCCCCTCCGATTTTTATAAAAATTGATACACCTGTAGTGCCAAGTGAACGAACCTCACACGCCAACTTTCAGCCCTGGGTGACCTCTGGGGTCAGATTTAGAGGTCATCCTAGGTCGCATATTTTTACCGACTTGACAACAATCAAATGCATATATATTAGATGTTAATTAACTTAGCGGAACGACATTGGTGTTAAAGTGCGCAGAAACCCTTGGCAATTCAGAAATATGGCAAAAGTTGTACGTGACCTCTCCGTGACCCTTGACCTAACGAGGTCAAAGTATAAAAATGCATTTTTATATATGTTTGCCTGCCCCTAATTCGACTAAACGAGGCTGAATTAATGGTCCTGATATTATCTAAGAACCTGCAAAAAAGAAAGGCGGAGACTCTAAAACTTTTGAGATATCGGCCTTTGAGTAGGTATTGTCATAGGACCAAATCGAAGCATGCCCCGATGCTATTTACCATATCATCGATGATAACTCTGGATTCCTTGGTCCGATTATCGTCAAATTTGGTGGGCAAATCATCGGTGGCAAGCTGAACTATTTTCCAGATTTTCAAGTTGACCTGACCTCACATGACCTGGCAGTGACCTCTCCATTACAAGCCAACAGGGAAACAAAAATGTTTTCCTGAACAAAAAACGCTGAATTTGGCTCGTACAGGCTATATTACCTAGTTTTAGGTTAGGCTACTCCAAACGAGCCAAGTTTTATTTTGAACAAGTGTCCTCTGCAAGGTCACGTGAGGTCACTATGAGGTCATGTCACACTTTCGTCAATAACTTTATATAGAATCAAGATAGAGAAATAATTTTAATGCCATCGACATCCTCTGGTTAATCATGATGTATAATATGATCAAGCTAGGTCACACTTGACCTCGGTTTAGGGTGACCTGGAGGTCAACTGGGGTCAGGATCAAATGTTCAGCTAGCTAAGTCATGTGATACATCAATAAACGCTGCCTGACGAGGAAAATAGGATTGTAACAAAATTATATTTCTATCTTTATTTTGGCAAAAGTTATTCGCAAACAAATACGTTTCCTCGGTTTTTATAGCCTGAATATATTGTTTCAGCTCGCGTGCGTTTCGTACTAACATTTTATCGGGAGGGCCAGTAAATGTTTCTGATATGCAAATAGCCGCGGCCATAAAACAAGTTGAACAGCAGTACCGTATATTCACGAAGAACTACCAACCTTTTTCGCCACACGTACCTCACGGCCCGTCTCGCTGCCGGAAAACCATCTCACAACCACCATACCATTACGTGGAGACGGAGTAACACGATGGACATTCCTTGTTCCCGGTATTGTGCGAGCAGCTGCGAATCTGTCATTCAACGCTTTGGTTTCTTTGACCCACTCGGGTTTGGGAAAATACTCCACGCACGTACCGGTGGCATGGTTTTTTACAAACTGATAAAACTGGTCCGGGATCTCAATCAGAGTTCCTTGCAGACTTCCCTTTTTAGCTAACCTTTTCAACGTCCCACCAATGCCATCACACGGTCCCTTTCCGTGAGCGGTTGAGAAGAAATGCCACTCGGCGTCTATTCCAAAGTCGACGGAATGCTCTGCCAAATTTAGGAAATTCTTACAATTTTTGTATTGCGAGGCAGCCCCATCTGAAAAATAAAATATCTTCTTGGGGCGCTGGCCTAATTCTGCTTCCCAGCGCTCAATGAGTTTTCCTTGAAACAGGTGGACAGCCACAGTATCATGCGTCAGGCAGTCGGAAATGGCAGAGTAAGAAAAATGTTTGAGGTCCCCTGCGTTGTTTCGCCAATAAGCCACAAACGGATGGATTGTCACCTGCAGTTTGTTCCAGTGATGGGACTGTACCTCATCCTGGGTAACCATAGCGTAGTTTTCGGAAAAATCTCCAATAACAATTACCTCTGTAGGAGCTAGTGTTTCCTTTAGGCCTTTCAGATAATTGCCTTGGGCACGGGCGACAAAATCATGCTTTACAAGTATTTCCAGTTGCTCGCAAAATGATCGCACAAAATTTTCAGAAGTTTGCGTAACCACCTCTAAGGTGGACCTATCAGTATTAGTCCACTTTCGGTACTCAATGTTATCGATTTCTCGGTTATCATGAATCATATCATGGCCATGAATATTCACGTAAGTTGCAATATTGCATGTATTTAGGCAATACAAACTTCCCAAGGTCATGTTAGTTCATGTGAGGTCATGTCAACCTGAAAATCTGGAACATAGTTCAGTTTGCCACCGATGACTTGCGCAACAAATTTGACGATAATCGGACAAAGGTAACCAGAGTTATCATCGATAATATGGTAAATAGCCTCGGGCATGCATCCATTTGGTCCTATGACAATACTCAAAGGCCGATATCTCAAAAAAGTTTTCAAGTCTCCGCCTTTCTTTTTGCAGGTTCTTAGATAATATCACGACCATTAATATAGCACCGTTTCGTCGAATTAGGGGCAGGCAAACATATATAAAAATATATTTGTATACTTTGACCTGGTTAGGTCAAAGGTTACGGGGAGGTCACGTGCAACTTTTGCCATATTTCTGAATGGTCCAGGGCTTCTGCGCACTTT
This sequence comes from Imbricaverruca yamaguchii, assembly GCA_034440575.1. NCBI lineage: Eukaryota > Metazoa > Arthropoda > Thecostraca > Neoverrucidae > Imbricaverruca > Imbricaverruca yamaguchii. Next base: position 25,527 of record JAOTOL010001216.1, read on the forward strand.
GGCACCAATTTCATTCCGCTAAGTTAAATAACACATGAGATATTTGCAATTTATTGATGTCAAGTCGGTAAAAAATCGTGACCTAGGATGACCTTTAGATCTGACCCCAGAGGTCACCCTGGGCTAAAAGTTGGCGTGATGTGTTCTTTTACTTGGTACTACAGGTGTACCAATTTTCATCAAAATCGGAGGGGGTCGGGGAATGTCTTGTGCGATTTGACGTGGAATGACCCATATACCACGTTACTTAGATTTTGTGACGTCACCTATGGCGGAATTTGTGAATGGTAGACTATCAAAAAGGCGTGACTCCGGGCAGCGCCAGGTATATAACACCTTGTCCCGGAGACTTACGAGATACCATTGTGAATGGCAGTTATACGAATATTCTCCGGTTATTAAATTTCATATGGGAGGCGATTGCTTTGATTTCTGACTCAGCTAAATTGAAGCTATGGTGGAATACGGGTTTCAAGTGCGGATGAATCACAAGTTCCCTGAAAGATGGGATGCGAATGTCCGACCTAGCCTAATCCAAATCTGGGGTTTTGTTGGACTTGCTGTCAGGTGAGTATTCCTAACATCTTGAGGTGGAAGTGTACGAACCTGAACAATGCTGTGATTGCGATTATGCACCATACATATGGTGCATACCCTTGGCAGTTATACACAATATGCGTGGTATCATGGTATGCATGCTCATGCAAAAGCTGTATGATGCCATTTTTAGGCCCTGTATGACCAATGCAGTCGATGCACCTGTAAGCCCAAATAACCAGCAATGCCATTAAAAAAACAATTGTGTGGGCCAACACATGCCAAGGGGAGTATATATGGTATTGCAGTTTAAGGTAACCACAATACAATTTATACACACATCTTAAGGTGCTAGGTTTAGTTAAGTTTGGTTAGGTTAGGTTTTTGCTCTAGGAAAGATGTATACACAACTTAAATCCTTTAAAGCAAGTTCCAATATTTTTTAAAACTGTTATTGGGTATCAAGGTAACTTGAGCCCTTCCAATTTTGTTTTTAATGCAATGTTTGGAACATGATTAAGATGTTGCAAACACTCATTTTCCATGCAAATGATTAATTCTCAGTTAGTAAAGAAATACACCATCACAATTTTCACTCTACAAACAGCCAATGAAGTATAATTATCATGCATGGTGTGTCACAAATGTGACAAAGAAGAAATTTGATTCAATACTTTTTCATAGAGAAAACCTTATGCTTCTGACTTAATCTCGCATTAATTCACAAAATGGAGCACTTGCAACCATATGCATCCAGAACCTTTAATCAAAGCAGAAGTTCATTGTTATGCTGTTAGCATTAAAGGCAGTACTAGCAATGTTCCCCAAGATTTGATGAAGTTATAGCAGAAGTTTGTGATGATTCTGGTTGTTCCTGTTAGGTTAGGTTAGATTATGTTATATTATGGTATATGCTATATTTATTATGCTACATTGCTTTATTCTAAGTTAGGTTATGCTAGGATATTTTTTCTCTAAGATCTATATAATCATATTTAATTTTTGAAGTATAAAAATTGAAATTTGAAACAGAAAAGGCCAGTCTTATACAGTAACAGAACAAAGGGAAAAATGTAATAGGTCCAGGGATTGTTATTAGGGTGCTTTTTCTATAGACAGCACTTTCTTCAGAAGGGCTTAACTGAAAGTACTTGGGTGAGTACATTTTCCTTCCAAGGGATGCCTCAGAGCACACAAGGAGGGGAGTACCTTTTCCCTTCAGTAAGTTTTGAGTTTCCTAAAAATATATACATTTTACCAAGGGTTCCAATCCAATATCCAATAATGGTAATGTGCTGTGCATGTGATCTGGTATCATTTGGAAATTTTCATTTAAGAATCATGTTTGCTTTTCTTTCTTCTTCTTCATATTTGGTTCATCCTTTCTCCTTGGTGTAGTAGCAGTTTAGGAAATGCATGTGCAAGATTATGATTTTGTATTATTTCCCCATTAACACCTATAGCAGTTATTTTCCTGGAGCCCTCAAAGACGTTACATTGCTAATTGTCTGAGAGGGCTTCAGGAACATCTTTTACTGATATCTGGTGGCAGGATCTGTCCAGCAAGAAACAGGAGCAGGGAGTGGTGTGACCTGCCTTGATTTGCTTGCCACAACCTACCTCTCACCATTGGAATTTAATGTAATTAGGTCACATGAGTATGGAAGGGCATTCTTGCCTGCCTATTAATGGGTAGGGAAATTTAACAAAAATGGGTACACCCAAAATTGCTTTGGATGAGCTCAAATTTACTTGGATGAATAAGGCATTCAATCCACATGTGTTGAGGGTGATCAGGGGAATAGGGCTGTGTAGCTAGGGTAGATAGGCATTGATAGGTGTGTGGGATGTTGGTAGATGGTTTCTTTAGGATGTGGTGATGGTTGGGGTGGGTCTTTTTACCAGGATTATAGTATCTTCCATTTACAGACTTGATCAGATGAACCTTTGTGGCTCTTTGTCAAGGGAGGGGAGGAGACACCCATCCACTGGTGCAACCAATGGGAAACCAACTTGCTCCTGTTAGTCGGTAGGCTCTGCCATGAGCTAGGTTTCACCTTTGTAGACAAGTGGTGCAGGTTTTATGCATTGTGGGACCTCTATCAGAGGGCTGGCCTGCACTTCTCTGAGAATGGGGTCCATGTGTTAGGCAAAGTGTATGAGCATGTCCTTCAGGGAAACTAGGAAATGGGGTGGGGAGGGATGAAATTGTATTGCCAACTCAGGAATATTCCAATAGTGTCAGCCAAGGCAATAGAACCTCAAAGTCGGCAAATAGGGACAACAGTAGTTCAAGGAGACATATTGATAGTTCATCTAGTGATCAGTGGCGTCGCCACGAAATTCTTCCAGGGGGGGCAAGATCGAAAGGGGGCCTCCTGCTCCCCGAAAAGGGGCCTCCATTGTGTTAGGGCCTCCTATTGTTTTTAGGCCCTTGGTATGGTTCGGGAATGGGAAACATGATTTCATATTAATGTACTGTTTGTTTTGGCATGGTGCATTATTTACTCAACACCCAAAAGCAATATTTTTATTTTCGCTGAAAACTGGGACATACCAAGGTATAAATAAGGAACATGTAGATAAATACCTACGTGTCAAAACCAACCAACGTCTCAATGCTTTTTCAAACAGAAGAATCTTCCTGCTGCCTCTAGATTACAGCGAGGCTGATGCTAAGCATATCTTTCAGACATCTCCCATTGATCAACCCACCGTTATGTACTCCAAGAATAACTAAATATAGCTAGATTCATCACTACCGTTATTTAATCCCACCAGCTTGATGCCCTAAGCAAAGCTTAAGCGATCATTTCTCAGTCCTAGGACGATAATTTCGCGAAGGTGACAATAAGAAGTGGGTTACATTGGTTTTCTGATCACAATCTTAGAAGTTTGCGAATTTTTGTAACATTTGGTGTTGGCTGCAAGGCACGTGCCAAACAAGTTAAAATAACAAATACTGCGCGAATTTATTCACGCGCCTGGGATTTCGACCGCAGTTTTGTGGAAAGGGACCTATCGAAATGAAATGATTAGTGATCAACCAAATTCTCCTGTGGAGGGGCCTAATCTACCACTATCTTTCCTGTTTCGTCGGATTTCAACCCTAACTCCCGCACCCTATTCTACGGTTTTATTTTGGTATCCCTTGATAAATAAACTTACACTGCTGAAATTACATCCATACCACAACAACCGGATCGGTATCCGAAAATGTCAAGCTGGAGCCCTAAAAAAGAGGGATTCCCCCAAAAATCAATGTCAGGGTCGATAAAATGGCTCTGGAGCACAGAACACATCACCAGATGCCTTCACGAATTGTGTACGCCGCCGAAAAAATACCGAATCTCGAAAAATCGAGATCGGATACAAATAACAGTACAGATCGGATACGCCAGGACCTCGAACTGTCGGGCGGAATTCGGACTTTTGAGAGATAAAAAATCAGAAAAGATCCACAAAAATAGCATTAAGCCCAGAAAACCGGAGCCACGCGCCTGGGAGCGATAAGTCAGGCTGGGACATATAAAAATCGCACCGAAACCCCCCAAAAGCGAACGCCCACAAATGTGCGCTAGAAGCCCCAAATAAACACAGCAGGACCCCAAGAGCATACCGGGGGCTGAAAATACTACGGACGCTCTGAAGCACACAATCTCACAAAAGAGGCAGGGCCTCAAAACATGTGTTGCAGCCTTAAATAAACATACATGGAGCTCTAAAAAAATACACTGGGAGCTCTCAAGGCACCCAGGGACCATGGTAACGCACAAGGGTCTGAAAAAGTGGCTGGAACCACAAAAGGCAAAATGGTTCCAGATCGAGGAAAACGGCAAAATCGACCAGGGGCTAAATAAGCACATCGGGATTTTCGAAAACGCCCTGACACGTAAAAATATCCTCGGTGCATAAAAAGCAACAAAACCCTAAAACGAGCAGGAGTTTAGAAAATGTATTAAACCCCTAACTTGAATTTAAAATATATTACCCATCACTTTGAAATGTAAAATTTCCAAATTTCAGGCATTCCAGTTCATATCACCCGGTCGCCACAACGCCAATGTCCGTGCACGTGCGCGCATTCGGCGCATTCGCAACACTTCGTGCGGTGCTACGGTTTCTGCTAGGCCTTCTGCCTTTTGCTAATTATTGTCACATCATAAACTTGCGCCATATTTGACGTGCTGCAATGCTTAGTATGGGGGCTCGCTGCGAAAAGTTGAGTATTTAAATCCAATCATTAATTCCCTACCTCCCACATTTTCTGGTAGTTATGAAATGCACATTCCGTTCAGCTTTGACGCACCTGATATCTCTGCTGCTATCCTCTCAGAATGGCTGTCGAACCGAGGCCCTTCCTCAGTGGTCTTTGTTGGACCCGCTGCGTCTTTCTGCGCAGCGCCCTAATGCATTTTTGAAACCTCGGCATTTTCGGCTCCGGTGCGTCCTTATGACCTCTGTGTGCCATAAGAGCTTCTTGTGCATTCTTTTAGAGGTCCAGGTATGTTAAGGCTCTGTCGCTTTTTGGGAGACTGTACGTTTTGGAGGGCCAGTTGTATTGTCGGCCCCCGTTATGGTTCCTGTTGTGGTTCTTAGGTTCCTGTTGTGTTTTGGGGGCTTCTGACGCACATTTGTGTCGCTGCAGTAAGATGTTGTGGCTTCGGTGCTGTGCCTTATTAGTCCCAGCGCGATTTATCGCGCCCAGGCGCGTGGTTCCGGGGACCCAACGCCAGCTTTCTGGGCTCAACGATATTTTTGTGGATTTCTTTTTGTAGTTGTAAATTCCGAATCCCGGCCTGACTTTTCGAGTTCCTGGCGCCACGTTTTTGCATTTCACCTCGATTTTTTAGATACGGTATGTTTTTCAGTGTCGTACGCAATTTGTGAAGGAATCTGGTTGGATGTTCGGCGCTCCAGAAACATGTTCTTGGACAGGACATTTATTTCGTTAAATACATTCTAATTTTGGAAGGCTTCAGCTTGATTTTTTCGGATACCGATTTCGTTTTTGTGGTCACACTGTTCTTACGTGTGGACTTAAACGCCAATTTTGTGGAGCTTTGACCGATGGGAATTGTGGGTCCCGAGCGCGATATTTTGGGGGGACAGATTTGAGTTTGTGGGAAGCGTTGTACTTAGTTGTTGCCCCAATGCGACTTTGGCGGTTCATATTGCAAGTATTCGAGCCTCGGAACGAGTTTTCGGGGGCCCGAAGTACTTATTTGGAGACCCCTGCGCGAATTCTGGTGGACCGACGCAAATTTTGGTGGCCCCAGCGCGAATTTTGTAGCCCCGGCACGATCATTGGGAGCTTATACCCCTCACGATAGAGTGGGCATTTTCCCCTTTGATATGCCACTGCGGTCACTGAAGGAGTATATTTTTGTCCCAGTGTGGCATTCTGGTTATTTTTTTTTGGGGAGTAGCTGCAACTTTTGGGGCCCGGCGCGCCCTTCTGGGCCTCCAGGGTGATTTTCAAGGGCTGCGACGCGATTTTTTAAAATATAAAGTCCAATGTGATCTTTTGGGTCCCGGCGTCATTTGCTTGGATCCCTAGCGCGAGCTTTAGCTGCCTCGACACATTTTGGGTCTAAAACGTTTTAGGTTTTTTTGGCGTCATTGTTGGGCCCCAGAGTTGAAGTGTTTTTGTGAGTGTTTTTCAGAGTTGGACCCATGTCCGGAGTGTTCTTGTTGCTCTGGCTTCATTTGTTTTGGTCCCAATGAGACTGTTGTGGATTGGTACGACCCGCCGTTCCACTATATACATTTTTTTCATGGTCCGTTCGTCAATTTTTTGGTACACCCAGGCTCAGCGTGATTTTCAAGGTCCCCGGGCGGATTTTTTGGTCCATGTCGTAAATTTGGAACACCCCTGCACGACTTTTACCATCTCTTAGGGGTTTCTTGCAAATTATAGGCCCCATCTTGCGTCATAAGTATCTCGTTCCATTTCCTGGAGCCTCTTTACCGGTTTTCAACGTCTTATGTCCTACCCTCCTCCATATTCATTGCCCTCCTCTCTCGTCTTGAAAGGCCTTCTCTTACATCCTGGGGCCCTTTGCCATGGTATGGGGCTTCCTCTCATGTCCCAGGGGCATTATCTGCCAAATTATGGGTCTCATGCCACGCTTCGTGGGCTTCCTCCTTTATCCTGGAAAAACCTTACCAGTCTTGAGGGAATCTTCAATTTTGGAAACCTCACACCTCTTCATACCTGTTACCACGCCCATCTTAAGGACCTCCTCGCATTTTCTTGGAAATCTTTCTGGTCTTCGGGGCCTCATTCAGTCTTGTAGACCTACTCCTTTTGGGGGACTCCTCTCGAATCCGGCAGGGCCCTCATTTCTTTTCTAGAGTCTTTTTTTCAAATTAGTGGCCTCTCACGTCTTGGGAACCTCATGCTCTGCGTTTTAATTCGAACTTCGCCCATCTTAAGGGTGGTGTCCTATCTCCTGGTGGACTCCTCTTCTCTCCCAGGCTCCTCCTCTATCAAATTATACACAACCTTTCTTATCTCAGTGGCCTTGTTATTTCCCGGGGACCTTTTTGGACATCTGCGACCCTTTTCCGCCTGGGAGCTATCCTTCTTACCCAATGGCCTTTCTTTCCAATTGTACGGCCTCCTCGTTCATCATGGGGTCTTGTTTCCAACCTTGTGTCGTACTCTTCCGAATTAGGTGCCTCCTGCCATGTCTCTGGATCATCCGTTTATATTTTGGTGGAACCTTACTCGTTTTGGTGCCTATTGTTGCGTCTCCGAAACCTCATCTCATATCCACAGGCTTTCTTTTCCGTCTTAGGGCCTCCTCTCACTTTCTGGAGCCTCCCTTTCCGTATTGGGGCCTCCTTTGCAATTCTGGGGGACTCCGTGCCAATTTTTGGCACTCTCTTGATTTCTGGGGCCTCCTACACTCTCCTAGGTGACTCCTTTTTTAAAATTATGGGACTCCTTTCACGTCTTGGAGGCCTCCCCATATGTGTTTGGAGCCTCATTATTCTCTTAGCAGGTTGCTTTTGCATCCTAGTCTTAAGTCTTCTCTTCTAGGGTTCTCGCCCTCTAAAATGTGGGCCTCATCTGGCTGGTCTCAGTGGCCTTTTCTCCTCCCTGGGGAGACCTTCCTACCCATCTTGGGGCCCCCTCCTGCGTCCGGATAAACATCTCTTGTCATTATTTTCTATTGTATGGTCCTTCCCTTCCATCTTGGGGGCCTCGTTTTCCAAATTAAGAATATCTTGCCACCCATCGGAAGCCTTCTCGTGTAAGCCTGTGTGGCTTCTTGTCCGTCTCGGTGGCATCCTTTTCGTCCTGGAGGTGTCTTTTTTCGTCCTGGGGGGCCTCCTTTTCATCCGGGGGGCCTCCTCACAATCTCTGTTCTATGTGTCTTATGTCCTGAGTATATTTCCTGGGGGCCTCGTTATCAATCTTGGATCCACCTTGATATCATCATTTTCTGTCCCGTTGGTCTCCTTGCTCACCTTTTTGTTTATGCCTTTCCGGATAGTGGTCTCAAATTACAGGGGGCGCCCCCACCTCCCGAAGTCTCAAGGGGTGGAGACGATTGCCCCCGCTGCCCCCACCCCGGTAGTGACGTTCCTGCTCTGAAACCTAATCTCATATGCACTGGCTTTCTTTTCCGGCTTAGGGTCTCCTCTCCTTTTATTGGGCCTCCCTTCCCGTATTGGGACTCGTTTGCAATGTTGGGGGCCTCCGTGCCAATTTTCTTCTTCTCTTTTTCGTCATGGATCCTTTTCATCCTAGCCCTTCGTTTCGTCCTGGGGTCTCCTTTTCGTCCTGGGGCATCCTTTTCGTCCTGGGGGCCTCCTTTTCGTCCTGTAGGGCCTCCTTTTCGTCCTGGAGGGCCTACCTTTCATCCTGGGGCCTCCCTTTCGTCCTGGGGGCCTCCTTTTCTTCATGGGGCTTCCTTTTCGTCATGGGGTCCTCCTTTTCGTCCTGGGGGCCTCCGTGTCAATATTTGGCACTCGCTTGATTTCTGGGGCCTCCTACCCCTCTCCTAGGTGACTTCTTTGATAAATTATGGACCTCGTCCTGGAGGCCCCTAATTTGTAGAATCACTTTGTCGTCTTGGGGCCTCCTTTTCGTCCTGGGGCTTTCGTTCCGTCCTGGAGGGCCTTCTTTTCGTCATGGGGGCCTCCTTTTCGTCCTGATGGCCTCCTTTCCATCCTGGGGGCCTCCTTTTCGTCCTGGAGGGCCTCCTTTTCGTCCTGGGGCCTCCTTTTCGTCCTGGAAGGCCTCCTTTTCGTCCTGGAGGTCCTCCTTTTCGTCCTGAAGGGCCTTGTTTTCATCCTGGGGCCTCCTTTTCGTCCTGGATGCCTCCTTTCGTCATGGGACATCCTTTTCGTCATGGGGTTCCCTTTTGTCCTGGGGGCCTACTTTCGTCCTAAAGGGCCTCCTTTTCGTCCTGTGGGGCCGCCTTTTCGTCATGGAGGGCCTCCTTTTCATCCTGGAGGGCCTCCTTTTCGTCCTGGAGGGCCTCCTTTTCGTCTAGGTGGGCCTCCTTTTCGTCCTGGAGGGCCTCCTTTTCGTCATGGCGGCCTCCTTTTCGTCCTGGGGCCTCCTCAAATTTCGAGGGGTGGCGTCCCCCAGTCTCACGGCATGGGGGCAGTTGCCCCTCTGCCCCCCGCTGGCGACGCCCCTGCTAGTGATAAAAGAATTCCTCAGTATGAAAAAGCCAAAAGTCGTTATGGAGCATTTGTTCAGTGTATGATGTTTAATGCTCAGAGTATCCGTTCCAAATTCGATGAGTTCAAGTGTTATGTTGCTGAGGAGAAACCAGATTTTGTTTGCATTATGGAGATATGGGTCAGTGAAGGGTATTTTGGAAATAACTTGCAGGACTATGAGATCCAGGGATACAATATGTTTTGTGCAGTAGGGGTCCAGCAATGAAAGGGGGTGGTGTAATGATCTATATGAATAGCTTGTTCAGTTCCCAAAAAGTAGTAGTAAATAAAAATGTAAATAAAAATGTGTCTGTGGAGTCCATTTGGCTTCATGTCACTGTGGGAAAAGGCAACAGCAATACTCAATACGGGACGAAAAGTACGCCACCAGGACAAAAGGAGGACCCCATGACGAAAAGGATAGGAGCTTTCCACCGATCGGGAACCCTGCCACATTCTCAGCAACTGGAGCTTGAGAAGGTGATTTGTGAGGAAATCAGTAGAAACTTTCAGAGGAAGTGCCTTATTCTTGGCGACTTTAATCCAAAAGGTTATGAAAATGCTGGTGTTGGCTCCCCATCATGCAAAATGTTTAGGAAATGCCTTGAAGAGGACCTGTTCTTACACCAGTTTGCATCGGAGCCTACTAGGCATGGCTCATTTTTGTACCTTGTATTCTTGGATTTAAGTGACTTGGTTCAAGACTTGACTGTAGGAGAAACTCTGGGAAGAAGTGACCATGCCATAGTTAGATTCAAGGCACATGTAGGGGAAATTATTAAGGATAATTTGGCAAAGGTTCCAAATTTCAACAGAGCAGACTTTGACTGCATGAGAGCAGCTGTAAGTGCTATCAGATGGGAATAAACATTCTCCAATTTAAATGCCAATGTGAAATGTGGGAAAAATTCAAATCTTACTTGAAGGAAATTCAGATTAGACATGTTCCCCAAAAGCAAAAGATGCAAAGAAGGGTAGGAAAGCCAGAATGGCTTACACCAGACTTGATAAAAGCAATTAAGGCTAAGAAAACTGCATTTAAAGTCTTTAAGAAGCCTCAAATGCCATTAATCTAAAGGCGTATCAAAAAGCTAGAAACACTGAAGCAAAAACCAGAGCAGCAAAGCGAGCAAAAGAACTGGATTTAGCTAGAAACTGTAATGGGACAGTAAAAAGTTCTTTAGTTTCTACAAGCTGAGTAAAGTTTCTAGCACAATTGGTCCACTGGAGTAAACGGGACTACATTGGGTGAGGATAGTTGAGATGGTTGAGGAGCTGAGCAAGCAGCTTAAATTAGTGTTTCATTGGAAGATATGACCAATCTGCCGACCGTGTCCATAGTTCCAGTGTCAGTGATCGATAAATGATGTTGATTTCATTGATAGTAATGTTGTTTTCAATCGTATCAGGCAAATAAAGCCAAACGAGGCAGCAGGACCTGACGAAATTTATGCTAGGGTATTGCGGGAAGCTGAAAAGGAACTGGCATTTTCACTTAGTATAATATTTTGTAGATCAGTTTCACAAAATGAAACTCCGACAGATTGGAAAATGGGAAAATGTAGTTCTTATTTTCAAGAAAGGAGAAGGAGGGGAAGTTGAAAACCATAGGCCAGTAAGCCTCACGTCCCTGATCTGCAAGGTACTCGAATCAATTGTCAAGGATATAATAGTTAATTATCTGGAAGGAAGCAGATTTATTTCAAATACTCAACATAGGTTTAGAAAAGGGCGACCGTGTCTTACAAATCTCTTGGACTTTTTTAACTTCGCCACATAACAATTAGATCAGGGAAATCAAGTTGATGCAGCATATCCTGACTTTAGTAAGGCCTATGACAAGGTACCACATAAACGGTTAATGATGCAGCTTCAGGCCCATGGCATTGCAAGTAGCATCTTAAAATGGATGGAGTTGTGGCTTTCAGATAGACAGCAAAGAGTGATGCTAAATGGTACAAAGTCATCATGGCAAAATGTTCTTAATGGAGTCCCCTGGGGGTCAGTGCTGGGGCCACTACTGTTCATTATATTGGTAAATATCATTGAAAGTGGCCTAAGCAGTAAGGTTTTGAAATTTGCGGATGATTTGAAGGCAATAACAGGTCACAATGAGCATATCGCGCCACAGAAAGACTTAGACGAACTTGTGAAATGGTCCGATGAATGGCAAATGAAGTTTAATTTCGATAAGTGTGAAATCATGGATGTAGGTAGGCAGCATATGAAGGCTCCATACTTGATGGGTGGCCAAGTACTATCGGTGACCCAACAGGAGAAGGATTTAGGTGTTATTCTGAGCACAAAAGTGGGGGCATCGGAACCGACCAAGAAAGCCAGGAAGAAGGCACTGAGAATGCTCTGGGCAATAAATAGGAATGTATCATACAGAAATGAGGAAGTCATCAGGGAGCTTTACTGTTCATATGTCAGGCCACATTTGGAATACTGCATCCAAGCTTGATCTCCTAACTATGGAAAACGATTGTTGGCTTTTAGAGAGAGAGTACAAAAGAGGGCTACGAAAACGGTTAATGGAATTAGCAACCTGGCATATGAGGAAAGATTGAAGAAATTGAATATGTTTTCACTTAGATATAAAAGGCTGAGAGAGCTCGTCGAGGTCTTTAAATTTGTCCATGGTCTGGAGAAGGGATATCTTGGGGAAATGTTTGAAGTTAACAGAAATGATGCAATTAGAGGTCATCAATTGAAAATTAAAGTTAACTATAGCAGGACAAGGTTAAAACAGTCTTTCTTCACCAACAATGTAGTAGAACACTGGAACCAGCTGCCAGAAACCATATTCAGTAGCAGCACATTGAACGTCTTTAAAAACAGCATAGACAATCATTATGAGAATAGAGGGCTTGCTTTTCAGTATTCCAGGGAGGGCTGATCGGCGGATTTGGTGGGCAACTGGTTGAGTGTTCAAAGTGCAACCAAGAAGGGCTCTTGTGGCTCATAGTTGCACTAATCGTTTATGCCTTTATGTCTTTAACAATGACTTAATTTTAATGTCCACTTGGTTGTTTTCTTCACGATTTCTCTCCGGTGCAACCATTATTATTCGAATGCTACATTCTGAACTCTTCAATGGGTAGAAATAGTACATGTCCTTCTGTGTGTATATATGTTCATGCTCAAATTGCTGAAGATATGTACTTCTACCAATGTCGCAATCAATCGCTCTTGTCGATAAAGCTTAGAATCCTTTGAAGCCTGATGTGGTAAAGCAAGTCATTTTTGGATATTCCGATGCTTGAACATTCCAGCGCTCGGGCATTCTGTTGCGGTGTATTGCTGCACCACCATATTAGATACTTAAAACACTGGGGTGGAACAGAATGTCTAAACTTCAGAACATCCAAGTGCTCAGCAGTTCCAGCATTGATACGGTTCGCTACGTAGGTCTCGAACATTCCGTCGCATATCACCCTCTGCGCTCTGGATATTCTGTGGCACCTCAGTGCTCCTTGCTGTTGAACATTCCGACGCTTGGACTTTCTGACCATGTGCCAATAGTAGGTCACTCACCAGTATTTGGAACGAGGAAACAATTCGCCGCTCTGGTAGCTCAGATGGCCTGTATTGATCTCTCCCGTCCTGCCGCGACAGTCGCTACATGCTCTCGCAATTAGCCCTCGGCTGTGAGAGTCAATTGGCAACTGGCCCGATGTGGCCGGAAACAGGTCACCGTGCCGTGTGCCGGCCGCATTGGCAGCGCGGCCAACTCTTGAAACAATACACGTTAAACCCTACCGTTGATCTGGATTTAACTGACCAGGTGGTCGGTCCAGAGTTCATGCAACATGTTCTGCTGAGCAATATGAACCTGGTCCATAAAGCCACCCCAGCATGGGTGCGGGCTAAATTTAAACAAGCAAACAAAACATACATATATTAATGTGTCAAAAGCGTGGCGCAAAAACCGAACCGTTCAAGCCCGGTTCGGGCTTGAACGGTTCGTGTCGGGTTGGATCGCTCCTTTGGAAGTTTGTTGTAATATAAGTACAGTAATATTTCACGCGATATGCAAGGGCTGTCGTATATCGCTTGGGCTTCACGTTCTCTTAAAAATATGGACCGGTCTCATAACTCGGTCGGTAACTCTGTTGCTAAATTGCTGGCCACACTGTTCTTGCAAGACTGGGTTCGAGTCGCTACAAGAGCTCGCTTTCTGGCTCCGTCTGATGGTCAGCTGGCTACTCACTCCTGCGACTACGTGGCACGCGTGTCTCAACTTTGGTGGTACGCTAGCATCTCGGTAAACAAATTCTGACATTGAACTGGTGTTTCCAGGGTGGATGTTTGAGCAAGAAAACACAACAAGATCTGCTTGGCAAAGGACATTTACTGCTACAGCCGTCATAGCGCTTTTCGGATTCTCATTATTTAAAAAGAAACCGGCCATTTTTCATGAAGAATTCAATTGACTTTTCTGTGCTTTTTTCAGACTTCAGGTTACCGAGAACATCCCCATTTCCCTACCATAACTGTGAGGTCTGCGATTTTATCAATGCGACTCTTCCCTGTCAATTTAGTTGAATCGGCTGAACGGACCCCGGGATGGAATGTGTGTTTTCTTTTTGCGCCAGGACGCGTAACTCGCGTACGCCCGCCGGTGCGAACGGCAGCAGCCGCCAAGTGGTGGTGCGGTAGCAACTGGTCTGACGGCGACCAGTGCGATCCGCCAGCAGGCCGAGCGACGGAACACCACCGCACCGTTCGGGAGATCGCTGCCAGAGCCGTGTCGACACGGCTGGGTTTTCGCCTGGTCAATCCCAGGCCTGCCGGCGGCGGCTGCAGAATATCACGACTGACCGGCAAGGTAGTCCGAACTGACTGACGACGACCCACGAGCAGTCTGGCCAGCGGCCGTAACGGGATCTGTCCGTGGCAACGGCGGCTGTGGCTGGCTCTGCTCAACTGGCGACCGTGGCAGAGTTTGTCCAGCCAGCAGCAGTGGCAGGGTCTGTCCAGTCAGCGACCGTGACCGGGTCTGTCCAGCCAGCTGCCGTGGCAGGGTCTGTCCAGTCAGCGACCGTGACCGGGTCTGTCCAGTCGGCGGCCGTGGCAGGGTCTGTCCAGCCAGCAGCAGTGGCAGGGTCTGTCCAGCCAGCAGCAGTGGCAGGGTCTGTCCAGCCAGCAGCCGTGGCAGGGTCTGTCCAGCCAGCTGCCGTAGCAGGGTCTGTCCAGCCAGCAGCCGTGGCAGGGTCTGTCCAGTCAGCGGCCGTGGCAGGGTCTGTCCAGCCGGCGGCCGTGGCAGGGTCTGTCCAGCCAGCAGCAGTGGCAGGGTCTGTCCAGCCAGCAGCAGTGGCAGGGTCTGTCCAGCCGGTGGCCGCGGCAGGGTCTGTCCAGCCAGCTGCCGTAGCAGGGTCTGTCCAGCCAGGTGCCGCGGCAGGGTCTGTCCAGTGGGCGACCGTGGCAGGGTCTGTCCAGCCAGCAGCAGTGGCAGGGTCTGTCCAGCCAGCTGCCGTAGCAGGGTCTGTCCAGCCAGCTGCCGCGGCAGGGTCTGTCCAGCCGGTGGCCGTGGCAGGGTCTGGCTGTTCAACTAGCGGCCGACACCGGACCGACCGGAGGTCAGAGGCCCGGTGCCAGCCTTCCGTGTTGGAGTATATGGCTAACCGTTACCGCATCACGACTACCGTGGTGTTCCGGGTAGTTCGCCGCATCATAGACATGCGAAGTTGCGGGCGTTGACCTGGTGCCGGAGGGCGTGTATATTCAACGGCCACCCAGCCTCTATCGAAGTAGAATGATGAGAACATATGCCGTTTGGATCGTACTTTAGTTCAAGGGCGCACAATTTTCGAACCCGTGTAAGGAGAATAATTGGGGATGTGACATAGCAAATTCAAATACATATCATAATTTGACGCGATGTTACACCAGCTAATTTGCTGAGGATGGAAATATAAAAGAACCGATATTTAAACGCCAATACACAGAATAGTGCAGAATGCCCAAATAATCGAAATATATGATTAAGTATGCATCTCCTGGCAGAGGACGATGAGCCCTCGAGAGGTTGGTAAAAGCAACACCGGCAAGAGCACACTAAAAAGGCGGCCAGCGCATGCCTCTCTGTAGCAGTGAGGAGAAACTTGCACATGGAGGCACTGCCGCCACTAGTGACCTGGAGATGAGCAGAGTGGGTAGCATTGGCGGTCAAAAGTTCTCCGATTTTGCCAGAGGACATTGGTTTTTGAATGCTTGAGCGTACAGCATGGTTGCCACATTACAGCATCGACAGCAGAAGGCCTTGTGGCCGTCAGAGTGGTTCAGGCAACGGCAGCTGGCCGTCTGATCCGGCTGGAAACAGCCCTTGTCTGAGGTCGCCAGAATTAGTTTACGGTAAGAGAAGCAAAATCATTATGTAATGAGGTAGGTATTAATTAGGTATGTAAACAATATTAGGCAGGTATTCTTTCCTAAGACATCCAGACATCCTTCGGAGAAGCACCGTCACATTATATGAAGGATTAGGGGTCGAAAGTGCATATTAAAAATGGTGAATATATCAGAAGTGTACGGTGAGATCGTTTTGGTAAGTGTTTAGGACATGTTTGTATGTGCAAATTTGTGGTGACTTGTAAGATATCACAAGTGGGTCCAGACATGCCTCCTCCCACAATAACATCGCATTTCGGTACGTTGCAAAATGCGCATCGTTACAATTGGATGTATTCAACATGAGTATTATCTCTAGCACCATCCTGTAAGACACTCCAACTATGGCTTAGCCGTATTGAATACATTCTACGTCTTTTGATGAAGTCAAACACACCTGCAGCTGATAATTGACAAACCAAACATTGACAGTCAGTGCAGTCAAGTCATGTCATGCCGTGAGGAATGTTTGGACCAAAACCAGAACTCTGAGAGAGGCGTAGACCGTACAAATACTGCAGGGCTTGCACAGGCAACTTCTCCATTTCGCCTAGAAGTCCTCGAAGTTCTTCAGCATCGACGAGGCGACAATCGTTTGGAATGACTCATCCTCATCCAGTGCCAGGTTGCTTCTCATCAGCATCGGCAAGTAGTCTTCACGGAAGTCTTTCCTCATGCAGGCTTCGATCTTGGCCATCTGGGAATTGAATTGCAAATGTGGGTGTATATGTGCACGGGTGTGGGCGTGTGCTTGTGTGTATACATGCATATATGTATCTGTGTATGCGATATTCATTTACTGATGGATAAGAAAAACCATGAATAAGCTGCAAGAAATATATATATATATATATATATATATATATATATATATATATATATATATATATATATATATGAAGAATATATATGGAGTTGTTACTTCCCTGTTAAAATGATTGTATTACCAGCAGTGCAAATCAAGTAGTCAAAAATAGCTGATTGCTGTGCTATGATCCATTAACAGAGAAGTCATCAGGGAGTGTTTCTATCTCAACGGGCACTTAATAATGCTGCACATATCACCACGTAGCATACCTTAAAGCATTTGAAGAACATCATTTGCTTGCCGAATACCAGCGTGAGTGGCGATTTCTCAAGCGCAGAGGCAGGTAGACAGTTAGTGAATTCGCTGCATTCGTCCACTGACTTAATCAGGTCCTCCGTCAGACCGTCCGACAACTTCGCGGTAGTGATGCGCTCCTTGATCGATGCCAGGTCCAACTCTTTCTTCTCATCCAGCTGAAGAGGCAAGGTTGAAATTCAAGGAATCGTTATGTATGTGGGAGACGTATTCATTTGAACTCAGATAAGCTGGTTGGCCCTTTGGGAAATGTATGTACGTTGTTTGAAGGAAATACCGTAAACTGAGAAGGTCCGAAAATGTTCTGCGAATTCCAACTCCACACACCAACACGTGGCATGATTCAACCATATGATGTATTCATTATTAGACATCCCAGTGATCGGTCAGTGCTCCGATTCGCTAACTTGTGGTGACATAATTAAACTTCGTTTCGTTAAATCTCTCAAGAAGCATCTAAATTTGGTGAGAAAATATCGAAATACATGAGGACTACAGATGGAGAAGTGTTTCATCTACTACAGGTGGACTATGAAAAACAAACGTTTAATGTTGCAATTATAGGATAGTTATTTTCAGGCAATTTTCCCAGTCGTCTGGCTGGTCAGCTGGCAGCAGGTATCACTCACCAGCTTCATCTTCTGCATCACGCAGGTCATGTTGCCGATCATGTTGGCGATCTGCACCTTCAGCTTCTCCAGTTTCTCTGGTGTGAGGTGGCCGTGATGGGACCTCTTCCGCCGGCTCTGTCGCGAGCACACCGACCGAGCGAACTGTTAAGCTCGGCACAGAACAGCATGTGGATACCGATGTCATCAGGCACACAACGAAATAGATGCTTCGGTCAGATCGTCGCTGATGGCTGTGCAAGTCGCTTGGGCCAGCGCGCGCGCTGTCATGTGTCGATAGCTGGTGTCAGACATCGATCGGGAGTTAAACCTACCTGTGGGCGCCTCCCCTGCTACACTCCCTCACGAGGCAGCAGAGATGTAAGCGCACCATCTGTCTGCTTGGAGACGTAAACGAGTGGACCAGATAGCGCTAACTATCTCGACCGGATCAGAGATGGAAGTTTGAGTGACAAGGCAGCCTAGGGGCGTATTATCCACATTCAGTTGGGGCGGCTGCATCCCCCCTCCCAACTGATCTTGCGATCCTACACCCCTGAAGCAGTTGAGTGCACCGCTACAGAAGGGACGTGTCGCACCCCATCTGTTGGTGATCCCTGGCACTTCGGTCGTCGCTTCCAGGCGCTTCGTGACCTCAGAACCAGCTCGTTATAGTGCCTGAGCATTTAGCAACACAATGGTGCCTGAGCAACACAAACTGACCTGCTGTCAGTTTTTGTTGCTCCGTCAGCTAGTGTTACTCAGACTCACCGATCCCTCGACCCCGAGCAGCGACTCGATGTGCGCCTCCATATGGGTATCTTCTGGTGCGTTCTCGCCCTCCGAGGCGACCTTGTCCCCTGAGGACTTCCCAGCGTGGCACTCTTCGCAGGCCTGGTGCATCTCCTTCTTAAAGCTGTCAACTACTTCCTCTCCAAAACAGCTCTCAGCGATCTGGAACGTATTTCGTGATGTGTATATTGTCAAAAAATGTCGAGCTAGATGTGGGCGTGTACAGTACGTTTCTAGCACTGATGGTCTATATTTTAATGGCGTCAGTTCAGATTCCTAGAAGAGATTCTGACGTCACATTCCCTGCAAATGTTTGTGATCAGTGGATTTTTTAAAGATGTATTATTATATTATCTCATCATATTGTTTTCCTGATATTTCTATGGGTTTTTTTGCTCTGTCAAATTATTAGTAACATTATTATTATTTTTGAAGTTATTATTTTGATTATCATATATGAACACACATACACACACATACACACAGAAATAAATAAATATAAACATATATATACGGTGTATTATCTTGTTCTTATTATATTCTTTCTTATTTTTATCCGATTTTTATGCTGTTTTCTTCGTGAAATCGTGTTTATATCCATATATAGACGATATTGATTACCGGCTTTCAAGAGCTGCCTTGTGACTCATTGATACTACAGTAAGTAGAGTTGCAAAACAAACAAAATCCGTTTTCACTTCAACGGCTTGGTTTTGAAATACCATAAGGCAATTTTCTGGCTGATGTCATTGGTTGCATGTTCATCAACCGGACCAATATATTTGCATCACATGACAACACAATTCCATAACAATGCTCTCGTTCATAGCCTGCGGTTTAAATTTTGTATTTAACACTGGTTCTAATATGCATCGAATGCCACTTAACTTGGGACTTTATATTCATGTTTATTCCAACTCGAAATATTGTAATCAGACAAACCAATTTGTCATCAAACGAAATGGAAGTCCTATAGTGGGCAAGACACTCATATGGGCGCTGAATCGAATCTGTGTGTTTTATATCACGTAGATCAATACCTTGAATGCCCTTGCTTCAAGCATTTTCGATACGAAGCTTGCAATCTTAAAAGCATGTGTCATTATTGCAACAGACGAACGGTGAAGGTGGCGCACGAAACATTCGCAACCAAATTATTGAAATCAGTGGCGGATCTGGAGGGGGCCATGATACCATACGTTAAGTCACGACGGGCCCTTGAGCACGTTGTGTTTCACCGAAGGCTGTAATGAAGCACACAAGAAATTAGGCGCTCTACGAGCCTCCAAGCGATCGGTAAGGACCCAGCACAGGCGTAGAGGGCATTTGGGCCAACGTGAAAAGCACCTGGAATGACGAGAGTAGTCTAGAACTGATGGAAAGTGTACTGGGCAAATGAAGACACCCGAGTCGACGGAGGATGCCCAATGGAAAACGTTGATGTCCCCTGACTGGGAGAGACCCTGACCCTGATGAAGATGAACCCAGAAGTGACGGAGCGTGCCATGGGTCGATAAACAGGTCTCAGAACCGTGAATATGGCCCGTCAAGTGGCCAAGGGCCCCTTGACGGGCCCTCTTGATGGCAGAGCCCGACTAGCGGAGGACCCCTGCTGCAATATTGATTTTATAAAGGAAACACAACTCACTTAGAAGTCCAGGCAGTCACCCAGCCAAGAGATACAAGATCCCATACGGCACTGTTCTGCGTCGCATTTGCCAGATTGTACAATGCTATTTTAAGAAAAGGTAAATTTTAAATATAAATGCCAACGGAATCAACGGTGTCAACGGCTGGGAATGGTCGTAAAATATCCGCTGCGAACTGTCTTCACACCACGAAACCCACGAAGACGAACACCAGCTATGGTACGTTGCTACCCGCAGCATAGGCCACAATTTTCGGAGCAAGCTCCCACATTATGTCCCCTAGTCAGCAGAATGTTTCATGGCAGGCGTACTCCCAGTAGATAAAGGGCAATAAGGCCCAGATTGCTCCCAAATTCGGAATGCTATCTTGGCCGAATCTTGGATCCATGAAACGCGTTTAATGTTCAATAACAAAGATATTGCTAGATTTGCAATGGATTACTTACCTTTTTCATGGCATATTTCTTGATGACACTGTGTGGTATAAATGCCGATGCTGCGCACAGACAGAACGCGATGACCTGCAGCTGGATGAACTTCATGGTTCTGAAAAGGAAAGTGTATTAGCATAAACAACACTAATCAGAAGAGGTACGGATAAGATGAAAATTAGAGCAAAATAGGTTTTGAAAGCTTGAAGCTTGACTTCAGTGTGCGGCAAAGGAATGCAGGATGAATGGGATGAAAAGCCCTCTCAAAAGCCTAGATATCTCTCCGTACAAGTATTTCAGCTTGCCAAACACGGTTCAGGGAGATATACTTCATCATCCATCTGATAAAAATGTAACACTGGTGAATGCGTGTTACGTGCAGATACAATATTGTCATTCCATGAGCAATTTCATATGCAGAACAGACGACTGATTCTTGTGTTTATCGATTAACAGGCAATGCAATGGCTATTAATACATAGCGTTTGCTCACGTATTTGACTTTTCAACGTCAAAGCAAGGTCAGGTTGGATCTGAAGGGGGTATCTGCTGTCCATCACTTGCCCCTCCGATGTGGATGGCGAAAGGTTTCGCAAGGCCGAATTAAAGGAGATCGACAGCCTAACCTAGCCTAAATATGTCAATGTCAAAATATGAATGAAAAGGCGGCCACCAAAGTAGCCACACAGCTGAGATCCAAACTGACGCGTGCTGCGCTGTGCTCGACTGCCTCGTCTCTGCCGTACCCACGTCACATCCTCTTACTTATACGTGCGGCTCAACTGCCGCAGGCCTGCAGTAACAGTTCGGAGGCTGGCGCCAGCATGACTCAGTGTGTTTACATCCTGCCATCCATGTACACGGAATAGGAAATTGTTGCCGGACGTATTGTGCTGATATGCCCTCTACATTAGCTGTCGCGGTGCTGCAGAACTTTCCAACCCCTCGTAGTGCAATGGGAATACATTTCACTCTTCCACACTGACTTTTGTTCAAAGCTAGAAAGAGAGATATGTCCAAGTCGCATGGTATAGTTCCATCGCTCATTTTTTCAGTGACAACTATTTTTTGCTTTTTTGGTTGGCCAAACTGGTAAGGCTAAGCAGATCAATGCCGTCAAACAGGTGAAGCAGGTCCTTACAATAGTTTTTGAATCATGGCCGTGAAAAAAAAAAAACGATTTTGTGCCTAAATATCGATGACCTTCAACTTAAGGAATCAAAGCGCACTGACACATGCAAGGGCCAAGATTACCGATCCGATCAAGTGCCTGGAAATATGTGAAATGTTGAATCGGAGAAGGCATTGCGCATAGGACAAGGTAATGAGTGCGAACGAAGCAATGCGAAGTATTTATCTCTTTTTGGAGAACTTAGTGAAGAAAACCCAGAATGGTTTACAAACTTTTGTTGGAAGAAAGTCAAATTATTAAAATTTTGCAATCGTAATTTAGAAACTTAAGCACACGAAAATCGAAATCCACATCTACAGTTACCTAGATCTCGCCATTTTTACAGCGCTGAAGCGGTATGTTGGCCTCTAGAGACCCTGTGATACGTGTGCTCTCGACACATTTCAGCTCATATCACAGCAACTTGACGTGATGTTGACTTGGAAATTCGAACACTGCTAGATAACATGATTTGGCATTCAATAAATGCCCCTTTAAAACGAATCACTTTCTAGTTTGAATCTCCATGTTACTTGGCTTGGCCTGAGCTACTTTCTATGCCTGCATTTTCCTTGACAATTTGTTTATGCACTTATATCTGTATCTTGATCGGCTTTTTCATGACACATGGTTCAATGTGACTTTACAATCGTATCGATATGAAGTTGACTGAAATATATAGTGAGATTTTGTGAAATAGATGAAAGAAGAACGCAAACATCCAGCATGTAGTCTTAAACTAGCTCCCTAAGCTAAATGAAGCCTTAAGTTGCTCATTTTTTATGCCTACATGTAGCACTAATTAGTTCTTGTTTAAACCCGGAAGATATGTGGTGACACATTACATCCTTTAGGCACATAATGGACTTCAAGTGAACATCAGGTCAGGTCACTGAGATATCACCTGTAATGTTCAAAAGTACGAACCTGTTTTGAGCCTATTCGGAGGAGAAAGAAACCAGGTCGACCCGAAAGTCGAAGGTCGAAAGAAACCAGGGTCCACAAACTGCAGACATATCCTAGAGGAGTATCACTTCCATTGAACCTGACGACCATCTCGAATTGGGAACACCCATCCATTCGAGGCTTGATCAGGTCACATTTTAAACCAGCATCGAACTTCGCGATCCTGAAGATTTTACTTCTTCGAAAAGCTCATCTAAGATTGTTGTCGTGGTTAGCCACATAATTGATGTCAGTACGGGATGTATTCGATGGAAAAATGGAAAGTTCACAACTGCATGATCATGAGCGCTCCGTCGGGTGGTGTCGGTCACAACAAGCATGCGAGAGGTGACCTCCACTCCTCTCCACCACTCTGGATCAGGAGCGCTCCGTCGGGTGTCGGTCACAGCAAACATTTGAGAGGTGACCTCCACTCCTCTCCACCACAGTAGATCAGGAGCGCCCCGTCGGGTGGTGTCGGTCACAGCAAACATTCGAGAGTGACCTCCACTTCTCTTCACCACTCCTCCTGGAGTCACCACGAAAATTGTGTGGGATACACAAGATCGCATGCTTTTGGCGGTGGCTGGGTGCAAGCGACGCAGAGTGCCTAAGCCTTTCCTCCTCTTCTCAATAATCAGTGAACACCTAAGCCTGGCGGTTCGGTGTTTGTGGTCACACGTCATGCACAGCCCACATGAGTTCGGACGTTTCCCGTGAAGTACCATCAAGCTGGACGTTCCATGCCAAGGGCGACCGGTCAGTGAGCGTCGCCCTGGCAACTGCCAGCTCGGCTCGGCCGCTCATTTGCATTGGCATGTATTGCCTACGGCGCTCGGCGTACAGAAAATGCTCACCGGCCGTCTGTCTACACCATCCCCCGACCAGAAGCGGCTGTCATGCTGCGACCCGTGTTGACCGTATCAGCGTGTCCTTGCGAAGACGCCAGTCCTGTCCTAGTCCGCCCGACCAGAAGCGGTTGTCCTGTTCCAACTCGTGGCCGCATCAATCACATCTATCTACATATCCATCTGCATAAATGTCATGACTTCACCCGCGCTTTTAGCACTTGCCCTCGCACTTTCAGCGCCGCCACTGAGGTCTTATACCGGCAGCAATGGCGCAGTCAGGATGTTCTAGAGAGGGCACGACCCTCCCCGCAACAACACAACAATCATGTTATCGAGACCGTTATCGCTGTCTGCACGCGAAGCGAACCGATGATTTCTGGTTTGGCGTAGCGCAGCTCTTGGAAGTTCTTGTTTGATCGAGTGTAAAGTTTTTGTTGGGCTCTCCTTCAGCTACGTCTCGCCCAATCAGCACCCTTCGTGCGGCCAGTTATGAGCGAGACATGGTACATTGTTTCCAGATTTTGAAGTGCTTAAAAAATACAACGAAACACATCAAAGTTCGGTTACGGTATTCCGCAACATTTTATTTACTTGTACGTGTAAAATGTTTTTTTATTATTTAAAAGATAAGCTTTTTTTGTATATCAACGCATCCTTAGTTTTATAAGAACAAGATTCTTAACGAAAAATTATCTGGATAAGATGTGTATTTAAACAACACCTGTATCACTCACTACTGCGGAAGATATGCACCATGTGTCAAACGGAAGAGCTGTCGATATGTAAGAGGATCTGTTTTTGTGTCCAAGTATGTTAAAACCATAAGGACTACATCATGTGGAGTATATTGACAACCAGACGGGCTCGGCGACACATCCAACACACAGCAGCGGACCGGTACGGGAGATAGCCTACACTCGACGAGTGTCCAGTTCGCTGGGAGTAAACCTTGCGCCACCCGCCGCAGCTGGCACAATAGTTGCCATGTAAAACAATAGCAATTCGTCAGACATGGTCGAAGAGCCATCATGCATATGCATCGATGGGCGTAAAGCCGAAACCATATGCATACATATATAAACATGAAGGTATACAAAATAATCAACGTTGTATTTTCCTCGAGCAATGCAATATGCAAGGTCTTATCGACAACTGGTGCGCTGTTCCGGTTCGCACAAGATGGCGGTACACTAAATGCTCCGGACTGAAATGGTCCAGTGGTGTGCTACACCGAATCAGCAAGAGATCAATCGCCACACCGGACCGATAAGAAACACGCTGTGGTATATGCGTGCAAACTACTCATTAGAGTGCTTAGAACACCTGACCGCACCGGGGCCTCCATATATCTTGTGCCTCGTCCAATGACGTTGACGGACAAGTCGGCTATATAAAGACCACTGAGTTCATAATTGACATCGGATGCATTTCCTCAGTATCAGGATCCAATTCCTTAGTAGTAGGATTCACTTGCTCCGACCCATTGCACTCTTGAGCGACACAGCTACATGTGAGACTGATTCAGCCAGGATCAGTCTCACTGGAGTATTGCTGTAGCTTCCGACACCGACTCGGATCTAAGATTCTCAGGTGCTCTCCTGCTGCCGCTGACGGTGGCTCAGATAAAGACCAACCCGCACTGTGACGCTCCTGCTGCTCACATTGGGCCATGTCGGAACGGACCAGGTCACGCGATGATCTGACGGTAACGCTCCCGCTGCCTCCGCCGTCTGGTGGTGCGACTCTCCGTTTCCCGAAGGGGCGGCAGTTCCCTCCATTGACGCTGAAACAAAGTCATGCACCGTTCTATCCAAGGCCGTCATATAATCAACCAGTGATATCTGATTAGAGGTTATCATAAAACGTGACTGGTGTGCACGCATTTCACTTAATGTCGTAGCCAAGGGGAGGGTCGAAAGGGGGCAACCCCTCCCTGGTAGATCGGAGGGCGCATGCCAGACATAGGCGTGGTGATACAACTGAGGAAAAATAAAAGGCGTTTAATAGATGGTGAGGAAAAGACCACGGGAAACTGAAGACGTTCACCCAGATGGCTGGCAAGGGTCGTGAAGACAAGGTAACTGGAATGCCAGTGCCAGCTGGGAAGGGCCGTGAAGAGAGGAGAGGGCCCGCCTGAACGCTGGAATGCCAGTGCCAGGACTGTCCCTGACACCTGAGGCATACACAGGGCCCCAAACGAACGCATAAGGTGAACACATAAAGTGTACATCCGAATTATCCGAGTTATTACCTATATATATATATATATATATATATATATATATATATATATATATATATATATATATATTGTTATGCGCATATCAATTGCATTACAGTGAACATTGTTGGTGTTGTTTTGATTTATCATGGGTCATAAGGAAAATTTAACTCCTTATGATTATGTAACCCCATGGCAGTGAGGAATTTTGCACTATCTTAGGTTATCGTTAAAAAACAAACTATAATAGTTTGTTCTTTAACTTTAATAGTTGAGTTCTGATCACACAAAACAAGGGCAAGAAGAGAATATAAGGATAGTTGTTGTTATAGGCGTCATGCTAAATTTAAAAGATGGATCGGCAGATCT
Organism: Imbricaverruca yamaguchii; assembly: GCA_034440575.1. NCBI lineage: Eukaryota > Metazoa > Arthropoda > Thecostraca > Neoverrucidae > Imbricaverruca > Imbricaverruca yamaguchii. The sequence continues at coordinate 51,302 of JAOTOL010001216.1, forward strand.
GCCCGGTATTCCGCTCCCTGTATCCCCGTATTCCGCTGCCTGCCACGGAGGTCACACGTAACAGTGGAGCGTCGTGACCTACTCTCTTAGTCCCTGTGTCCCTGTGTCCCTGTAGCCCTGTATCCCTGTATTCCGATGCCTGCCATGGAGGTCATACGTAACAGTGGAGCGTCATGACCTACTCTCTTAGTCCCTGTGTCCCTGTGTCCCATTATCCCCGTATTCCGATGCCTGCCATGGAGGTCACACGTAACAGTGGAGCGTCGTGACCTACTCTCTTAGTCCCTGTGTCCCTGTGTCCCTGTAGCCCTGTATCCCCGTATTCCTATGCCTGCCATGGAGGTCATGCGTAACAGGGGAGCGTCGTGACCTACTCTCTTAGTCCCTGTGTCCCTGTGTCCCTGTGCCCCATTATCCCCGTATTCCGCTGCCTGCCATGGAGGTCACACGTAACAGTGGAGCGTCGTGACCTACTCTCTTAGTCCCTGTGTCCCTGTGTCCCATTATCCCTGTATTCCGATGTCTGCCATGGAGGTTACACGTAACAGTGGAGCGTCGTGACCTACTCTCTTAGTCCCTGTGTCCCTGTGTCCCTGTAGCCCTGTAACCCCGTATTCCTATGCCTGCCATGGAGGTCATACGTAACAGTGGAGCGCCGTGACCTACTCTCTTAGTCCCTGTGTCGCTGTGTCCCTGTAGTCCTGTATCCACGTATTCCGCTGCCTGCCATGGAGGTCACACGTAACAGTGGAGCATCGTGACCTACTCTCTTAGTCCCTGTTTCCCTGTGTCCCTGTGTCCCTGTATCCCCGTATTCCTATGCCTGCCATGGAGGTCATACGTAACAGTGGAGCGTCGTGACCTACTCTCTTAGTCCCTGTGTCCCTGTGTCCCTGTATCCCCGTATTCCGCTGCCTGCCATGGAGGTCACACGTAACAGTGGAGCGTCATGACCTACTCTCTTAGTCCCTGTGTCCCTGTAGTCCTGTATCCCCGTATTCCGATGTCTGCCATGGAGGTCACACGTAACAGTGGAGCGTCGTGACCTACTCTCTTAGTCCCTGTGTCCCTGTGTCCCTGTAGCCCTGTAACCCCGTATTCCGCTGCCTGCCATGGAGGTCATACGTAACAGTGGAGCGTCGTGACCTACTCTCTTAGTCCCTGTGTCCCTGTGTCCCTGTAGCCCTGTATCCCCGTATTCCGCTGCCTGCCATGGAGGTCACACGTAACAGTGGAGCGTCGTGACCTACTCTCTTAGTCCCTGTGTCCCCGTATCCCCGTAACCCCGTATCCCCTATGCCTGCCACGGAGGTCATGCGTAACAGTGGAGCGTCGTGACCTACTCTCTTAGTCCCTGTGTCCCTGTGTCCCATTATCCCCGTATTCCTATGCCTGCCACGGAGGCCATGCGTAACAGGGGAGCGTCGTGGCCTACTCTCTTAGTCAGCAAAATCAGACTCATAGGTCATCACGCACAGGTTTAGCGCGCAATGCATCGACGATGATGATCAGTGGATCTGGTGGGGTACGGTACGAGGAGTGGTACTTTCTGACATAACTACCTCCTCACGCGCAAGCTTGTTCAGAACCTGATACAGAAAGATTGCTAGTTTCTGAACTATACTTTCGCGTAATACATATTTGTTCTATAATTTTCACAATTCCGGTTAGAAATACCGTGTGAAACAGAAAGTCGCTTATGGGCAACAACTATTCAGGATGACGAAATATGAATGATGAAGATCATGTTTGCTTAACACTTCAAACTTAATGTCGAATATTTCAACTCAAGACTTAAGGAACACAGCTCGCAGTATTCTGGTTCAATACGCAACTTCCCACACCCGCAAAAATGTGCATCACTTACTATCTTTTGAGCTAAGCATGTCAAGATTGTTATATCTATGTTACATACTTCTACCGAACCATACGTACAAAGTTATAAGCTTATATACGCCACATTATAAACTACTTCTAGTGCAACTTTGATACCATGCGATGGGTACTATGGCTGAAAGGAAGTACAAAATACGTCTTGACATATTTTCGTAATAGTGTAGCAATTGACGGTAGACCAGAAACACACTCTTCAATATCCCAGGGGAGGTAGTAAGTACTATGTTAGTGACAAAGCACTCGACATAATGACGCTGGGTCATCATCGGAAGTGACATGAACAAATAATTTTTAAAATCAAAACTTAAAATCACGCTATCACTTATGTAACTAGACTTATAAGCATAACTTGCATCCTACATCAGGCAGTAGACAATAAGAAACTAAACCTAACAAATTCACGACTTGCTCATGCAGGCCGCAGTTGGCAACAGACAACAAGAATCTAAACCCAACGAATCTAGCAAAACTAACCTCGCAAACGTCTTCGTTGAAATATGGCCTCGAAGTGAAACAGTTGTAACCTGTGACCTATGGGTCATAACCATACATATATACGAAAGAAATGCTAGAACTATCAGTTCCGGTTTCATCTCGAAGCTCAGAGGAGGCATACCTTTTCGTCAGCCTATAACCTATAACACCAGGTGTAGCGCAGAACGCTGGCAAAGCACCTGGCTCTGATCCCAATAGTGTGAGGCCAGCTCCTGAACGGCCCCGGTCCCAGACACCCGCACCCCTCCCCTTGGAAGCCGCTTCCACCATACAACCTCGCAGACCACATGGACTGCTTACAAAGGCGCCACCTCATGTTGCACCGCGCTGTGCACAGCGCTGCTCCGTGCCCGGACGCACGGTGGCGCTGACAATCGAGTCACCCTGAATAATAATGCACCCGACTGTTTACTAAACCGGATCTTCCTGTGTCGCGCGTGCTCAGTCCCTCCCAAAAGTGGACCAGGCACTTACAAGTCAACAGGACTCCTGCATAATTGCGACACTGGTTTGTTGGACGTTAGCTCGGATACCTGCACACATTAGTGGAATCGAAATTAAAACCATGGTGAAAAATGTGTGGCTAAAGATGATTGGGTCCTATGAATGTGCAGGGATTCAAGTGCTTCATATCTACGTTATTCTTGGCCATGCCCAGTGTGACAATGTCGAAGTTCTTGCTCGTACTCCAGTGCTTCACGTTTGGATGCTTTTTCATCATGTGTTCACCCAGATGTATGTCGCACCTGCGTAGCCGTGCGGTCCCTGAGCGCTCGTTAAATCTTTCACTATTGCCGCCTTTCGATTCTCCCACGTAACCTGCTCCCGCGCAAGTATCACAGTGATTTTGCATACCACATTCCTCTACATTGGCCTACCTATCCGTCCGTTGTAACACGTATACCAGAGGCCGTCTCCAGCCGGTCACCATGATTGTGTTAGAGCCGAACGAACTGAAAAGGATTTAAGGGTCGGTCTGCTGGTTCAAGGGACTCTCACACTATCCAAGTGCGCTGGTCCAATAAGTGAACCTACCTGTCTACTCAGGTTGTCATCGATGAACGGTAGTTTGACGTACGCATACTGGGATCTTTGTATCTTTTAATGGCATAGATTCCTCAAAGAGAGGGTATAATGGTGTGGGAAGCATGCCGCTCACGCTCCTGCCCTTGCTTTGTTTACGGGATATTCAATTTACGAAAATAGATAGGTAATTTGGCAAGCTCTTTTCACAAGCCTTGCGATCTGACGATGTCCGGGCTGCTATTTTCATTTATGACACAGGAATGTGCTTCTTAGAGGACACTGGGTGAGCGGGGCTGTGGTCAGGAATAAGAAGGCTGCTATGGGTTTAAAACACAGGTTTTCAGATCCCAGCTCTGCGGGAGTGATTTGGATGAAGCTCTGTGAGATCAAGAAGGCTGGGTGTACAGCATGTTCGCCCAGCGCGACGGCGTTAGCGTAGACTGAGCAGGCATCAGTATAACTAGGGAATTGCTGTGGGACATTCCTAGTCCGAGCACCGGCAAGACTTGGGCATTATTCTTGTGGGACAGCGCAAGTCAGAGTATCAGCACCACTAGCGTGTATTGTTGTGCGACAGTCCTAGCCGGGGTGCATCAGCACTACACCGTTCGCTAACTGCAGCAGTGACTAGCGTAGACTGAGCAGGGCCTGATCAGCCTAGCGTAGACTGAGCAGGGCCGGATCAGCCTAGCGTAGACTGAGCAGGACCAGATCAGCCTAGCGTAGACTGAGCAGGGCCGGATCAGCCTAGCGTAGACTGAGCAGGGCCGGATCAGCCTAGCGTAGAGTGAGCAGGGTCGAATCAGCCTAGTGTAGACTGAGCAGGACCAGATCAGCCTAGCGTAGACTGAGCAGGGCCTGATCAGCCTAGCGTAGACTGAGCAGGGCCAGATCAGCCTAGCGTAGACTGAGCAGGGCCAGATCAGCCTAGTGTAGACTGAGCAGGGCCGGATCAGCCTAGTGTAGAGTGAGCAGGGACAGATCAGCCTAGTGTAGAGTGAGCAGGGCCGGATCAGCCTAGTGTAGAGTGAGCAGGGTCGGATCAGCCTAGTGTAGACTGAGCAGGGCCTGATCAGCCTAGCGTAGAGTGAGCAGGGCCGGATCAGCCTAGCGTAGAGTGAGCAGGGCCGGATCAGCCTAGCGTAGAGTGAGCAGGGCCGGATCAGTCTAGCGTAGAGTGAGCAGGGCCGGATCAGCCTAGTGTAGACTGAGCAGGGCCGGATCAGCCTAGCGTAGACTGAGCAGGACCAGATCAGCCTAGCGTAGACTGAGCAGGGCCTGATCAGCCTAGCGTAGACTGAGCAGGGCCGGATCAGCCTAGCGTAGAGTGAGCAGGGTCGAATCAGCCTAGTGTAGACTGAGCAGGGCCGGATCAGCCTAGCGTAGAGTGAGCAGGGCCAGATCAGCCTAATGTAGAGTGAGCAGGGCCAGATCAGCCTAGTGTAGACTGAGCAGGGCCGGATCAGCCTAGCGTAGAGTGAGCAGGGCCAGATCAACCTAGCGTAGACTGAGCAGGGCCGGATCAGCCTAGTGTAGACTGAGCAGGGCCAGATCAGCCTAGCGTAGACTGAGCAGGGCCGGATCAGCCTAGTGTAGACTGAGCAGGGCCGGATCAGCCTAGTGTAGAGTGAGCAGGGCCAGATCAGCCTAGTGTAGAGTGAGCAGGGCCAGATCAGCCTAGCGTAGAGTGAGCAGGGCCAGATCAGCCTAGTGTAGAGTGAGCAGGGCCAGATCAGCCTAGTGTAGAGTGAGCAGGGCCAGATCAGCCTAGCCACACGATGTGCCCGGCTCCGCCGATGCCATACTGACATCACTGAGAAGCAGCCGATATAACTCAGTGCAACACCGTGTCTATAGATGGCGCTAGGTACACGTACAAATTTCGATGATTAAAACTATTTTGCATCATACTTTAGTGTATATATTTTCCACATGGTTGTCTGGCGCAATGGACTACAAGGGGTGGTATTCCAGAAGCCGACGATGCCAAGTGATGGGAACAATTCGACTGGCGTCAGAAATACATTATGTGTGTCCCTGTTATTTAATATATTAGATCGATGTGGTGAATCGAAGTCGCAGGAAATAATTCCTTCGCTCGTGGTGCAAATTATTGGGATCTTCAAGTTAAGTACATGAACGCAACATTTCTAACGTTTCCCTTTCTTATTTTGTCAGCCAAGCTTTTGCTTTGGGCCCTGAGAGATGAAACCTGGGAAGTTATCTTCCTGGCTTTAGATTACTTCCTTTACGTTAAGTCGATTCTCATCCTTCCCAAGTAGGAATTAACATTGATTGGTCGTAGGTGCGTCCAACTGTACAACGATCGGACGGTATTACGGTGCATTTGCTTTGTGGCGCCACTGTCAATATGAATACGTTGCATCGGGTTTGTCATGCTAGGGTGCAGAAAAAAAGAAGAAATTAGCGCAACGACTTCACGACATGACATCACGAATTCGTACGTAAAAACCGGTTGACCTGCTCGTGAGGGTCCAGCATGACACTGCTCGAAAATCGAGCAGTGTCATGCTGGACCCTCACGACGGTCTGAGGACGAACGCTCATCATCCAAGTTAAACGGCCCATCCAAGTCGGCCTCGTTTGAACACAAGAGCGAGTACACGATACACCGAAGCTCAAGAGCAGAAGGCAAAAGGCATAGCACGAGAGACAGAGAGATGCAGGTACACAGATACACAAATGAACAGAGATACAGGTATGCGGATACATAGATGCTGATGAAGATAGAGATAAAGACTTTAAAGAAAAATATGACAAATATAAATATGATAAAGTTAAAGATGATAAAAATTTGCGTGAGCAAAATCAAGATAATCAAAATAAAGATAAGGATAATGAAGATCAAGATGATACAGATCAAAATGATAGAGGTAAAGATGACAAAAATGAAGATGATACTGATAAAGACGAAGAGATGAAGACGAAGAGATCAAGATGAAGAGATCAATGTAACCATGTTAGGAGAGCGTGGGTGTGTGTAATTTTCTAGAGTTTTTCTCTTGTACGATAACTGATTCTCAAATCCAACAGGTTCTGCAATCTAACAAGTTCTCAAATCCAACAGCCGTTGATGCCCTTGTGTTGACCGGGCTGTTTAGTAGCAATACGGCGACAACGTGTGCACCAGTATCAACTCACCCTCTCACCTGCCACTCACCAGTCGGACGATGTCCGGCACACCGGCCAGGAAGCCAGTCCATGAGCATTAAGGTGTACCATTTTTGGGACTTTTTCGAGTTAGGCAACGCCAATGAAGGGCATTATGCCTTTGCACGAGAACATTCAAAATCCAAAGTTTTAGATTCTTATATTAATATTTGGTCGATTGCACCAAGGTTTTGTTTAAACATATTTGGCCGCATTTAAAACATAGGGTTTGTACTATTAGAGTCGTGCGCTCTCGGAGTCTGGATTTCGGTCACATGAACACATTATAATACTCCAGAAGTAGTGTCTTCTGAGTTTAAGTGGGTGTGGGGGCGTCGGACACCGGTTAGGGGGTGGAGTTAACATATTTGGCAGCCAATAAAACGACGCTCCCACCTCCACTTAAACTCAGAAGACACCGCTTCTGGAGGATTATAATGTGTTAATGTGACCGAAATCAAGACTCCGAGAACGCACGACCTCTAACAGTGCAAATCCTATGTTTTAAATGCGGCCAAATATGCCAAAACGAAACCTTGGTGCAATCGACCAAATATTAATATAAAAATATAAAACATTGGATTTTGAATGTTCTCATGCAAAGGCATCATGCCCTTGATTGGTGTTGCCTGACTCGAAAAAAGTCCCAAAAAATGGTACACCTTAATGCTCATGGCCGGCCAGGAGCCACGTGGCGCGGCCGGGGAGCTGAACTGCCACTCACCAGTTGGTCGCTGTCCGGCACACAAGCCAAGAAGCTGAGCAGCTCGTTACTGGTCGCCGCGCTCGGTCGGAACAGCCCCTTGGAGAACTCGTAGCTGCCGAGCAGCATTACCACGTAGCGCAAGGGCACGTAGTAGAGGGTGGTGGTGGATATGAGCAGCAGCAGTACGGCCAGCCAGGATAGCGACGGAACGGCGAAGTCGACAGTGCTGCAACACCGACAAGTGTCAGGGTGATGGGCAGGTGTTGTGGCGTTCCATGGCGCTATGAGTATCTAGAAAATCGTGTTCGGAAAGTCTTTCCACCCGCAATAATGTGTGAGGTGGATCATAATCACGAGCGTGCCTACATAGCTGCACTGGACCGAATACGCATGGGACTCACCTGGGCGTTCGTAGCGTTCATCTTTTAGGAAACTACAGTCCAGTGACCGATTTTCTAGGCTTACAAGAGTAGAGCTGAATCAGCATGGTATTTTTGTTGTAATTATTGAGTTAAAATGACCATCAGAACTTCGCCTAATGCGAACATACCACGCTTCATTCCTGGCATAAGATAGATACAGACAGCCTCGTGCAGTCATTGTTCGTACGAGCAGCGAAACATGTTTCTTTAAATAGAAAATTCAAAGCTACATTTTGTCAGCTTACAAAAAAAATGTCATGCCATGATTGCTACAAGCACTTACTTTTGAATACGCTCAACCAGGGAAGCAAAGTAGCTGAGCACGCTCTGCAAGAGCACCATCAACTCTTGCACTGCCAGCAGCTTTTCTTTCAACGTTTTCTTCTCATCCTGCAGGAATGCAAGTGCACGGCAGTCACCTAATATTTATGACGAGAGTGCAGCACACCTGTGCGTGACGATGGCAAAGCAGGACAATACATCGGTGAAAGAGGAAGGAGAGCGAGAGCGATATGAGATATGATAACATATGATGATTTGGGATAAGATGAGATGAAAGATGAAATGAGAATCGGACAAAATCTTGGTTTTCAACGAAATTATGGAAGATTTTGGGCCAGAGACAAAAAGAAAATACTGAAAACTTTGTTAATGCATGAACTCATTTCTAGTAGATTAGACAAGCAACTATGAGTGTTACATCATGCATAGCTCAGTGCTTTTGATATTATCGAGAGATGGTTGATCGTCAGGCTCAGTGTCTGAAGGCTGGTAGCCGGTAGCATCATCGGAAGTGGAGTGCCTGTTGGTACTCAATTGGGAGATGTCAACCAGCCGGGCTCAGTGTCGACTGCTGAGATGGAACTGCCTGCCGAGATTACTATCCGGAGGGGAGTTAGTCAATATGAATTGGCAGGGTGAATGGAGACCTGCCGCCAGCACTGGCACGAGAAAGGGAGTGCCTGGAGCACCGTACCGGTAGGTAGCGCCAATATCGCCACTCAAAAGCCAGCGACTCGCAGGATGAGCTGGTATCCTGTAACACAGACAGGGTGCCAATCAGTGGATGACGCACACAGCGAAGCCCTAAGGGACAACATCTGGGCGATCAAGGACAAAATGATAAAGAAAATTCCTGCTATGCCTTAAAGCTGACATAAATGTCAAACGATGACTGACTTAACAGAAACACATGGGGCGGGGATGGCCGAGTGGTTAAGGTGTCGGGCTATGGGTACCAAAGGTCCCGGGTTCGACTCTAGCGCCACTCAGGACATTTCCCAATTCCGCGGCCCACCGGCGAAACAGTGTGGGCGGCGCCATTAGCCGTGAATGTGCATAAAGTTTGTCGTGAACCAACCAATAAACAAACAAAATTTAGGCACACTTGCAACGAGCAGAAAATATACTTATGCAATGTTGCTAAATTGGCTGTTCCAACGGAAGTCAATAAGAACCCTGATGATGAAAACTCCAGTTGCATTTTAAGAGTAATTGATATAATTTCAAGGTTGGAAATATATCTCCTTGATGCCTTTGGCGTATTTCGAGCAGGACTATTTTTTCTTCATGTAAAAGTTCGTGTGATTATCAGCATAACTCTGTACAATATTTCATTAATTTCAATCGAACATGCAAATGTTCTCAACATGATTCTCCCTTCGAATAACGAAGAGGAAACAGGTCAAAGCGACATTGAGCAGTAATTTGACTCATTTACAAACGGCCTTCCACATAAGCCGAGTCTCGTCAGCGGGCGGCCTCCAACCACAACGTTTCGGTGATTCCCATCGGAGGCGCCCGGCATCCTACCTCATCAGCTTCGTCGTCATCGTCTGAGTCCGGATTGTCCTCAGCGTCCAGGCCCGTTAGAGCTGACGGGACCAGAAGTGACTGTGAACAGCACAGCGCGAGACAGTTCTCTTCCATACCATACGATTGCAATCATCTAATCAAATAACTTTATGAGATCCAATGCGTCACTCTTAAAGGGCGTCGTTTTGTATAAATCATTGACGATTTGGGAATAGAGAAGAGTGATTTCCATGAGAAAATTGAAAAATAGCCTGCCACAATTCCGAAATAGTCATCCCAATGGCCCAGTTGGCTGTATTACCTGCCTCCATTGACCTAACCCGTGCCGGGGACGAGTAGCCTAGGGGTAAATTGCTCGTCTCGGAATCGAAAGGTTGTGAGTTCGAGGCTCACTTGTCGCTACTCTTCGCCCGCGACCAATTGGCGTGAGAGATTGGTGACGCTACATGACTCAACGATCGATGTGTCGTAAAACCAATAACAACAACAACCTATCCCGTGCCGACAATGTGGGGATGGAGTCGTATTTAATGACCGGCTGGGAGAGATGGTCAGCGAGCGGCGCGATAAGGCCGGGCTCGCAGTAGCCAGGCTGCCGTGTCGGAGCGACAGCAGTATGATACACTCTCAGTTAGAATGGTGTCATTGAACTGGAGTTCCTGGACATGATGGTGGGAGCACAGGGAATGCAAGAATGTTTGCCGAACATCGGACTCTATTTCATGCAGCAAACACAGTGAGCATTCGGAATGCATTTGTCTGAACACATTTTCAAACAGTTTTCGGATTCGCGTCATTCCTTCACATCGTATGACTTAACACGCGCACGTCCGGGGGCAGATATTGGCCCCTTGCGGTGTTTCCTAATTTGCCGCCATACTGATCGGGTTGGCAAGGTCAAACCTCGCATGGCAGTTCATTAGTCTTTTCCGTATATTCTCATACATTTTTAACCCTGGGTCATCTCAGGTCAGGGCACCAGGTCAGGCGAAGTGCACGCAACGTCCCTCGGAGTTTTAGGTGGCATAACTTCCACAATAATTGGGTGACTGATTTCAAACTTATAACACATCATGAGCTCATCAGGGACTATCATACATATCTCGGGTTTTTCGTAGCATTGACTTGGTCAGGTCGCGGCCATGGCTTCCTCCATTATAGGGCTATGGTGAAATATACAAATGGTTCCTGGTTACATATTTGCTCTAGGAATGACCTGACAACGGTTGTGCCGTGCAGTTGGAAGCTATGCTCATTGTTACCGCTGACATTTTTGCTCATGTGACCTACTACACCAAGGCCATCTGAGGTAACCTGAGATCATTAGCACATTTCTACGCATTATATCGCACTGCATTGAGCTAGAAGGCTGAAATTACCGTCATTGTGCTTCGTCATTGTGCTTGTATCGCCAAGACGTGTCGATTGATATATTACATGCTTTCTCTAGGCTACTTCATGACCTTGTCCTGAGGCCATAGTTTCGATTGACCTGACCTTAAATCACACCGTCTATTGTCGATAGCACATTTCAAGGACTGTCGAATAGCGCTCGCCGCTTGTTTCTATCTGCTACAGGCCCTGAGATATGTATCTATCTGAGAGTCCCACCCGATCTGGTCGAATTTGACCTATGATGACCCAGTGACCTGAATATTAACCTGAGCGAAAGAATGACCCAAACACTTTCGATAGAGCCTATCACCAGCTATCCAACGCCGTTTTCCGTTTGTCGCTAGCTAGCATAGGTCTAGAGATCTTAGTGGGGCAGACATCTGGCCCACTAAGATCTCTAGAAGTTGGCACGGACATGCGAAGTTGGCGCGGACCGCCGGACGTGCGCGTGTTAAATGATGACGCATGACTCCAGTTTGTTTTTGGAAATGGGCACCACTCACACAAATGGATCATGCGAGGGATAAGTAGAACCATGGGACAACGTGAATATCAACGGGCGGTGGCACACTCAAAAGACAATTACAAGTGACAATTCCAGCGATGTCCATGGTCATCCATATCTGCTACTTGCAGCACTATGCAGTCATAAAAAAACATGTGAGAGGTGATACAATGACAGAAAGTACACCAATCACTCACCAGTTTTCCCTTGAAGAGTACCAACAGGACAACTGCTGGAACCATGTACAACTCAAAGCAGTATGCCCAAATCAAGAAGACGATGTAGGCTCCCACCGTCTTCGGTGCTGACTTCCATTCAAGCACACTCCTGTAAGCATGCTGATGGGTTAAAAGCATGGAAGCCCAACGAAAACTCTGTCATATAATTACTAATACCAGTGCATATTGTATATAATTTAGCTAGACCACACGCCTTCGTCATTGCGAGAAACTTACGGTGCTCATAAAAAAGCACAGCAATGCGCATGGGCAAGCAGATTCAGGTTTCAGATTACAGGTAGGATACCAGCGATCTGGTAAGTATTCGCTCAATATTACTCCGAAGCATCTGAAGGGCAAGCAGTACATTTGCTGGCCAACCAACTGGAAAACAGCTCTTTAATATCTCCAGGTCAAGGCAAAGCTGGAATATATCTGAATTTGGAGTTGAGGGAAAAGGGAAATTTTCTTTTCCTACTTGATGTGTTTGTCACTGTCACTGATGCGCGTGCATGCTCCTTTACTCACCACAGCGGTTTTAATCTAGGAAAACATTGCGCAGTCGCTGCATAGCTTTCAATCACAAACAAAAGTTAAACATGAATGCCACCTTTCCCTCCACGGACAGGCGTTCGGTGATATCTTCACATAGCGAAGATGCAGTCGTGATGCCACAGACGCTCATTATGTGAATCGGATGAACAAAGCGATGCATGCAAATGAGCTCTATTGTATATGACAAGCACATGGAAACCGGGTACAAGGTTGCTCCAATTGTGCTTGTATGTTTTATTTTATCCGGTGAATTACCCGCAAATATTTCAGCTCGCTTAAACGACCGCAAACGAATCGTACCCATCAAAAGGACAAAAAGTCGTCCTACTTTGAAACATGTATTGAATTTGCTCATGCGCTTGTCATACCATGCTAAAAATACCCCGGTAGGTAATCGGATGAATGAAGCCTTGCAAGCCAAACTTAGGTGGCCAATATTCTACTCAGGACGACCAATTTGATAGGGGGCTCTTAGTTGGCCTGGAGAACATATCGTTACTTCCGGTATGTTTCCTTATTTAAGAAGTCTGCCATACCCTTTAAAGAAAAGGAAAGCTAATGCCCATTGGATTAATTTTGCAACATTCTGTCATCCTGCACCACTTAAAAAAAACATCGCGACGAAAAGACCGGAACTTTTCTTCGAAGTGTCCATTAACCTTCATCGTCGGACTGCTGGATGCTGGTAAAGCTATGAAGAGGGTCTCTCAACTCCGAGAGAAGGTTGTTGTGGTTGCACGCACAGCCGCCATGCAGCCCGCCATGGAGTTCTCGCCGGCTGTCATGCAGCTCGTCATGTGGCTATCCACGGCCGCCATACAGCTCGCCATGGAGTTCTCGCCGGCTGCCATACAGCCCGCCATGGAGTTCTCGCCGGCTGTCATACAGCTCGTCATGTGGCTATCCCCGGCCGCCATACAGCTCGCCATGGAGTTCTCGCCGGCCGCCATACAGCTCGCCACGGAGTTCTCGCCGGCCGCCATACAGCTCGCCATGGAGTTATCCCCGGCCGCCATACAGCTCGTCATGTGGTTATCCCCGGCCGCCATACAGCTCGCCATGGAGTTCTCGCCGGCCGCCATACAGCTCGCCATGGAGTTCTCGCCGGCCGCCATACAGCTCGCCATGGAGTTCTCCCCGGCCGCCATACAGCTCGCCACGGAGTTCTCGCCGGCCGCCATACAGCTCGCCATGGAGGTCTCGCCGGCCGCCATACAGCTCGCCACGGAGTTCTCGCCGGCCGCCATACAGCTCGCCATGGAGTTCTCGCCGGCCGCCATACGGCTCGTCATGTGGTTATCCTCGGCCGCCATACAGCTCCTCATGTGGTTATCCCCGGTCGCCATACAGCTCGTCATGTGGCTATCCCCGGCCGCCATACAGCTCGTCATGTGGCTATCCCCGGTCGCCATACAGCTCGCCATGTGGCTATCCCCGGCCGCCATACAGCTCGCCACGGAGTTCTCGCCGGCCGCCATACAGCTCGCCATGGAGTTCTCCCCTGCCGCCATACAGCTCGTCATGTGGCTATCCCCGGCCGCCATACAGCTCCTCATGTGGTTATCCCCGGCCGCCATACAGCTCGCCATGGAGTTCTCCTCCGCCCGTCGTCGGTCGACCGGGTGCGCAGTTAATGAAAATACATAATTGCAATCTGAAGGCCTAGTTTTTGAACCAAAGGTGCGTGCACATGCTTTACCAATGTATGTGTGATGTGCTTTTGTTAGTGCACTGCACCGGAGGCAACTGTAGACTTCCATGCATGCTTGAAGATGTGTGACTATAGAAGTACAACAATGCTGCCTTGACTGATATATGACAGGGTCATACTGAAATACGCCATCATGAAGGGAATATGCTGAAGCACACCCGCATAACGGGACCATACTGAAGTATGCCCCATAACTAGGCCGTACTGAAAGCAAGCATACTGAAGTACATTCAGTATGGGCCGCATGATGGGACCATGCTGAAGTATGCTCCATAACGGGGAGCATATTTCAGATCGGACCATGCTTCATACTGGACAATATTGAGTTCTCAGCACCTGCCGACTGAAGTTCAGCGTCCCTAGTGGCGTGTTCTTTTGGAAAAATGCAGACTTTGTCTACTGAAATTGCAGTTAGAACGCAGTTATGAACGTCCGCAGCTGTAGTCAGCTTCGGACGGTGACTGCCTCCAGTAGCGGTTCCCTACCTGACCAGTTTGCCCACTTCAACAGCGATCGTGCTGAGACGACTCAGCCGATTCACGGTGTGAACGAACACACTCCGCTGGAACTTGACTTCCGGCTTTGCCAGCTTCTCTTCTCTCGGGGTGAATGACCGCAGTGCGGCGCGAACCTGTCGAGTCATGGCGTCGCTGCTGTAGCCAGGTCGTCAGCTGGCCAGCAACTGAATAATGCAACCGACTGTTGCAGCCGGGCAACACGACCATCTGCACACCAGCCGAACAACACGACCATCTGTACATCAGCCGAGCAACACGACCATCTGCACATCAGCCGAGCAACAGGACCATCTGTACACCAGCCGAGCAACACGACTATCTGTACACCAGCCGAACAACACGACCATCTGTACATCAGCCGAGCAACACGACCATCTGCACACCAGCCGAACAACACGACAATCTGCACACCAGCCGAACAACACGACCATTTGTATACCAGCCGAGCAACACGACCATCTGTACACCAGCCGAGCAACACGACCATCTGTACATCAGCCGAGCAACACGACCATCTGTACACCAGCCGAACAACACGACCATCTGTACATCAGCCGAGCAACACGACCAACTGTGCACCAGTCGAGAAACACGACAGCCCGTACACCGGTCGAGAAACACGACAATCTGTACACCAGCCGCCAGAGGTGAAAAAAACCCGGCTACTCGGCCACGAGCGTGGGTGACAGATATACGGAAAATATCTCCGGTTGTGGTGACAACCTACGGTACCGTATTATCATTGCGTATGGATTGTATTTATTATCAGGCCGCTTTTCCTCTTAACATACCCGGTCAATTTGTATTTTCTAACCATACAGACATATACGTACTCAGCTTGTTTCAGTGCATATATCAGGAGCGTACAGGAAACAATTTAGTAGCTATGATCGAGGGGCAGGGGGGGGCTGAAAAACTCTACCACTCGTGGTAAAGTCCATAGGTTTTAACATTGCCGTGGTAAGCCTGTCACCTACGAACTGTCCCGTCGCCGTCCAGAGATTGAGCCCGATGCAACAGTTCCGTTTTCCAGCGCAGTTTGTGGCGTGTGGCACGGCTCACATCACAGGTAACGAGATATGGCTGACATCACGTGAAAGCTCCAAATGTTGGCTATCCGTCTGGCACAATTTCGTTGCGGTCGGGTCAACGTGTTGCGCGTGCACATCACCGAGGTCTTGAGAGAACGGGTGTCCGGTGAATGACCGGCCGCCGATAGGAATAGCATGTAAAACTGAGATTTTGCGTTCGGAAAATCACCAATTTTAGCGCTCCCCATCGACCCGATTCAAACCGCAATATCTCGAAAACCAATGGACCGATTGACACGAAACCAACACCTTAGTATTTCCACGACAATTGTCAACATCGTCGTGTCAACCGTTTCCGAATTACGTGCCTTGCGCATGCGAGGGGGGTGTGAAAAGCGGAAGCGACGGTTTTGGGCGTTTTTCACGATTTGGTCTGGTTCTCGGAAACGGCCAAACAGATTAGCGACTTGCCGTCACCTTCACATCATGGCCCCATGTACCGACTATAATTTTCAAATTGACGATCAGTGGCTGCAGAGTGTGCGGGCACAGTCATCGTGACACGGGCTGCACGTGTTTCAGTCCGTGAAAAAGGCTCCGGTTTCCACTGTCTCCACACCACTATCGAATGACAATTCGTGGAGAAAGTTATACGTGCGGATAGCCCCACTCCTTGTGATGCTCACACGTCCTTTGGATTTTATCCATCACCAATACTTTTGTTGCAATCGTCGATGCCCGCAACCGTTACCAAGCGTCACTTTCGGCAATCCAAAGCGGCGGACGGGCGGAACAGTACCCCCTGTCACCTTCCAGAGACTGAATCCGACGCAACAGTTCCGTTTTCCAGCGCAGTTTGTTTTCAAAGCTGGTTTCAGTGTGCACGTATCTACCTAATAAGTACCAAAGGCGCTGTTGAAGCTGAACTTGTGTATGTTTGCGTAAGTGGTGTTTAGTCTCTGAGAGACGAGAGTCATGACAAGTATTGCAAACATGGTCTTGTCTTTGATGTTGGCCGCGACAAATATTATTTTATCTCCGGGAATTCTTCCACTCCATTTGTCCCAAAGAGGAATTAAGTATGACAATGACTGCGATCTCCTTGATGTTTGGTCATGATCATGGGGAGCGTTAAACACGGAGCATGACCGTGAAAAGTGCGAAAATAGTTCTTTTTGATGACAGAAACAAATCACATCATTCTCCAACTTGGAATGCAACACAGTTTTCCTCTCATAATCCAGGATTCAGATTAGAAGAAAAGTCCTCAAAGTCCTCTGCTCTATGCCAATGCCATATAATTTTCCTCTCCGATTCCAGAATTCCAAGGCATAAACCCAACATTGGTCATACCTGACTGAAGTGACACTTCTCTCGTTTTTTTCAGTCTAACATATTATTTCAGCCCTTTTCCCACACTGCAGACTTCTGTAATCCTTATCATTACAACAAATGCTTTGGTTCTTCCAATATGAGCCTTTATTTTAATAATTTCATCTGGTCACTTCCACGGGTTTTATTTATTTGTGTCAGGGCCCATGTTTTGCCATAAGCAGAACTTGCTGCATTGACCAAGAGGTTTTAAAACATAAATTACTTGAAACTAATGCAAAATATGACCTATGATATTCTGCCCATGATATTGGTGCTATATTGACTTCCTTATTGTACAAGGGAATTCAATTTGTATTGGTCAATTTCATTTTCAATGAGTCATTTGATTTTGAGAACAGCATATTTTAATACCATGTGTATTCGCATGATTAGGATGATGTGACCATTGATTCCCCTCAGAAATGCTTATTTTTAGTTAGAAAGCAAAATAACATACTATTATTGTTTAATATCTAAAATAGTCTGGCCTGGTTTACCATACCTCCTTTTAAATTGTTTCTTCGATATAGGCACAATTTGTGTGTTCAATAATACAAATGTTAAAACATCTAATCTGGTGTGATCTTTAAAAAAAAATTGTCTGACATATATTGAGCATATTTTCACAATAAAAGCTAGCTTAATCTGTGGTTTTGCTTTGCTAGGTAAAATGTGTGCACAACATGTTGTGAGCACATTAAACCGCAATAATACGCACCATATATGGATATTGATGGATATGCACCATAGAAGCAAAATTAGCTTGTAGTGTGTGTTGTAATTTGACATATTAATTAATAATTGAAGATCGTATATAATTGAACAAATTAGAGATCATATATAGACTAAAGCGTTTTTCTTTGTTCCATTTCAGCGGCATGGATCGATATTTCGCGCTCACACACATGCATACGGGTCTTAATGTGAACTATCAACATGTGACAGCCTGGTGATGTTCGATATTCTGTAGGTGACAGGCTGGACACTTTTTTCACCTCTGCCAGCCGAGCAACACAAGCATTTGTCCACTAGCCACGTGATGGCATTCGAGAGCATGTACGGGCTATCTTCCAAACCAGGTAAGGATCGATACAGACACTGCTTCCCGCGACCACAAACGTAATGACATCGCGCCTTTACGTGCGATCTTCGGAACCAGATGAATTTCGGTGCGGCCAATTTCTTCGTATTTGTTTACTATCAATACTGGCGAGTTGATAATTCACAAATCCTCTCTTACCAGCCAAGTTTTAAAATGTCACGAAATGTTTTATTGCGTCCATGCACTGCGAAAACCTCATTGGTTTCAGTGGTTAGCAGTAGTGACATCACTGTAACTGAAGAGGTTAAGTGAATAAGATGGCGCCAGAAGGCTCAAAAGCGACGGTTTTAGACGGAAAAACCGCTGTTGCTCCTATTGCTCTTATCCGCTTGCTGTTGCTCCTATCCACTTGCTGAGGTAGTTCACACAAATTCAATTACGAACATATCCTGTTCGGATTCATTGCCAAATTATCAAATCACACATCGCATGCGGGTAAAAAAATCACATGCACACAGGTTGCAAAATCACAAATTAAATACATATTGACTCATAAAGGCAAGTTGCCCTTATCCATCATCCCACAATTCGTCATCATTTATCAGGCAGTCTGTCTTGCTGAATTCAGAACATGGAGACACAATTGTACCACGCACCTTTTGCTTCATCTATGAAAATGTTGCACGATTAAAACAATTATCAATGTGGAGCAATCTCTGCTCGTATATGAATTTACTAGTGGGGGTCAGCGATTCATTGAATATCTACTGCTGCGTGCTGAAAGATTTATATGCATTACATATGACGAAGATATATCATTAATTGATTAGAAATGAAGGTCATTCACTCGGATAATATTGGACTCGAGAAACATCTGTTCATTTACGCATTCAATTCACACAACTGAAATACTTAATAAACATGCTTTACGTGATGCGCAAGAATACCATATTTAACGCAAGGCACAATCGTCGTAAAATGTCAGTTCCAGCAATAAGCAATCTACGAACAAGCAAACGGTACGTACACCATTCCAGATGAGGTCCATCTCCAGTAGTATTTGGGGATCGTTTCCTTTCGCCCTGCCGTGAAGGCTTCGGGTTTTCAGTGAATACCACCGTTTTACACCTGACTGAACCTAAAAGAGATGGGGAGAATGTCAGGTATGTCTAATCGTGCTGAATGTCAGGGCGACTGGTGACAGCAGTTCAGCTGTACATGGCAGGAGATGCACATGCTTCACGTAATGAACACACCAACGTAGGACGGCTGTATAGTCCGTAAGTGCAAGTACGTTATCATATGAAACATTGGGTGAGTCTGGGATAGTTGCATAGCCTAGAGGGACATCTACAATCAGCGGGGAGAATGCAGAATATACAAGTGGATGCTACTTGCCCAGAAAAATACAATTATGAACACACATTCACATAGATATGAATTGATATCCTCCCCGTCCCGACAATCCTTTTGCTTTTCTCCCAATGCATGGCTTAGAGCATTCAAGAGTGACATGTAAGCCAGATTCAACACGCGACCTGGGCTGTAACTATGATGGTCATCTCTGCGTGTGAGGCAAGCGTACCTTAAGCAGGGGGATGGCGATCTTCCCCAGAAAATCCACCTGGTGGTGGCGGTCCTCGTCGTAAACAGTCACCTCGAGCACAGTGTAGATATCTTTCACGTCGCTGAAAAATGACAACGCCGTTAATCATGCCTTTGGATCGATTGCGGCAGTCCATGAAGAAGTTGTCAACCAGCTCCATACGGCTGGTGGTGGGTTTTGAGACTGCTGTGTTGACAAGGAGGCGTGCAATGTACAGCTTGATTTAAACGACTTGGCATCGATGCGACAATACCCATGATTGTGTCGCCACATTTAGCGATCGACCTCAAATCGTACTTGCCGCCTGACATGCTTTTGGTACGAAGGATGGTGGCGCTATGTATGGCATACGCACCTCGCAGCTCAGAACGGCGTGAAAAAAACCCCACCGACTCTGGAATGTGCCAACGCCAACAAGTGAACTATTTCAACTGTGTGTGCTTGACTGTGAATTCACATACGGCTACCATTCGACGAAAAAAATCAGAACATGCCCCCAATACCATCAAAACTCATTAGCCTGAGACAAGAAGTTAAATTTCCAAATGGTTGAGAATGCTCCGAGGGGAGCCATTGAATGATCAGGCAGAGTATGTTGGGATAGTCAGATGAGGCACAGGGCAAACATCACATTTGTACCAGGCTGTGAGTCAGCTATCTTATCCATAAACACCTACTCGCCAGTCGTTGCTGGATTGCTTGAAGGATCGAGCACAAACATTCTGACCGACTTTGGCTTTGCTGCATAAAAGCTGAACATTTTTGCAAAGTAGAAAGGGATGAGACTATTATGAGAGAAGCCACAGGACAACTTCTCCTTGGTCGAATTGCTTGGTTGAGAAGCGGAAACCTTATCTAAGAAAACGTTAAATTTCCACACCAAGCGTGCCACCTTCCGACCCTATCCCCTTTCGTGACTACGTCCCTCAACATAGCCATCCGTTTGAGCTGAAGAGTGCGCCAGCGGCATCAGTCAGAAACGATCCAGGTGTAAATACGCGTCAATGTGAATCATGGCATAGAGTATTGTTTGGCGGTCAGCCAACAACTTTGGGTGCTTACACTGATGACAAGGCACGCTACTGATGCATTTTTTCCACCTTGACAGAATATTCTGCACGTCAACCTGTTGCTCGATTGACAAAATGTGGTGCATCACCTCGCACGATATCCCAAGCTTGTGGAGAGGCACTCACAAGGTGAACATTTTGTTCCACTGGGGTGCAAGCGTTTTGTAGGCGGTTTGGGTCTGCCGGTGCTGGTTGACCAGCTCCACCACACAGAACGGGTCCGACTTGCCGTTGATGTCGGCCGCCGCCAGTCCCTGTGCTTTGTACACCTTGACGGTCAGGTGGCCCACCTGAGAGGGCCGACGCCAGGTGTTCAGCCAGCCCTGACGACAACATCATGTACACCTTGACGGTCAGGTGGCCCACCTGAGAGGGCCGACGCCAGGTGTTCAGCCAGCCCTGGCGACAACATCATGGACCAGCGAGCTGGGGGCATGCATGTGGTTTGACGTGCGTTGCACAATTGTTTTTATGGAATGCTATCTCGGTATTGTGTTCCTAGCACAAGTTCATAAGAACAATTGAAGAATTCGTGAAGCGATCTTTGCTTCGAAACGCAAAATCAGCACAAAATTAACGGGTAAAATCTGTGTCCGTCGAATATACCTCCACGAGCACGAGGCCTGCACCCTTCAAAAACAGTTAGTCTAACTCTAAATAAAATATTATCATACATACCCACATAATATGATAAGAATGACCTCATAGTTTGACATAGAGACCATATTGACCATCTTTATATAAAACTAAAACTTTTCATGTCATCAATTGATACCATATACAATATTCAAAAGCTCTCACACCGAGACGCATTAATTGTGAGTTGCCGTCATATATTATCGAATGCCACATGTCGGATTGCAATATGGTGCATGTAAGCAGTGTGTCTTCATCGATGTGCCCACGGCTGCTCTACGAGGAGCATGCTGCTTCAAGGCTGCTGCACAGGTTCAAATCCTTGTCGGAGCAACGAAAAACGTTTCAGAATAAGATGATGAAGTACTACCAAATTGATACCTATTTGGCTATGGCATGTTCTAAGCTGTATCCGACGCCACATCTCACAAATTGTTGCTGACGACGCTTCCTTTGGACGGGATCGTCTCTGTGGATGAGCAGGTCCGATCCGGTATCCACGCGCGTGGTACCGGAAATGGTGACCAGCAGGAGAATGCAGCCGGTACCTTCCTCCAGGTCCATTCGCAGATGGTGAGTCTGCTCCGTCTCGAGCGTGGACAGATCCAGGGTACATCTGACCAGGGAAGAACAACATTCTGTCGGAAAGCCGCCGACATAATACGCGACACATCGCCTTTGCCAATACGTGTATCTGATTAATATTTATCATAACCAACCATGCCATGATGATATAACGCTGTGAAAGGTGTACGAATCGTATGCATTATACGTTACTAGCCACAAGAAGAAATTCCAGTTGTCCTCTGACATGGTTAACACAAAGCATGGTTACCACCGGTTCATTCCGTCAAACTTCTCGCCAAACCACGGTAAAACAAATACACATCTTGTAATTTCACGTCCATAGGTACCGAGACCCCATCACTCAAAGGCTATTTCACGTGCAGTTCACATGTTTCAACACATATCAGTGCAGGCATCACAAAGGACTTGCGCCGAGTTGCGCTGAGTGGGGTAGCTGAACGCCGGTTTAAGCTAGATTGGCGACAGTTCGTGGGAAGATGTTCCAAAATCCTCTACTGGTGGTGACGCCTATGCATTTCAACAGTCGCAAGAACAAAGAGTTCATCAGGCTGTTAATCACAGAGAGTAGCCATAAAAACAGTCAATCAAGTGTGCGAAGGCAATTTGTTCTGGCATACAATAACACGCCTGTCACGCTGGTCACAGGAACTACTATACCTGGATCCAGTGTACACCACCATGCTGACCACCGAAACCACTATACCTGGGTCCATTTCACACCGCCATTGATTACCTCGCCGGTTTATTGTCATAAGTTTGCATACAGCATCCGGGCTGCGACGTGGTCGATCCACGGTCGAGAGTACGTACCGACACCATTGACACCATTGTTGACTTAGGCATCAGAGCACACACACACACACACAAACGCCGGCCACCTCTGACCGATGTTCCCCGCTTGTCGTAACAGATCAGAGGCCGCGGGAAGCAGCGCTCTGACTGACTCACTTTCCCATGAAGTCGTCTACGGTGCGAACGTCGCGGTCGAACACCTCCACCACGAGACTCTGCTGTCTGTCGCTGTACAGATACATGCTGAACTCCTCATGCCAGCGAGGGCTCAACGTGTGGCTCACTGTTTTACTCTTGTACTTTTCTGAACCGAGCCTGAAACGGTAAACTACTGGTACATTTAGGTACATAGGCTGTGGGAGACTCAAGACACGACGTTCAAGTCGGCTGGCTGAGTTTGTCGCATTCCTGCCCAATCCTACTTGAACTGTGCATGTGAGTCTAGCTTACGGACACGTGACATGTCAGTCCATCACTTTGCACCGACGTTCTTCACTTGAGAAGCACGCCAATTCCATCCGCCAAACACCAGTGTGCCACACGAAATGCAGCACAGTCTCCAACGTATCTGCTCGTCTGTGTCGGCAGCATCTGAACCACAGTACCGCTTTGAACATACCTATGAAGGCACATATTTATCAGGGATGTTTCACACGGTCTCTCAGCACTACCCCTCCCAATACACCCCAGTGGAAACTGCCTACACTGAAATACCATATGGTTCACGTTTTCAGAACCCAGGGTCAACACCGTTATTTTTACTACATCAAACGTAGATGAGACCGTTCATATTCACATATTTCAATCACGTTACAGAGCAGCAAATTTTTATTTACATTGGTTTACCCAACAATAAGTGATGCTGGTGGTCGCTGTGGTGGATTTCCTTATTTGTACGAAAAACTGTCGTTTTATGCCAAATCATATTTTGAACTGTGTTTGTCGTTGATGGCCACGTCCTCTTGCACTAGCTCACACTATTTATTTATTTATTTATTTCACGGTAGATGCCCTCCACGTGCAGTGGCTATAACTCACAGATATTTACAAAGAAAGGATAGATTTGTTGTCAATAGTTGGAGCAGATACGCAACAAACATTCGTACACCAACATAATACAATACCTATATCACTATCTGCGCTACACACACCGTGCTTGCAACACGAGCTATGAACGAATGGTTTGTAGAAGTGATAGGAAAGCGATGGCCTAAAGGTGACTTCATAGTGTACACATATCCATTGTGTAAGTTATTTTTGTGTGACTAGTGCTGTTCGTGGAGATACGCTAGTGCATGCTTCTTGAAGCTAGACAGCTTGGATACTTTTGTTTCAGTAGGAAGTTTGTTATAGTGGAAGACAGACGAGTAGAGAAATATCCTGCGGCCAGCCTCTCTGTGTATGGCTGACAGGTGCAGGTGGTCATCTGCACGTGTGTGACGGTTTCGCAGGGTCGAGTTGGCGGTGATTTGACCGGCAATGTGCGTTGGCTCACCCGTCAGAATGATCTTGTGGAGCAAAGTGAGGCTGTGAAATAGATTCCGATCAGCTGCAGTGAGGATACTCAACTCGTTACGGGCATCAGAAATATGATCAAATTTCCGTAGACATGACACGACTCTAGTGGCGAAGTTAATGATCTTGTCTAGTCTGTGGATGTTTGCTGACGACCCGTTCCCGTAAACGGATATGCAGTAGCGGATATTAGATATAACTAGGCTGTTGACTATAATGAAGAGGGTACTGGTGGGCAGATGGTGACGCAGATGGCTCAGAGCCAGACGAAATCCAGTGCATTTGCGGACCACAACAGCTACATGTGAATCCCAAGACATGTGGCGATCAAATACCTCCCCAAGGTTCTTACACGAACTACACTAACAAATTATCGGACAAGTATAATTGGTACAGAATCATGAAGCTGATCAAAGGTATCCATTGGTTTCTAATAAAACCTTGGCGGACAATGGTGTCGCGCATTTGAACATTAGTAGATCTACTAATTTGCGACAATGACAATTTAACAACTTGATAGTTTATGATCTATCACAAATTGCCCAATACAAAATGTGGTATGCTTCGTCATGGAAAAACAGGCCAAAGCAGCTTTGCTTCCGGAACATGCACTTTCCGAATCATAAAAAAACAAGAGACATTTCAAAGTGTACATCTCCTTGAACACTGCGAATGAAAGAGCTGTGGTAAAGACATACCACTGCATTGCCACCAGCAGAAGCGCGTGCGACTTATCACTGCGTCTGTAACTGAACGAGTCTCACCAGTGGGGTGCCACGTTTACTGGAGCTTTGGTATGATTGAGGCCAGAGGCGTCGATTTCTGAGAATGATTGAGGTGGGTACAATACATTGATAAAATTGGTGACCCAAATGGGTTGGGAGGACCACACACCATGGAATCCCATGTGAAAAGCTGATTATTTGGGTGGAGTAAAGTCAACATTGAGCTTGCCCCCTGAGAAGTACGCAAAACAACGCCCATGTTAGAGACACTAGTAGTTTTGGACATCCTTCCACCATGCATGTACTGGCATTCCATACAGTCAGCGCCATCTAGGGTGCAGAACGACGCCGTCGGAGTCGCCGACAGCAGCGGCACTTTGTCCGGGGTGCGCTGGAATTAATATGCACACTTCTGAACCGGCTTAGGAGGCTATGCAAAATATGAAAAGATAAATGTCATGTCTTTCCACTATCATATTTTTTCACTAAAATCATCTCACAGGGACTTTTGCTCTGGGAGGCGCGTGTCGTGGGCGCTAAGGTTCCTTACAGGTCGCTGCGGCGAGGCGGTGAAGGTGAGATGGCCAGTGCATGCTTTGGAAAACGAAGACTGAACTAGAAGAATTTAGTATATTGAAGGAGTGCCATGTCATGTGTCATGTTCTGTAGCTGCTGCCACATATCCCCATACTGCCTGTCAGCACGTGGCTGCTACATACCCCATGCCAGAAAGCAGTGACAAGTCAGTGTAGTTCTTCGGCAAGTTTCTTGGCAAGTGCTATGTGAATGCAACATATATTGTGGTAATTGCTTTCATTTTTGGTTTCATACACGTTAAAGGAAGGACAACATTAGCCGTACGGAACAGTTCAATCATTCAAGTTCAGAGGTCATCTGTATTGCTCATTTTGTAGGCGTGGCATGCCTTTGCACATCACAGCGGCATACCATAGCGCATGCGGAGGGAGTAAGCAAAGGCACCAAGACGACACCAATTTCATTGGTTGAAATAAAGAAATGTGACGTAAAGTCGGCTTTCCTTTTTCATTAGATATGCAACAGAGCCCAGCAGCATAGTGTGGTGCGGGCCGCCTAGACCGCAGCTCGACTCCGCCGGAGTTCGCCACCAGCCGTGGCGCCATCTGTATGGCGTACCTGAACTTGACGTATGGGTCGCTGGTGTTGCACGAGTCCATAGCCAGCAAGTTCTGCGCCTCGACCAGCACGATGTTGACCACCTTGCTCCAGGGCTGGTCCCGCACCTGTCCGTCAGCTGCCTTGGACAGTCCTGCCATCTGAAAGGTGGATCAAGGACCACAATATTGGCTGACAGCTGGGACTGCGAGGCGCACTGGCTGTAGACGGCAACATTACGCCAGTATTGGCGTAACATTACTGAATTAAATTAATGGATAGTAGTGTTTGCTAGGACTCATAGTATTTGCTTCACGCATACTGTATCTGACGTACGTCTCCGTGATAGTAGGTTTGCATATTATCTATTTAATAATGACACCTGCATTTTAATATAGTCAACCACGGATGCTGGTGCCAACGTAACTTGCTTTCAGGACTGTCTGCCCATTAAATAGCCACCGATTGTGCATAAAACTTTTGGATTTAATTCAGTAAGATTTCCGTGCCGTATTCAGGGGCAACCGGACAAATGTACGTAAGCAAATGTACGCATGACAGATGCATGTGTTCAAATGTACGAAAGCAAATGTACGTCAGCGCAGATGTACGTATGACAATTAATTGGACGTAAGCGCAGATGTACGTATGACTAATGTACGTAAGCACAAATCTACGCAAGCGCAAAAGTACGTATGTGTAAATGCACATATGCGCAGAAGTATGTAACCGCGAAAGTGCACGTATACGCAAGAATACGTATGCGGAAATGTACGTAAGCGCAAAAGTACGTATGCGGAAATGTACGTAAGCACAAATGTACGTATGCGCAAAAGTATGTGTACGCGAATGTACGTAAGAACTAAAGCACGCAAGTACAAAAGTACGTGAGCACACATGTATGTAAGTAAGCGCAAATGTGCGTATGCGCAAAAGTGCGCATACGCAAATAGACGCAAACGCAAATGTGCGCATGTGCAAATGTACGTATGACAATTGTACGCGATCGTAGATGTATGCATGCCATATTTACTTAAGCGCAAATTAACGTGTCGTAAATGTACGTATGCGCAAATGCATGTAAGCGCAAATGTACATAAGAGCAAATGTACGTATGTCATACCACCTAACCAAATGTGCTTAAAGGCAAAGGCACGTATGCCCAAATGTAGGTACATTGGTTCTTACGTGCATTTGCTCTTGCATTCTTTTACGCTTACTTTCCGTTGCGCTTACGTATATACGCGCTTACGTACTTTTGCGTTGACGTACATTTGCGCTTACTTGTATTTGCGCTTGGATACTTTTGCATACGTACATTTGCGCTTTCGTGCATCTGCCGTACGCACAGCTGCGCTTACGTACATTTGCATACGTACATTTGCGTGCGTACATTTATCTGGTTACCACTCATGTACGTATGACAAACGTGCCCAACCAAATATACGTAGACACAAAGGTACGCATGCGTAAATGTACGTACAATTGTACATACGTACATTTGTGCATACGTACATTTGCGCCCACGTACACTCGCGCTTACGTACATTTGCGCATACGTACTTTTGCGCATACGTACATTTCGCTTACGTACTTTCGCGTTTACGCACTTTTATGCACACGTACATTTGCGCTCACGTACATTCGCGCTCACGTACATTCGCTCATACGAACATTTGCGCCAACGTATACTTGCGCTTACGTACATTATCCATATGCACATCTGCGCTTACGTACGTTTGCCACACGTACATCTGCACTCACGTACATTTGGTTACGTCCATTTTAGGCCTTCCCAGCACCTAGCAGTGCCCAATGTCATTACGCGAACAGACTCTGCTATATCATTCGAGGCCATTAATACATGCCCACCGGCAGAGCCGCCTAGAGGCATATGGACGTGCCAGATCTGGAAGGTCCTGCACAGCGACGTACCACCTATACCTCGTATGTCTATTATAGGTAAATAATGTAGTAATAGGAATATACTTTTACTACATTATTTTCCGCCCTCGAGTGGTTTCATGTGTATGCAGACCATGAAAGTAGGTACTATTTGGACGAGACAGCGCAAGGGCTACTTGGCTTCGGACAGGCTGCCCAGGCAGTCTATGGTCAAGCCGGCATCGCCAGTCACACAGCCATCGCGTCGGACGTCCAGTGACCTGAACATCCCGATGAAGTAAAGGGTATGAAGCGACTGTTCACCACGAATCCGGCTGGAGTGCAAGTCGTCTTTAGTTGGAACCATTTCCCAACCCACCGTTGTCCCACACCATTCTCGGACTATACGACCCGACGCTAGGGAGCGGAAAGGGCAACAGGGACGTGAATTTAATCGTAGCGATCTCGCGAGTGGTGGCACTCATCGGAATTTAGCTATTTTTCCAGTTCCCACCTGAAGGAATGAGCACGCACAAACCAGCGGCCATGACGCCTGCTGTACCAACCTGCTCCACCTCGTCGTGTGATTTGGACTCGAGTCGGAGAGAGAGCGTGATGGTGCCCCTATCGTCGGTGCCGTCCAGGGCACACAGAGGTACTACCATTTCTCGCTCCCTGGAAAATTGAATCAGTAAAGATAGGGTTGCTTTTGTATTAATGTATGTTTGCGATCATTCCATACCGATGGCTTCTTAATATTCGATTCTAGTCATTATACAATTTAAAAGCAAAACCATACACAACCGTGAGCTATCAAAGAAATTCTTACGTGACAAAAGACACATAAAGATACACAGCTGGCAGATGAAGGCAGTAAGTAAAAGAACAACACGTGAAATATAAGTGAAATGAGCACCAGCTGACCTCATTTCCACAAGAAGCTTACGCCCAAATGCTTCAGCGTATTTACAAATTAACTGTGGATTCGAGAGGCGGTAGTGGCAGGTGGTAAGCTGGTCCAGGTTGAAGCCGGGCGGTAGGATAACATCGTATGCGACGCAAACATCGATAACATCGTATGCGACGTACGGGATCAGGAAATGATATTGCAACAAAAAATAAAAATAACGGCACAGCACCCAAGCCCAGGCTCAGGTATGTGCGAAACTCTCATGTTTTGGCCACTCTGCAGCATGGCGAATCGGTGAAAGGCACGGACCAAGTGTACACACGAAGCATTTCATTGATGGGGCCATCAACTGCGATGATTTTTTTGCATATCACGCTCCTTTGAACATAATTTGATAGCTTCCTGTGCATTCAAATTTGTAAAATCCTTTGCAACAATTTTCGGAAGAAATCTGGCAAGTCACCTTGTATGAATGTTTTTGGTATTTTATCTAGCTCTCCTGTCACATGTCATGCTCAAAGTAACAATAACAACATTGGGAATTAGAATGCAAGAAGACACCAGGACATAGCACATGAACCTGGTCCGTAAAACATTCGATTTCATGTTTTCATGAGACGTTTCTACAACTGTGCACACCGAACAAACCAATGTTGCACGCAATCAGGGTTGTCTCACGGAGGGCCACTTACTCGTTTAACTCCAGGGCACACAGGTCGACCCGAGCCTGACCCAGAAATTCATCGTTGATGCCCCAGTCGTGGTCATACGCCTGTGGGTCGTAATATCTCATTGTATTAGCGAGGCCACATCAACTTTGCAAACATCCCGGCTTATAAATCAGGATTGCCAGTTTGCACAACCCATCACGTTCGGCACACAATAAACAGGACTTCAATTCAGTCACGAAACAATCATAATGATTGCAAGGAATTGCATGTTATCGATACACACACGCACGCACGCACGCACGCACGCACGCACGCACGCACACACACACACACACACACACACACACACACACACACACACACACACACACACACACACACACACACACACACACACACACACACACGCACACGCACACGCACACGCACACGCACACGCACACGCACACGCACACGCACACGCACACGCGCACGCGCACGCGGACGCGGTCGCACACACGCTCACGCTCACGCACACGCTCACGCTCACGCACACGCTCACGCACACGCTCACGCACAAGCACACGCTCACGCACACGCACACGCACACATATATGGGAAAAGGCAACAGCAATAAACTGAAGATAGGAGCTTTCAGGAGCCCTGCCATATTCTCAGTAACTGGAGCTTGATAAGGTGATTTGTGAGTAAATCAGTAGAAACTTTCAGAGGAAGTGCCTTATCCTTGGTGACTTGGATATGAAAATGTTGGTGTTGGCTCCCCATAATGCAAAATGTTTAGGAAATACCTTGAAGAGGACCTGTTCTTACACCAGTTTGTAACGGAACCTACCAGGCGTGGCTCATTCTTGGACCTTGTATTCTCGGATTTAAGTGACTTGGTTCAAGACTTGACTGTAGGAGAAACTTTGCGAAGAAGTAACCATAGCATAGTTAAATTCAAGGCACATGTAGTGGGAACTATTAAGGATAATTTGGTAAAAGTTCCTAATTTTAACCGAGCAGACTTTGACTGCACGCACTGCATGCACCCGAAAAATTAAGTGCCATAAGATGGGAAGAAGAATTCTCCAATTGAAATGCCTGTGAAATGTGGGAAAAGTTCAAATCTTACTTGAAGGAAATTGGCCTCAAACATGTCCCCCAAAAGCAAAAGCGCAAAAGAAGAATAGGAAAGCCAGCATGGCCTACACCAGATTTGATAAAAGCAATTAAGGCTAGGAAAGCTGCATTTAGAGTGTTTAAGGAAGCCTCAAATATCGTAAATCTAAGGTCGCACCGAAAAGCTAGAGTCACTGTGAAGCAAAAAACGAGAGCAGCAAAGCGAGCAAAAAAACTGGATTTGGGTAGGAACTGTAATGGAGACAGCAAAAAGTTCTTTCATTTCTAGGTGTTTCTAGTTTATAGCTGTTTTCTAGTTCCTAGTTTCATGCTGAGTAAAGTTTCTAGCACAACTGGTCCACTGGAAGTAAATTGGACTATATTTGGTGAGGATAGTGAGATGGTTGAGTTGCTGAGAAAGTAGTCTAAATCAGTGTATACATTGGAAGATATGACCAATCTGCCGACCATACACCATAGTTCAGTGAGATGTGATCGGATAAATGATGTTGACCTCATTGATAGTAATGTTGTTTTCAATCGTATCAGGAAAATAAAGCCGAACAACCTGATGGTAGGACCTGATGAAATTTATGCTAGGGTATTGCGGGAAGCTGAAAAGGAACTGGCATTTCCACTTAGTATAATATTTTGCACAGGAGTTTCACAAAATGAAATTCCTACAGATTGGAAAAAGGGCCAATGTAGTTCTTATTTTGAAGAAAGGAGAAAGAGGGTAAGTTGAAAACCATGGGCCAGTAAGTCTCACATCCCTGGTCTGCAAGGTACTCGAATCAATTATCAAGGATAGAATAGTTAGTTATCTGGAAGGAAACGGATTGATTTAAGGTATTCGACATGGGCTTAGAAAAGGGCAATCGTGTCTCACAAATCTCCTGGACTTTTTTAACTTCGCCACAGAACAATTTGATCAGGGAAATCAGGTTGATGTAGCATATCTTGACTTTAGTAAGGCCTTTGACAAGGTACCCCATAAACGGTTAATGATGCAACTTCAGGCCCATGGTATTGTAGGTAGCATCTTAAAATGGATAGAGTTGTGGCTTTTAGATAGACAGCAAAGAGTGATCCTAAATGATACAAAGTCATCATGGCAAAATGTTCTTAGTCAAGTCCCCCAGGGACCAGTGCTGGGGCCACTACTGTTCATTATATTTGTAAACGACATTGAAAGTGGCCTAAGCAGTAAGGTTTTGAAATTTGCGGATGATTTGAATGTCTTTAGGGCAATAACAGGTCACAATGAGCATATCTCGTTGCAGAAAGACAGACAAACTTGTGAAGTGGTCCGAAGAATGGCAAATTAAATTAAGTTTCGATAAGTGTAAAATCATGCATGTGGGCAAGCAGCATATGACGGCTCCATACTTGATGGGTGGTCAAGTGCTACAAGTGACCCAACAGGAGAAGGATTTAGGTTCTATTCCAAACAGGAAATTTGTGGCATCAAAACAGACCAAGGAAGCCAGGAAGAAGACACTAAGAATGCTTGGGGCAATAAATAGGAATGTATCATACAGAAGTGAGGAAGTCATCAGCAAGCTTTGCTGTGCATATGTCAGGCCATATTTGGAATACTGCATCCAAGCTTGGTCTCCTAGCTATGAAAAAGATTGTTAGCTTTTAGAGAGAGATAGTACAAAACAGGGCTACAAAAATGATTAATGGTATAAGCAACCTGGCATATGAGGAAAGATTGAAGAAATTGAATATGTTCTCACTTAGCTATCTCATGAGATCTCATCGAGGAGGCTGAGAGGAGATCTCATCGAGGCCTTTAAATTTGTCCATTGTCTGGAAAAGAGATATCTTGGGGAAATGTTTTAATTTCACAGAAATGATGCAATTAGAGGCCATCAATTGAAAATTAAAGTTAACCACAGCAGGACAAGGTTAAGGCAGTCTTTCTTCACCAACAGTGTAGTAGAACACTGGAACCAGCTGCCAGAAACCATTGTCAGTAGCAGCACATTGAATATCTTTAAAAAACAGCATAGACAATCATTATAAGAATAGAGGGCTTGCTTTTCAGGATTCTATGGAGGTTTGATCGACGGATTTGATGGGCAGCTGGTTGAGTGTACAGAGTGCAACCAAGAATGGCTCTTGCGGCTCATAGTTGTACTACTCTTTTATGTCTTTATATGTCTTCATATATATGTATATATATATATATATATATATATATAGATATATAGATATCATATCATATCATGACATATCACATGTTTTTATATACACATTCAGATAATCCTGCTTTCTGCGGAACGATGTGTCTACGATATGAGACATATGGAGACTCGTTTTCGATCGTATTACTGGAACATGCCATGTTTGTTTTGCGGACCATCCTTATATCATATAAAACGCTAGTTGGTCCGCAACCAGTGCATGCGAATCGTTCAAATACATACTTTTAGGTGGAGATTCTGATAGGGGTCTTGAAGAAACACACGGAAGTGTTCATCCCAGACCGGGTTCAGCGTTTTGTACACTATCGTGGATTTGTACACAACTTTTCCTCCGAGCTTGAAGTTAATATATGGGTCGCTGGTGCCTGTAAATACAAATAGTGCATTAAATCTCGTAGATGCAAGTCGCCACGGCGTGTTGAGTTTGTTCTAGCAGACGGCTTCCCTTCCCGAAGCGAATCGTCGTATGGCGACGATGGGGAAGCGGATCAGTGCGATTGGGCAAGGAAGTGAACCATGTCATGATTCGTATGGTATGCAAACATGGTATGCATCACCTAGGCCTCCCAGAGTGTGAAAAACGAAAGCTAAAGAGGGGTGGGATTCAATGTCACCCTTAATATTAATTAAAATATTCACCAAACGCTGGAGGGTGTGTTCGGCGTGCCAATGAATCGAGATTGTTCTTGGAAAAAATCGCGCGTTTTTCATAAATGCAAGATCGAAAATTATCCAGTATTCACTGCTCTGGAAGGTGTCGTTACTACATTGTCTGACCAAACGGCAAGCACGTAGACAACACGCAGTACGTAAAACATGGTGTACACGCATGATGCAATCGATGTAACCAAAACTATCATAAGAACAATTAATCATCAGATATTTCGCGTTCGTTTAACTTTATAGCGATGGAATACTATATGCTAAGCTTTGCATGTATAATTATACAATTGCGTGGGCCACGAAATGTGAAGAAATGCGTTCCTATTCTTAAGTGGCAAAATACAAATGTTTCAACGAGGGTTGTTTCTTCGTTGATCAGTGTAATGAACACTAGCCGTGTGACGTAGCTATGACGTCACCTCAGGTTACAGAGATAATGACTGGGAGGAGCTTCTCAGCGTATGGTTCGCACCGGAAAAAGTTCGCAGCGGCGAACAGTTGCAGACACTGGCTCGTCTCGCATACGTTTGCATAGCAAAAGTTCGCAAACACAAATGGAGTTTCCTATCTTTTTGGAGAGACTCGAGTCTTACAAATGTTGGGTTGTTGGTATTCTGATGGGACGAAAGTTTAACGTGAGACAAGGGGTGTTGTCAAATATACTTTTGTTATTATATATACTTATGCTTTTAATATACGCTTATGCAATTCATTGGAATTCTTACCGGTGCCCTATACCGGTGGTTCATCATCACATCATCACGTGAGATCGTCCTA
This sequence comes from Imbricaverruca yamaguchii, assembly GCA_034440575.1. Lineage (NCBI taxonomy): Eukaryota > Metazoa > Arthropoda > Thecostraca > Neoverrucidae > Imbricaverruca > Imbricaverruca yamaguchii. The sequence goes on from JAOTOL010001216.1 coordinate 85,467, forward strand.
CGATTATCAGCAATAGCAGTATAAACCTCATTTGTTCGGAGCTTGAAGAACATACCACAGCGGTCCATAGCCAATAGATGTCTTCCATGGCGCAAGCAGACGTGAAGCAGGAACAGCTCATGTTGAGCTGTGTCGTCTGCATGACTATCCGGCTGATCTGCATCGTCAGTAGCAGCTTCCTGTAAGCGGGTCTTGATTGTCATAAACACCAGGCGCAGAGAAGCATGCCGGCTATGTGTGGCCATGTTTCTGCTGTAAACAAGCTGTCTGAAACATGGTTTTTAGTGAAAGCCACAAGCATGACCATGGGCATAGGAAATGGTGGCCGCGTGGTGGGCTGGCCCATGTCTAATTTTGGTGTGAGAGGCCGGTAATGATAGATGACCCTACCCCACACTTTTCTTGGATTAGCGAAAGGAAAAAATGAGCAAAATAACCGATAATAGTTTCTTTCCAGAATAAATTTATGTCGATCGACGCGAAACTCATTTATACGTGAGCAGCTTTATATAATTATTTAACAAAATTTCGAATAAGAAGCCATCAATTCCTGAACGAATGGAAATTACAGCTGAGCTAATAGGTACAAATGGGTACAATTTCATTTGTAGAGTCATTTCATTTCATCGTTTCATGTAGAAACAAGAATTTCGTCGTTCATGATGAAACCACCACACTGCGGTAGATTCGTACTCGGCCCACATTATTAGTTGCAAACTGCATTTTCCTCCCAATTCGGCCTTCAAACCTTGTACTGCTTCTACTGGGGATAGTGCAGTAACTGCGGGTACACTTGGCGGCTGTAGGCTGCTGTATTCGGGTCAGGCGGCCGATACCCGCCCCACAGGGCTCAGGGTCGCGACCTTTTAATGAACCTCTCGATCGGGCAGCACGCCGCGAGTACATCACGCCCCCAAAGCAGCCGCTCACTTCAGCCGCATGTCTCCGGTCTGATGAATGGCGTGCACGGCGTAACGATGACAACACTGTTCACACACGTCATACGGTGAGAAGACGGACCCAATGCGTGGACAGTCATCACACACGCGATACGATGAGACGCCGGGCTGCAGGCACGGAAACAGAGCTGACCCGCCTGGACTGATTTTTCTCATTTGAGTACCACAAGGCTTGGAGTCTGTCAGATCCACGAAAACACCCGAGGACCGGGGGCGTCCGGAGGGACCAGTATCTCCCACCGTAGCTTAAAGTTGCCTATTGTTGCCCGGTGTACCTACGTCGGAAACGGGCGGCTGTCGCTGCTCCTGCGACCTGGCGAGTTCGACTGGTCCTGACCGGCGCGGGGGCCTGTTCGGCCGGCCAGTGATCAGCCCGGGGGCAGTATCGGGCGGGCACCATCCACGGCTGGAGCCACCCCGGCGCTTCAGACCGGCCGACACGCGCGACCGCAGTTTCTCGCCGAACGCGATCATTGCCGTGTCACAGCCAGGGGTGAGCCTAGGGTGGAGCCAGCTAGAGGGACGCTCCGCCAGTTAGGTGAAGTGGTCCGCCTTATTCCACGATCTCCGGCGATACCGTCAAACTTGCTACCGAGTCGACAACTCACTGGTCACTGCCGCACACGCCCTTACACAGCGCGCAACAGCACATCGTGCTGTCGCCGCTCACATCGCGCGCACTGCATGCACCCCACGCACCAAACTAGCACCTGCCATTCGCACTTCTGCGGCCCCAGTCGTCACAGCAGTGCGGTGTACCGGCACCCGCTCAAGGTCGACGACAGCGTGCCGTCCGGCCTCCGAGTCAGGCGCGCCAACGCCCAGCGGCCAGGATAGCCTTCCACGCGCCCGCTGGCCAGCCAAGCTCAATACCACGCTGGGGTCCGCGGCGTGAGCGTCGGCCACCTGCCAGCTGCGTGGTCAGAACGTGGCGCTCCCTCCGAGCGACTGCGGCCATCCGCACGGTGCCACTCCCGGGATTGGAGCTCTGGACGCTACTGCCCTGGCATCAAGTTGTAATAGAGCCCACCGTTGTTGTGGTGACGCTCGGGATGGTAACAGGACTGGGCGCAGTGACGCCCTTGAACTGGTCCAGAGTTACCAGATGACTGGCGTCAAAAGTCTCCAGTTTAAGTTATTAAACTCGCTGGGTAGCACTGGCTCGAGCTGTCTGTACAGTCTTGTCTATCTTCCAATGCGGTGACCTCTGGAGCAGGCAACAGCTAAGTTAAATCTGATTCTGGGTCAGCGGCACATCCAGGGGTGGGAAGCGCGGATCCTGACGCCCTCCCCCTTAACTGTTCTAAAGGCACATACAGGGTCTTTTCCGGCGACCTCATCCTGAATAGGTTGAGCATCGACCGGAAGAGCTCTTCCAGGTCGAGCCGCGGGAACGACGGGCATAGTTTTTCCTTCAGTCAGCTGTTGGCGGTGATATTGTCGTAGTGCTCTTTGGCGCACATGTGCACATCGGTGGCATTCTCGGTCGCTTGCTCCGATCTTGCACGTAACAGTGCCGATGTTTTTATTGGTTGATATACTTACTTGCTGTTGTGAAAGCCCGATGAATCCCATTTTGCAGCAGCTATTGGTGGATGAATAAAACACGCTGCAAGCTATACTTTCTAATTCTGACTCCGACCGGGAATCTGACGCACAGTGGATCACTATGGCTTGTGCTGCTTCAAGAGCTCCAAAGGTATTTATTTCAGGGGCGGAATCCAGACATTTTCAAACACTGGGGAGGCAAGCACTCGTCTGGAGCGGAGCCATTTCCTCAGAAGGCCGCTGTTGCGGTAGTCCCTCGACGCTCTCGTTCAGTACACTATTCATTAAGCGGGGAAAGGGGACTGAGCTGGAGCATACCGAATGAGCGTCTTTTACTCTGAGGGGCCATCATGGGACGAAAGACCGTTTAGCGAGGGGCATTCGAGCAGTACGGTGCACTTGACGGGTTACCCGTTTGAGCACGGGTGTCGCTTTACACATTTTTGGGCGGGCAAGTTCCAATTAATGTTTTCCTTCCCTCAATAATGCAACTGCTAGCGTTGGGCCCTATGGAGTGTGCCATCCAATCCATTTTTACCTGGTCATTGCCTTCACGTGCCCCCAAAATTATTTTCACAAATATTCAACGCCCGTGCGTCAAAGGGAAAACACCTTCTCATGTGGAGAGTACACTGATGCATACATGGATGCAAAGAAAAAGCATGTATGGATGCCAGTAAGCATCCCTCCTGAAAGGCATGCAAATTGGCACGCATGTATGAACCTACAATTTACCCATCGAATTTATAACGCTCATCTCCAATTTCCACCTGGATATTGGATGCTCCCGAAGTGCGCTGAGGACAAAGTTGTGTACAGAGGTGAAACAAAGTACCAACACAACAACGTACGACGGTGGAAATTTACCACTGCCGGCCATTCCTCCGTGGTGGAAACTCGTCCCCGGAGACTAGGAACAAACAAACTGCTGGTTTGATTCGAGCTTCGGAAAAAATCCGTCGAATTCCTCGAAATAAGATGAATCCACAAAAATGAATTGCAATTTGCTCCCCATCAATCCCATCCCTCCAATACACGCATGAAGTTTTTTTTTCATGTAAATGAGTTCCTTGACGTACAAAAATCTTCGGCAGCGACAACTTTCCACCGGAAATAGCCTATGGTGGAAATTGGTGGGAAGGCTTTTGACAGACAGACAGACGCTAGAATGTCGAAACTGTGTCAGGTTATAACTGAAGCCACTGAGATTCAAACCCTGCACCACCTGTACAGAAAGGAACCTCCTGAACCGATTGCAACAATTTGTCTTGACAGTGTACTGGAATGCACTATCTAGAGTGCACTGACAAGAGATATGGATGTTATGCACCACAAAAAGTAATGCTCAAAACATAGGAAAGATATCTTTCTTATAAAGACTAATCTTTCCCAACCTATCCTACCCTTTGTTTGTATATTGGTTGGTTCACGACACACTTTATGCACATTCACGGCTAATGGCGCCGCCCACACTGTTTCGCCGGTGGGCCGCGGGATTGGGAAATGTCCTGAGTGGCGCTAGAGTCGAACCCGGGACCTTTGGTACCCATAGCCCGACACCTTAACCACTCGGCCATCCCCGCCCCTATCTTTTGGCCCTTGTACATTTTCATCTTACATATTGTGGCTATATTGTTTTGCCCGATTTTTAAAGGCGAATCTTCGTGTGAGATCGCGTTAATTTGTGTTTAGGTCGGAATGTCGGAAACAGGTGAAACACGATCCGAAGGGTTCGTGATCAGCACGGGATCATCTATTGATTGTGCAGTAACTCCTTTATCTGCTCTGGCCTGGATGACTTCGCTTTCCAGCTTCCAGCGGAACTCCAATTCACCACCACTCTTCATGACAAGGCGACAGAGCACGGCCGCGGACTGGACGCCAGGGGCAACAGCAAAGGTGCCATGAACGGCAAGCTGCAGTATTCTGTGACTGACATAAAGGTCGTCATTTGAAGGCTCTTCAGCAGGTGAGGCATGTCGAATGCCTTGAGATCCTCCACGACAGCATCGCAAAGGTGGTGACAATCCCCAGTCAGCGTTTGATACCGCCGACTGCAGCCGTGGAGAGGGAGGTTGTCAAAGCAGCCTACATGTGTCTGTCCAGCCAGCCATCCGGCATGAGCAACCAACAGCTTCTGCGAGCCCTGCAAATGGATTCGGCCTAGATCCACGCGTTGAAGCAGTACGCTCACCTGCTCATAAGGCTACAGCTGGTAAGCCCGCCAGAATCTGTCGTTGAGAGCATGGGGAGTGTGGTGGGGGACATATTTGGCGCTCATCGGCAGCTGGACCACCGAAACGCTGAGTACGAGCTTATAATACGCTGGAACGGGCCGGATGTTCATCATGCTGAGGCCTTAATTCAGGCAGTACAACGCAAATTTAATAACAACTTCATCAGGCAGTCAGTTGACATCAGGACAGAGCTACAGGGCACTGTGATCTGACGCCACAATTCAAAAGTGTGCCGCAGATCAGCTGTCTTCCAATAAGAGTTCCACACGTGTGTGTGCGTGCGTGCAAGGAAGTGACCAAGCTTGCGTCGGGGTTTGGAAGTTTGTGCCAGTTCTTGCGAATAGCACGGTCAAAAATGTCATCCATGTTCTTTTGGTCCAGTTTAACAGCGCATCTGTCACTATTTGAAGAAGCTAACGTTCCAGTTAAATGTACGCGAGCAGTTCTCTGTGCCAAATTGCCGATCAAGCCATGCATCGATCCGATCCGAGCCAGGACAAATAATAATCATTAATAATTATTTGTTCTTTAACGGCGCTTTCAACTCCTATAGTTACTTCGCGTCGGCATCTGTGATGCCCTGCCCGCGCCGCGAGGGGAGAAGCTCATCGGTCAGCAGTTTGGGTCGAACCCATGACCTTTGCCGTGTGAGACAGACGCATTTACCAACTGAGCTATCCTTCCCCTCGAGCCAAGCCGATGGAGCCAGTCAGTTACGACTGCCTGTTTGCTGGGGAAGTATAGCTCAGTTGGTTAGAGCGTCTGTCTCGCATAACAGGGGTTCAAGCCGATCTGTCGACCAAGAGGCTTCTCCACTCGCGGGCACGGCGTTATAGTTGCCGACACGAACAGTTGAAAGCGTCGTTAAATGACAATAATAATTATTATTATTATTACCGCCTGTTTGCTCCGCTGCCGACTGGTTAGCCTATTAGTGCACTTAGTTTTAACTCGTTGGTTGTTGAGACCAACAACGAAGTTGGTACTGAGTTTATGACACCATGTATCGGCTCGTGTTTCATGAATTCGCAAATATAAAGGTACGGTTTGCAACATGTTTTGTCTTTGTCTCCCGGAATGCGGGCCGAAGAGATCAGTTCTCCACGGATTTAAACACGTTTTTCGCCTTTAAAAACCTGGAAAAATACTGCAAATACATGGAACTAAAGTGGGCTAAAACAAAGAACTTCACGGGACACTATCTTTGGAGTGGTGGAAAAGTTATGGCTGAAAATTTCGTTGGTGGAATTTGCAACCATTTTTTCACCTCTGGTTGTGTAGTTAGTGATATAAAACATGGGTGACTGCTCATATCCATCACATTTCCCATGTCTCTTGGATTTCGTCCCACAATATAGTTCTAGAATAAAGAAAGTACGACTTATACCACCTAATGACTACCTCTGGTCTAAGTTAGGTTAAAAACTATTTCATTCCGAACGCCTCTGTTGCGGCACATTTGTCGTATTCCGAGTTTGTGCTTCTTTAACCGCCGACAGGCCAGATTAGATTTTCCTCATCCGGTGTAGGTTCGATGAGGATAAACCTGTTCCGGATGAGGCGCTGGACTCGCCGGTTGATGAAATGGACGCTCAACCTATTCCGGATGAGGCCGCCGGAACAGACCCATAGACACAGCAATTGTGGGATATCTATGTGGTGTGCAGAGACGGGGACCCAGAGCCGTACTCCCTTAGACACAGTGTTTAATTTTCATCTGTTTAATCCTCATTAGGGGTCGGCTCAGATCCACTGCGTCCTCCAATTGCATGCAGACATGGCGCTGTTGTCAACCAGAAATGCAGACTGCCTAGGCATACATCTATATGCAGGATGTCAAAACTCCATTTGAAGGGACGCCGATTCGGTCATCGGTAAGGAGTAAGTAATCGCTCGTGAGGCCTCTTGAGCTCTCGCAATCGTCCAGACACATACCCAAGGGCCCGTTGCATTCCTAAAGGCCAGTAGACGTTCGCGAGAGCCCGCAACGTTCGTAAAGGCCCGCAACGTTCGTAGAGGTCCGTAGACCTTCGTAGAGGTCCGTAGACTTTTGCAATAGCCCGTGGGCATTCGTATGGACCAGTGGGCGTTCATAAGAACCCTTAGACGCCCATAAGGCTCCTTATAAGTTTGAAAAGGCCCGCACACATTGGTAATGGGCCGTAATCGTATGTAAGCGCCGCAGAAGTCTATAAGGGTCTGCAATAGTCCGCAGACTCATATACATTTTTAAAGGCCAGACCACAACCTGAGTGGCCGTGAAAAGTGGTGTTGGCCTTTTATCCCCGCCATTGTGACCCCGTAATTGACTACGTACGGGCCCGTAGACGTTCTCAGGGATCCGATAAAATACGTAAAGGATTGACTGACATCGTACACCTCCCCTCTCCTTTTTGTGTGGCAGTGAAGTCCAGCACAGAAGTCAGACTGAGGCATGTAAGGCAGAAACAGCATAGAGACCGTCTCTCTCCCTTCATGGCTGCAGGGAAAAATGTCGTGTGACTGCCGCAATCGCGCCCACCTGCCCTTGAACACTGTCCCGTGGTCATCCGCCTGGTACACTGTAACGGAACTCCCGACAGTGAAGCGGCGCAGCATGCCTACCAATAATGCTGTGAGGGGGCACAGTATATGCACCAATGTCGCACCATGTCAGGCCCTCCCAGGAACATCATTCGGTAACAGCATGTACACGCCAGAAATTGTAGAAATAGCCTGTATTTCCATGGGTACGTGAGGCAATCTAGGCACTCTTGAACTTCTAGGGGCACCACAGAAAAGATGCGCTCTTCAGCAGTTATAGAGGCAGCACAGTAGTGCAGAAGGGAGGGGAGCACCGTAGCGGTGATGGAGGAATTCTAGCCTTGTAGGGTAAGCGCATGTGGAAGCCCACCCAGATATGAAACTCTTACAAAATTGAACAATAGTATGTACCCTTTTCTAGAAAAAAAAATATATAAGAAAGGTCATGGATGCATTTTGATGAAATTGCACATTGGTAACCAGCAAATGCTCAGCTTTCATATGGTCTATGTATCTCGTCTTCATAGCGCTCTAAGCCCTTGTAACAAACCGTGACTGATGATGTACAAACTATATGGAAAATAGGAATACATTGGCTGAAGGCCAAAAGTTTTGTATGCAATTGCAACTTGTTAGATTTTATGTCCAATGGAAAAGTTTCGTGATGTTATATTATCAAACGTGATTAAGTCTACTGGAATCAACGGCATCCAATTAACGCCGCAGCCGGAGAGGTTAAATCTCGAGTTTAGGTAAAGGCACAAGTGTGAGTGAATTGCCCTACAGACAATTACTCTATAGCAGTGCCATAAGCACCATATATCATTGCTTGCGGGTGCACTCACTAACCAACCACCTACAAGCATGCATGCATGCATCAATAAATTAATTTCGTACACCTACAAGCCTGGGTATAGCGACTGGAGGATTACGGGGGGGCATGTCCCCCAAATTTCTGAAAAGTGGCGATTTGTCTCTTCCAATTTCTTTCCTGTCCTCCAAGTCTCAGCTACCTTAGTATGATTTCCGCAAAATTATATATAATTATTTATGAAGTGAATATATATATATATATATATATATATATGCAAAATAATCACCGAAAATACTAGAAACCGATCTAACCCATCAACGAACTTCATGGGATCTCTGGTCACACAATGTCCGAATGTTAAATCAGCAAACGTTAGAAATGCCTGTTTCCAGGCCATTCTTGACTTAACCATCTTGTGCTTCGCTTGGGTGGAAAATTGTTCTTTACGAGGAAATAAGTTTGCATTATCGCAAGGCTTTATACATCTTAGGTTGCATTCGCCCGCGCATATGGTGATATATGTTGGGCAAAAGTACCTGGGTATCTTTGGGTATTTTCGAGATCACGGAGAGGAGTCATACACAGCTTATCCTCTCTAGTAATGGGCAGGATGGACAGGACAGCACGTACGTCAAGTTAACGTCGTATTCGGATTCGTATTCAGCGACGAGTTCGCCAGAGGCGTATTTGTAATGGCATTGACATTCAGCGACGGGTTTATGATCGTTCGAATAAATTACCACAAATGCTTCCGCTTCCACTGAACACGCTGGAAGCAACTACATAGGTCTCATATTACTACTTGAATGGTCAAGGTCCAACGCAAATCGGTTTCTTCGGTCGCCTCCCGCTTTTTTTCTTGTTTTCATCAAAGCCTCCCAAAATCTGGCTACAGGCGGTAACCCATGATTAACCGTCGTGCAACATTTCAAACCGGTGCATGCCAAGGTTTGACTTAACACGCGCACTGGAGGGGGGCGAAATCCGCCCATCCCTCCGGTTTTTCGCAGATAACTCTAGATTTTACTGGCCGATATACGCCATTGTTTGTGTACCTGCCAATAAATGTCCGGCGCGTTGTTTGAAGTAAGAAAAATGAAAATCGACCGCATATTTTTCGAGTTAGGGGTCGCTAAAATCAAACAATTTCTCAGCTCCAGATCACAAATATCGGCACTGATGCGCCTCCTGTATTTTAGCAAAAAGGAAGTGTTCTTGGCAAAACTAGCGACTTGTTTGATGTATATTGTCATGCTACCTTGTTCCAGAGTCATGTCAACTCACCGAGGTCAAGTCAGGTCAAGTTCATAACAGGCTAACACACGCCCTAGAGGGGGTATGGCGAAATCCGCCAATCCTTCCGATTTTTTCGTACATAACTCCATATTGTACCGGCCGATATAGGCCACATTTTTTCGCGTACCTGCTTAGAAATGACCGGCGCATTGCTTAAAGCAAGAAAAACGAAAATCTGCCGAGAAGTTTTCAAGTTAGGGGCCGTTAAAGTAAAAACAATTCGCAGCGCCAGACCACAAAAATCGGTGCTGATGCGCTTCCCGTATATTGGCAATAGGGAAGTGTTCTTGACAACACTAGCGACTTGTTTGATGCATATTGTTATGCTGTATAATTTAAAAGTCATGTTAGGTCACCGAGGTCAAGCCAGGTCAAGCTAATGGAACCAAGCTTGGTCAACTGGAATGTGTCATAAATGCAAATGACTGTCATGCGATTGATGTCACTTTACATGTTACTCCCTATAAATTCCGAAATATACTGTTTGTCATTGTGTGCCCAAGCGTTTCCATACTTTCTTCATGTATTTCACTCCTTTCTTTGTGAAGCCGATTGTGCCGAGTCGCCCAACGGAGCAGTCGGGATGGGAGCCCGGTTCCGGTAACTGGAGCAGGTAATGACGTTATAAAGTGCTCCTATATAGATGACCTGAGGTCAAATGGCGGATCTGACATCTGTATTGCATCATTAGTAATGTCCAAAACATCATTCATGCCAATTTTGGAGCATTTAAACACAACCACAGCGATCCATAACAATGACAAGCCAAGCCACGCAAAACCAGAACATTTTGCTATTTTGACCTCATTTGCCCTTGAAAATATTGACCTAAGGTCATGATCTTTCCACATAATAGAGTTCACTATCGTGCCCATCCACCCTGTAAATTTAGTTGCTCTAGCCGTCATAGGAGCTGAGATTTTAGGGGGGGCTGAAGGCATGGGTCAGTGAAGGGTATTTTGGAGATGACTTGCAGGACTATGAGATCCAGGGATACAATATGTTTTCATGCAATAGGGGTCCAGCAATGAAAGGGGGTGGTGTAATGCTCTATATGAATAGCTTATTCAGTTCTCAAAAAGTAGCAGGTGGGGATAAAAATGTGTCTGTGGAGTCCATTTGGCTTGATGTCACTGTGGGAAAAGGCAACAGCAATACTCTTAGGATAGGAGCTTTCTACCGATCAGGAACCCTGCCACATTCTCAGCAACTGGAGCTTGACAAGGTGATTTGTGAGGAAATCAGTAGAAACTTTAAGAGGAAGTGCCTTATTCTTGGTGACTTTAATCTAAAAGGATATGAAAATGTTGGTGTTGGCTCCCCATCATGCAAAATGTTTAGGAAATGCCTTGAAGAGGACCTGTTCTTACACCAGTTTCTATCGGAACCTACTGGGCATGGTTCATTCTTGGACCTTGTATTCTCGGATTTAAGTGACTTGGTTCAAGACTTGACTGTAGGCGAAACTCTGGGAAGAAGTGACCATAACATTGTTAGATTCAAGGCACATGTAGGGGAAATTATCAAGGATAATTTGGTAAAGGTTCCAAATTTCAACAGAGCAGACTTTGACTCCATGAGAGCGGCTTTAAGTGCCATCAGATGGGAAGAAGAATTCTCCAATTTAAATGCCTGTGAAATGTGGGAAAAGTTCAAATCTTACTTGAAGGAAATTCAGGTTAGACATGTCCCCCAAAAGCAAAGACGCAAAAGAAGGGTAGGAAAGCCAGCATGGATTACACCAGACTTGATAAAAGCAATTAAGGCTAAGAAAACGGCATTTAGAGTCTTTAAAGAAGCCTCAAATGTCGTTAATCTAAAGGCGTGTCGAAAAGCTAGACACTGTGAGGCAAAAAACCAGAGCAGCAAAGCGAGCAAAAGAACTGGATTTAGCTAGAAAATGTAATGGGGACAGTAAAAAGTTCTTTAGTTTCTACAAGCTAAGTAAACTTTCTAGCACAATTGGTCCACTGGAAGTAAATGGGACTACATTGGGTGAGGATAGTGAGATGGTTGAGGAGCTGAGCAAGCAGTTTAGATCTGTGTTTACATTGGGAGATCTGTCGACCGTACACCAATCTGCCGACCGTACACCATAGTTCAGTGACATGGGATCTGACAAATGATGTTGATTTCATTGATAGTGATGTTGTTTACACATAAAGACATAAAGACATAAAAGATTAGTGCAACTCTGAGCCACAAGGGCCCTTCTTGGTTGCACTCTGTACACTGTACCAGTTGCCCACCAAATCTGCCAATCAGCCCTCCCTGTAATACTGAAAAGCAAGCCCTCTATTCTTATAATGATTGTCTATGCTGTTTTTAAAGATGTTCAATGTGCTGCTACTGACGATGTTTTCTGGCAGCTGGTTCCAGTGTTCCACTACCCTGTTGGTGAAGAAAGTTTGCCTTAACCTTGTTCTGCTGTGGTTAATTTTAATTTTGAATTTATGACCTCTAATTGCATCATTTCTGTTAAATTCAAACATTTCCCCAAGGTATCCCCTCTCCAGACCATTGACAAATTTAAAGACCTCGATGAGATCTCCTCTCAGCCTTCTATATCTAAGTGAAAACATATTCAATTTCTTCAATCTTTCCTCATATGCCAGGTTGCTTATGCCATTAACCATTTTTGTAGCCCTCTTTTGTACTCTCTCTAAAAGCCAACAATCTTTTTCATAGCTAGGAGACCAAGCTTGGATGCAGTATTCCAAATGTGGCCTGACGTATGCACAGTAAAGCTTCCTGATCACTTCCTCACTTCTGTATAATACATTCCTATTTATTGCCCCAAGCATTCTCAGTGCCTTCTTCCTGGCTTCCTTGGTCTGTTCTGATGCCCCCAATTTTGTGTTTAGAATAACACCTAAATCCTTCTCCTGTTGAGTCACTGATAGCACTTGGCCACCCATCAAGTATGGAGCCTTCATATGCTGCTTACCTACATGCATGATTTTGCACTTATCAAAGGTAAATTTCATTTGCCATTCTTCGGACCACTTCACAAGTTCGTCTAAGTCTTTTTGCAGCGAGATATGCTCATCCTGACCTGTTATTGCCCCAAAGACCTTCAAATCATCTGCAAATTTCAAAACTTTACTGCTTAGGCCACTTTCAATGTTATTTATAAATATAATGAACAGTAATGGCCCTGGTACTGACCCCTGGGGGACTCCACTAAGAACATTTTGCCATGATGACTTTGTACCATTTAGCATCACTCTTTGCTGTCTATCTGAAAGCCACAACTCTATCCATTTTAAGATGCTACCTGCAATACCATGGGACTGAAGCTGTATCATTAACCGTTTATGGGGTACCTTGTCAAAGGCCTTACTAAAGTCAAGATATGCTACATCAACCTGATTTCCCTGATCAAATTGTTCTGTGGCGAAGTTCAAAAAGTCCAAGAGGTTTGTGAGACACGATCGTCCTTTTCTGAATCCATGTTGAGTATCTTGAATCAATCTGCTACCTTCCAGATAACTAACTATTCTATCCTTGATAATTGATTCGAGTACCTTGCAGACTAGGGATGTGAGACTTATTGGCCTATAGTTTTCAACTTTCCCTCTTTCTCCTTTCTTGAAAATAGGAACTACATTTGCCCTTTTCCAATCGGTTGGAATTTCATTATGTGAAACTGATCTACAAAATATTATACTAAGTGGAAATGCCAGTTCCTTTTCAGTTTCCCGCAACACCCTAGCATAAATATCATCAGGTCCTGCTGCCTTATTTGGCTTTATTTTCCTGATATGATTGTAAACAACATCACTACCAATGAAATCAACATCATTTGTCAGATCCCATGTAACTGAACTATGGTGTACGGTCGGCAGATTGGTCATATCTTCCAATGTAAACACTGATTTGAACTGCTTGCTCAGCTCCTCAACCATCTCACTATCCTCACCCAATGTAGTGCCGTTTACTTCCAGTGGACCAATTGTGCTAGAAACTTTACTCAGCTTGTAGAAACTAAAGAACTTTTTACTGTCCCCATTACAGTTTCTAGCTAAATCCAGTTCCTTTGCTCGCTTTGCTGCTCTGGTTTTTTGCTTCACAGTGTCTCTAGCTTTTCGATACGCCTTTAGATTAATGACATTTGAGGCTTCTTTAAAAACTCTAAATGCAGTTTTCTTAGCCCTAATTGCTTTTATCACGTCTGGTGTAAGCCATGCTGGCTTTCCTACCCTTCTTTTGCGTCTTTGCTTTTGGGGGACATGTCTAATCTGAGTTTCCTTTAAGTAAGATTTGAACTTTTCCCACATTTCACAGGCATTTAAATTGGAGAATTCGTCTTCCCATCTGATGGCACTTAAAGCCGCTCTCATGCCGTTAAAGTCTGCTCTGTTGAAATTTGGAACCTTTACCAAATTATCCTTGATAACTTCCCCTACATGTGCCTTGAATCTAACTATGTTATGGTCACTTTTTCCCAGAGTTTCGCCTACAGTCAAGTCTTGAACCAAGTCACTTAAATCCGAGAATACAAGGTCCAAGAATGAACCATGCCTGGTAGGTTCCGATACAAACTGGTGTAAGAACAGGTCCTCTTCAAGGCATTTCCTGAACATTTTGCATGATGGGGAGCCAACACCAGCATTTTCACAACCTTTTAGATTAAAGTCACCGAGAATAAGGCACTTCCTCTTAAAGTTTCTACTGATTTCCGCACAAATCACCTTGTCAAGCTCCAGTTGCTGAGAATGTGGCAGGGTTCCTGATCGGTAGAAAGCTCCTATCCTAAGAGTATTGCTGTTGCCTTTTCCCACAGTGACATCAAGCCAAATGGACTCCACATACACATTTTTATCCCCACCTGCTACTTTTTGAGAACTGAATAAGCTATTCACATAGAGCATTACACCACCCCCTTTCATTGCTGGACCCCTATTGCACGAAAACATATTGTATCCCTGGATCTCATAGTCCTGTAAGTTATCTCCAAAATATCCTTATCTGACCCATGCCTCCGTAATGCAAACAAAATCCGGTTCCTCCTCAGCAACATAACACTTGAACTCATCAAATTTGGAACGGATACTCTGAGCATTAAACATCATACACTTAACAAATGCTCCATAACCACCTTTGGCTTTTTCATATTGAGGAGTTCTTTTATCACTAGATGAACTATAACTCTGTCCCCTTGAGTTACTGCTGTCCTTATTTGCAGACTTTGAGGTTCTATTGCCTTGGCTGACACTATTGGAATATTCCTGAGTTGGCAATGCAATTTCATCCCTCCCCACCCCATTTCCTAGTTTCCCTGAAGGACATGCTCATATACTTTGCCTAACACATGGACCCCCTTCTCAGAAAAGTGCAGGCCATCCCTCTGATAGAGGTCCCACGATGCATAAAACCTGCTCCACTCGTCTACAAATGTAAAACCTAGCTCCTGGCAGAGCTTTCCTACCCTGGTGTTAGCTGCCAGTGCCCTAGAGCTCCACTCAGGGGAGGCTCTAGCCCTAGGCAAAATTCCTGTTACAAGCACTCTATTGGTACCCTTCAGGGTGGCCAGAAGGGCCCTGTACTCCCGCAGAAGCTCCTCGCTCCTAGTATGACCTATGTTATTTACCCCTACATGCACTATGACTGTGTTAAACTGGTGATCACTGGTGACCTGTGCCACCGCAGGTACCAGGTCCTTCACCTTGGCACCAGGCCTGGTGATGCACCTCCTGTCCCTCCTACCTTTACAAAATACCCGCTCTAAATGACGCACCCGAGAGTCTCCTATGACCAGCACTGATTCCTTACTACTGCTATCCTGGGGGCAGTCATCCAATGCCTGGAACATATTTGTTGTTACTATGCCTGCCCGCTGGGCCGGTCGGCTACACTTCCTCCCGCTCCTACCACCTGCCACCTGCCACTCACTGACCCTTTCCTTAGGTTCGCGTCTCCAAATCCTCCACCCCCTGACCTCATGCCACTTCCCCTCCTGTGACCTATTAACACTACCCCTCCTCTGTTCACTATTAACATTATTAACACTCCCCTCTTGAGAGATCCCAGCCACCTCCACAGTAGGGGAAACCTCAGCTACCTGGTGGCCTGGTTTACAATCATATTTACAATCCTGTTTACAATCATATCAGGAAAATGAAGCCAAACAAGGCAGCAGGACCTGATGATATTTATGCTAGGGTGTTGCGGGAAACTGAAAAGGAACTGGCATTTCCACTTAGTATAATATTTTGCAGATCAGTTTCACAAAATGAAATTCCAACCGATTGGAAAAGGGCAAATGTAGTTCCTATGTTCAAGAAAGGAGAAAGAGGGAAAGTTGAAAGCTATAGGACAGTATGTCTCACATCCCTAGTCTGCAAGGTACTTGAATCAATTATCAAGGATAGAATAGTTAGTTATCTGGAAGGTAGCAGATTGATTCAAGATACTCAACATGGATTTAGAAAAGGACGATCGTGTCTCACAAACCTCTTGGACTTTTTAAACTTCGCCACAGAACAATTTGATCAGGGAAATCAGGTTCATGTAGCATATCTTGACTTTAGTAAGGCCTTTGACAAAGTACCCCATAAACGGTTAATGATACAGCTTCAGTCCCATGGTATTGCAGGTAGCATCTTAAAATGGATAGAGTTGTGGCTTTCAGATAGACAGCAAAGAGTGATGCTAAATGGTACAAAGTCATCATGGCAAAATGTTCTTAGTGGAGTCCCCCAGGGGTCAGTACTGGGACCACTACTGTTCATTATATTTGTAAATAACATTGAAAGTGGCCTAAGCAGTAAAGTTTTGAAATTCGCGGATGATTTGATGGTCTTTAGGGCAATAACAGGTCAAGATGAGCATATCTCGCTGCAAAAAGACTTAGACGAACTTGTGAAGTGGTCCGAAGAATGGCAAATGAAATGAAATTTTGATAAGTGCAAAATCATGCATGTAGGTAAGCAGCATATGAAGGCTCCATACTTGATGGGTGGCCAAGTGCTATCAGTGACTCAACAGGAGAAGGATTTAGCTGTTATTCTAAACACAAATGGGGGCATCAGAACAGACCAAGAAAGCCAGGAAGAAGGCACTGAGAATGCTCGGGGCAATAAATAGGAATGTATCATACAGAAGTGAGGAAGTGATCAGGAAGCTTTACTGTGGATACGTCAGGCCACATTTGGATACTGCATCCAAGCTTGGTCTCCTAGCTATGAAAAAGATTGTTGGCTTTTAGAGAGAGTACAAAAGAGGGCTACAAAAATGGTTAATGGCATAAGCAACCTGGCATATGAGGAAAGATTGAAGAAATTGAATATGTTTTCACTTAGATATAGAAGGCTGAGAGGAGATCTCATCGAGGTCTTTAAATTTGTTTATGGTCGGGAGAGGGGAATGTTTGAATTGAACAGAAATGATGCAATTAGAGGTCATAAATTCAAAATTAAAGTTAACCACAGCAGAACAAGGTGAAGGCAAACTTTCTTCACCAACAGGGTAGTAGAACACTGGAACCAGCTGCCAGAAAACATTGTGAGTAGCAGCACATTGGACATCTTTAAAAACAGCATAAACAATCATCATAAGAATAGAGGGATTGCTTTTCAGTATTACCGGGAGGGCTGATTGACATATTTGGTGGGCAACTGGTTGAGTGTACAGAGTGCAACCAAGAAGGGCCCTTGTGGCTCATAGTTGCACTAATCTTTTATGTCTTTATGTCTTTATGAACATTTGCCACATGTAAATTTGCGCTGAAGTAAATTTGGCATACATACATCTGCACTTACTTGCAATTGCTACACGTACTTTTGCGCATACGTATATTTGCGCGTACGTTCATTTACCCTTATGTACATTTTCGCATCCGAACTTTTGCGCTTAAGTATATTTGCTTTACGTACATTTTTCCGGTCACCCATGGATTGGGTATCGGTTAGTGACGTCATAGAGCCCTGCAGGAAACTTATGGCGAAAGAAGCCGATACCTGAAATGTAGGTATATATTTGCAATCGTTGTGTAGTGTAATGATCGCGCTGTGTGTGCTGGGAAGTCTGTGTGGGTGCTCTGTGTTGCGCTTATTCCGCCTAGTTGTGGGTGTGCGCAGCGGTTTATTGCAGTGATCCACTGAGATAGATATAATTAAAGGAGTGGCAAGTCAAGTGAGCTTCCTGTGCGAATTGCGTGCCAGCTGGAACCGATACAGGGCCGGCTGTGCGTATCAGATGATTCATGCATACCTTCCTACTACTCCACAGCAATATGCACTGAGGATTCAATTGGAGGATATGACTTTGATTGAAGACTTTGATGCCGTATGATAATAAGACTCAAGCTGCTTAGCACCATATTTTGGAAATGATGCTAATTCTCTGACGCATCATTGCTCAGTGTTCTGTGCTACACGAAGACAACCAGAAATTCTACCTATACAATGTCGTCAAATAAAATCAGGGTTGCTGTCAGAGTGCGTCCCTTCAGTAAACGAGGTAGGTGGAGCAGCCATAAGTGGAGAATGAAGGTAAGGTGAACCATGCCTGTTCATGTTTGGTCATATGTATGTGAAAAGGAGTACCAATATTTGTTTTATTGTGATTCAAGGTGGTAACAGGACAAGTTTTTACATGCAATTGCCTCATAAAGCAAGCAAATAGATTTAGTTTGTTTAGGTGAGGTTTGTTTAGTTTTCTCAAGATGGAAAATTGGGAAAAAGTTTTTCCCTTTAAAAAAATAATATACAAATGTTTAAAAGCAGCTTATGTTAGGTTGGGCTAGGTTTTTACTTAAAACTCAGAATATTATTTTAACAGTTATCTAATTTTTTTCTTTCCAATGGTAGGTTGGGCTATGTTAAGTTGGGTTATGTTGTATTTTCATTGTTTTTTTTAAAGCATTTCTTTTCATGCTGTGTTGCATAACTGAAAGCATTGTTGGCATTATTTTGTCTACAACATAAAAAGTAAGCATTTACACAGAAAATAAGTGGTTTAGTTATGCTAGTCACATTTATAAACATTGCATTGTAATGACAAATTGCAGGAATTCTTAAAATACATTGAGGTATGTATTTAACCCAATAACTAGGTTCCTAGGTAGGTGAATAGGGTACAATCTATATTTAAAAGAAAAATTAATCTGAGTTCTTCTTGGGCAGCTTTGTGAACCAGGGTCCTATTGCTAAGCAGAGTTTGTTGAGTGAACCCTGGCCCACCATCTGTTACACATGTTCCAGTTCAACTGTAGAATTTTGAAAGAAAGTTAAACTTGCTGTCAATGCACTGACACAGCTGCCTGGTAGTTTGTCCCTGGCCTTATTGGGCAAGCTGCCAACTGACCCTCCCAGCTGGGGGCCAAATGTGAGCATGGGAAGCAACTCAAACCCGGTGTCACCAGGAAAGGGGAGACCAGAGTAAGCTGGCACTCTAACCAACAGGGTGGGAATTAAGGCACTTCTTAAGACATTTCATCTCTTGAAACATTTCTTTCACTCCGGGTTCATACTGGATATAATGGGTTCCACATCTACTCTGACACAAACCTGTAGAAAGAGCAAAAATACCACTAAAAAACTAATACAAGAATGAAGAAAGCATCCACAAAACATATTATTCTACTTATGATTATGAAATAAACTAGCCACTCTTCATACCATGAAGCACACAGACAACATCCAAACACACACCACACCAGACCACAACCAACGGAAATGCTGACAACACGCCAAACCTCGTGCCTGTGCACTGAACAGTGGCCTCTGGTCTCTACGAATTCTGCGAAACCTGCTTTCGAGGCACTAGTGGGAAAAACCAACACTTAAGAGACGTCTTCTGGAGTCCCGGAGGCCACCGATCAGAACTTGCTTTGTTAGCATTTTCTGTTCTGAAAACTGTCTTTCAACCAATCAATGCAAGGTATTCTTTAAATGATGTCATAAAGATTAGCAACTTTGAACACCTGTTTACCATACTGCAAACTGCAACTACCATACTGTCATACTGCAAATACAACACCTAGACTGATCATTTGCTTTGTGCACCACCATCGCTTCTGACTGTCGCACAGCCATCACTTCTGACTCGCATGTGAGGTAGTGGTACAGAGTCCGTATCTCAGAGATCTCATCGAGGTCTTTAAATTTGTCCATGGTCTAGAGAGGGGATACCTATATGATCAACATGGTCCATGCACCCTAAAGCCCAAATAACTAACTAAGAGAAGGGATATCTTGGGGAAATGTTTGAATTGAATAGAAATGATGCAATTAGAGGTTATAAACTCAAAATTAAAGTTAACCACAGCAGAACAAGGTTAAGGCAAACTTTCTTCACCACCAGGGTAGTAGAACACTGGAACCAGCTGCCAGAAAACATTGTCAGCAGCAGCACATTGAACATCTTTAAAAACAGCATAGACAATCATTATAAGAATAGAGAGCTTGGTTTTCAGTATTACAGGGAGGGCTGATTGACAGATTTGTTGGGCAACTGGTTCAATGTACAGAGTGCAACCAAGAAGGGCCCTTGTGGCTCATAGTTGCACTAATCTTTGATGTCTATGTCTTTTATTTCTTTATGTCTTTATGTCTTTATGTCTTTATGCAGGGAATTGGTTGTGTATGTAGGTAGGTGTGCGCTCTGAGCTGAGGCTGAAGCGTAAATTATTTGTGTTCGTTCTTCATTTGGTTAGCCTTGTAATGAGATCAATGGTGAGAGGAAAGCACATTGCTCCTGTGAATTATGAGAGACAAAGCTGAGCTGATCATCACAACTCCTTGTCTTGCGGTGCAGTCCATTGTACACATCTTTGTTTTTGTGCCTTGATGTGACCAAGAATGATGATGTGTATTATTTATGCATTTTACATAGGTACTGACTAGGTACATATGATTGTACAGTTGGTTACCAACAAATAGATTCCATGCATAAACAAAATTATATGTTCATGAAAATGTACTCCGGAAGAAATATGTTTCCACTCCAATTCCAAACATGGAAAGTGAGTTTCCCATTCTGCTAACCAGCTGTGCTACCAGGGTGGCTATTCTTATTATTATGCATAGCAAGATTCTAAGCTAATCTGTAATCTATGTAGCTGAATAAAATTGCAATCAGGGTCAGAAGTCACAGGTATGACTGGATGCAGTATTGAGTACCATACTGCATTCAGTAATGCCAGTAATACCAGAATGTACAAGCACCAAGTCAGGTTAGTGATGAATCTTTGCTCCCAGGTCTTGCAGATCCAGAGCAGGGCAGTGTGAGCAGACCTGGCATATATAAGTGCATATATATAGCAGACAAAGTTAATTGCAATTATCACCAGTCTTTCAATTTTCTGGTGGGTATATGTATGTTTTAGTGCATTATCTTAGAATATTTTGAGGACAAAACATTTTTTGTTGTGAACATTACTTCTTATTCTATGTTTCCTAACTCAAAGTCCTTGTATTATTTTTTTCTCGTAAACTGAAAAGTAAACAGTTCTCTAATGTCATCCTTCAACCATTAGGCATGGTACATTCCTGAAACTTTGTGACTTTTCCTGTATATTCACTGTGCACATTTTAGTTTTGGTTTTAGGGTACCTCAACTACTGAGATCATTTTATACCCATTGTGCACATTTTGCAATTTCTTCAAAAATGTTTGTTGCTCTAGGGCACCTCTGGGCAAGGATTTTAAGAGGGATGTTTTAAATTGTGATTTTTGGAATGCACCTGTCAGCAATTGAATCTCCAGCTGTCCTCTAACCAATGTGGATAGTTTCTTGAATCTTTCTTGCCCCTTTTAGCTGTTATTTGTTGGCATTTTAAGATATTTGCAACTTTTCTTTGTTAAAGAACCCATTCAAGGATCTGTTTAGGGAAGGATGAGGTGTCCATACCATGGCCCAATATTGCTAGATAATGGCTTTTTATCTTCATTGCCTGACCTTTCCATGCTGTTTTTTTTTTTACATTTTGGCTTATCCAGAATGGACAATCATCCTTCAGGATGATTTTCAGTGGCATGTGGGGTCTGTCAATGGTGCCATATCTATATAATGTGTTCCATGCCTCCAAGCTATGTTTTGAAGTGTTCAATGGCTTATTTTCTATGAGGAACAAAATTGATTTTCAGTGGCAAGGGTAGTTCCAGGGTTGTCCAGGCAGGGTATTTCACTTGTAACATTTTTACATTTTACCACATTCACATGTAATTTTCAAGATATCATCTTTGTGTGTGTGGGGGGAGCAAACTAGCCCCTCAACATATTTATCCATAAAAAAGTTAGACACAAATTTAGCTAAGATGGTTTTTGAATGTTTGCAGGGTTTCCAATGTCATGATGTTTATGTACATTACTAAGATAAGGTGATCACTCATCCTTTCTGAAAAAGCTTACTTTTCAGTTGGTACAAAATAAGAGTTTTTAGAGACTTCGGGTTAGGTGACATATCATATTCTTCAAGTATTTTCCAACTAAAGAAACACCTAACCTAGCCTAGCCTTCTTTTGAATAGATTACATTGATTATTTTTGTGGAAAAATGCTGATTTTTATTTAAAAAAATTGTTAACATGAAAACCTATCCTAACCAACCCTAACCCCTTTGCTTGCTTTCTGGGGATGAAATGTATGTAAAACCTGTCCCTTGAATACCTGAAAGCACGATAATACCACTGGATTGAATTTAATGGATCAAATATCTTTATCTCTGGATCCAGAATCCCAACATTAAATACGATTATCTCCATACAGCCAGGGAACTGTGTGGTGTCAAGTCAATGCCATTTGCTTGATGAGACTGTAATGTGCAACTAGGCTGCAATGTGCAAGAAGAGTTCATGTGCTCTGTCATCCTCTAATGAGTTCAAGTTGAAAATTCCTCATTATTTCCAGTTGTAATCCATGCCATATTATTTTTGTAATCCTTTTATGGTAATTATTCCCAAACCTTATGGAACCTAGCTCCTCTCCCAATTCATTGGTTGTTCCTCCTTCACTGCATTAGCCATCAGTACTTGAAAGGGATGGCTAGTTCTTAAGTGATTCACATAACTGTCACTTTTAACTGCTGGCTTTGGCTTCTTGGCATTTTTATCTGCTGGCTTCTTCTTCCTGACATTTTTATCTACCGGCTTGGGCTTTGTGACATTTTCAGCTGCTGGCTTCAAATTCAGCTTGGTGAATTTATGGTAGTTTGGACTTTGGTGCCATGAGCTTGGCTTTATGTACTATCTGTAAATCAAATTTGAGGCATAGAACAAGTTTTTCCATCATAAACCCGTCAGTGGGAGCAGAGGTGCAAGACCAGGAGATGTATGCACGAAACTGAATCAGCCCAAACTGCTCCCACCACCCCATACCCAGTCAGCAGCCAGCTCTCATTGACTTGAGTGATCAAAAACAGACAATGTGAAATATTCCATGCATTTTCATGAATCATATCTGGTAAGCTAAAAAGGCAAATACAATTTACAAAAATTAAGAGGCATTGGTACATAACTGTGGGCTAAGAATCGTATTTTTTTATTTTCCCTAAAAACAATTGGTGGTGATTCATGGTACTGAAAGGGTTTATTATGCTTCAATTGCCTGAATATATATAGATGTATGTGTGTGTGTTCAGTGGGGATGGTGCATACCCTAAACCTTTCTGACTCGGGTGGCACAATGTAGCATTGTTAGTCAGATTGATGTGTAACATGAATCAGATGGATGTAGTGCTAGTCAGATTCGATAAGCAATTGCCCAGCATTTTCATTTAGCAATTCCAGACCATTCTGAACTTGCTTTCTGTATCAGATTAGTGGACCCTTATTGTTTTTGTGAGCTGGTCAACTGAATGGCCTTGCCGGTTGTCAAACGGCTTCATTATTGCCACTGTCGAGGGGTAGCACGCAAGAAGGGGTTCCCCATCTATTTTTGTTCCTGGAGAGTGCACCAAGTAATTCCCAGTGTTTCCAATCCTGCACTTGGACCTCAAATCGTATACAACGTGACATCCGTGCAAAAAAGTGCCATGCATGAGTCTGTGAAGTAACACTTTTAGCTCTCACAAGTGCAGAGAACTGTACTGAAATGTTGTTCGGTCAGTGCCTCAAAATGCACGAATAATTTGCATCGACGTCGTCTTGTTGCTTTTATATGCACATATTTCATATTCATGCTATTCTTTTCAGAGGTCGACATGGACACACAAAGTGTCATTGAAATGGCGGGCAACCAGACCATTCTCAAGAGCCCATCAGACATGGAAAAAAGTGAAACGTGAGTGTCGTTGGTAATATTATTAGTTGCTCTGGTCATTATGTGACTTAGTTGTAGATGTAGAACCACACAATCCATCTACTTTAGCATGGCATAGGTTTTGCGTTTTTGTTTGGGATTTCCCGGATAGGTTTTGATTCAGGATCTTTTGCATTTGATAGTTGTTTTCCTGAACTCAAGTATTTAGCTTGTGACTATGCTGGTATCCATGCTCTCTGCAGTTACAAGTCAAGAGAAGTTTGCAAGAATCTATCGATCTGCCGGTGCTACGGTTGTTTCTTTAGAAGAACGCTGGGGTTTGATTTTTGCTATCCTGGCAAGACATGGGTCCAACCGTTTTACGCGCATGTGTCTAATCCCCAGTCGGGAGATCAGCGGGCATTTGATCCGACTAGGTCGGAGGGGGCACTAGTTGGATGGCCATGTTAGGGCAGCCTTGCACTCCAGGCTGCAGAACCACATTCGCATGACTGGTAAATGACACCGTGGTGATGCTTTGGCACCTTTTATACACGTATTTGTTTCAATGTCAAAATTTTAATGTTATGTAGTATAACAATGATAAGCACTTCAAACTCGACTGGTCCACTGAAGTAATGGACTGGGACTAACGAAACCTGGATGATTGTTGTCTGTAGGTCTTAAATTAGACTTCTACACTCGCGTGTTTTACTGCATCCTGTGCGTGACCTGATTGTAGTGAGGTTCTGGTACTCAGTGGCAATAGTCGTGCACACATCCTTGCCTGGCCAGTCGCCAGCCGGCCATCCCAGGAGGAGGCGTTAATGGCGAGCGTGTGAGTGTCTGGTAAACGGAGCGAGTTCGAGGTTCGTTGGCCACGCCAACTTGCGGCCACCCGGCGCCGTGAGAGCGTAGCGACGCCGCCGGTCACTGACGCAACCGACCGAGTGTGTGGCAAAACGGCCCACGGTGTTCTCTGATGACTCGACTCTCGGCTCTGGTGTCGACTGGAGGTCGTGCATGGGGATAGAATATTGGACCTGAAATATAATGGAAGAAATGGGATGGTAACGGGGTCAAACGTTTTACTATTAATGCATCTCCTCTCTATTGTGATGTTTTCCTTCTTCCGTGGACACAAAGCGGAAACACCTTCCAATGGAACTTCGCAATTTTGAAGTAAGGTTATCGAAGACGTGGTCAAATTGAATATTTAAAACAAAATGCAACAATGTATGCCTAAACATTGTTGTACATATTGTATACATTGTGCAGTATTATCCGCTCATTTGCTCAGTGAAATGTCAATGGACCATTTATTATTATTATTGGGCCACCAATAACACAAGTCCAGTGGGGCGCGGATGGCCGAGTGGTTAAGGTGTCGGGCTATGTGTACCAAAGGTCCCGGGTTCGACTCTAGCGCCACTCATGACATTTCCCAATTCCGCGGCCCACCGGCGAAACAGTGTGGGCGGCGCCATTAGCCATCAATGTGCATAAAGTGTGTCGTGAACCAACCGATAAACAAACGACACATGTCCAGTTGGTCACCCGCTCCCACAATTATGGGAGCGGGTGCCCATATGTTTCTGATGTGTGCAAGTGAAAATCAGTTACGGGCGTCTGTGTAGTTAGTGATGGCAACCATTGGAGTAAATGGAGTGGTTCTGGTAGCTCGAGAAGTGTTGGATTGGCTGCCCCCAGCGCACTAGTGGCAGCCAACTGAGCTTCCTGGATGTCTTGGGCGGCAGCTAGATGCCGGTTTTGACTGCCCAGATCGGTGATGACACCAGGTGCACTTATCGATCCGCTGGTGGCAATTCTACCTTGATCTGGAATCTCGGAATGTGGAGTAAAGAACTGCTCAAGGGATCAGTCCTGCAAAGGACTGATCCCTTGAGCAGTTATATCGAAGCAGTTCGATATAGATATATAGAGCAGCAGTTCGATATCGCCATCCGACTGGACGATATCGAAGTGGCCGACGGTCTCGCGCTGGCAACGTGGCTGGCTGTGGCCGACCGCCTCGGTTTGGCCTCATGAACGGAGGAAGGTGAAACCGGACGTTCCGCTCTGTCCGGGCGGCACCGGGCCTCGGCGAAAACCGCCGACCGGCCGATAGCGCACCGTACGCGCCGCTAGCTCTGATTAGATAAGACGCCGTCGCACCCGTGTCGGCGCCTCCCTCCGGTCGTTTGGTACTCGAGTGGCTGGCAGCCAGCAGCGTGATTAGGCTAGTTTCTCCCTTTCTTGCCGCCTCCGTCCCCGTCCCTCCCTTGAAAGCCATCGCCGTCCCTGTGTCTATCTGGGTCCCCAATGAAGCACTGTGCTGGTGCCATGTACAATACATGCGTGACTGTAGAATGAGAAACATACGAATGGACTGCACGCTCTGAAGATTCACACTCTGAAGCTCGTATGTCATTCACAACCCGAGCGACAGATGGAGAGACGTTTTCGCTGGAGCCGACGAGGGCTCTGTGCCATTTCGTTGTTATATGTTGGTGATTAGTTACTCCTGTAAGCCGACCATAGGTGCCGAACATACCGTCGAGTGTGACGTTTTACTCAGCATGGATAGTTAATCCTGCGTTCGTAGTATTGATTCACGCTACGCACACCCCCACGGCAGTGTATTGAAGCCAATGACGACCTTCCCTCTCTGAGGTTCAAGGACAACTGATATGACCGTCACGCAATTCCGTAAACGAGTTGTAACCAGCATCAATTCATATGGGGAAGTACGTGAATTTATGCGTGCTGTCTTTAGCTCGCCTATGGTGTGGAAGATGCCTTCGATTGCTGGTCAAGCATTGCTTTTTTCGGGCTACGTTAGGACACGTCGATGTTTGTGGTATGGCTACAAGCCATTATACAGTCTCCTCGCTTCATCAAATACGGCGCTAGTAACCAATGAGCACCCAAGTATTCTTGGGTGTGCTTACGAAGGTCAGTATGGTACAACTTGGACTTCGATTGCCAATAGGAGTGTGCTTTTTAAATTATTTGGCCAGGGTATATTATCCTGCCATGATCTGCAGGCATAAATTTGGTGTAAAGGGATAAATACATATTATTACATATGTGGCAAGGAACATATTACATATGTGGTGTAGATATATTTATATTTTGGTGTGCTCCTGTGTTGAACATATTCAATTTTCATCAAGAACGTTAAACAGACTGCTTGTGTGCGTTTCCAGTGAAAAGCGGCACACTTTTTCTCTTCCAGTGATGGTCACATCACTGATCTGACAAGATGACAAAATTGGGAATTTCGCAAACACACATTCTCCCGCTTCATTCTAGCATCCAGCTCTCAAATTGTCAGATTTGCAGGCCAGCTGTAAGTCTTGGATTGTACAAATATCAATTAAATGTATTGCAGGATCATAGGTGAATTCACGGGCCAGACCAGTATAATACTTTTGGAACTTTGTCGAAGCTGTAAATATCGCCGACTATCAGCAGCCAAGTGACGGATTGAGCTGATATAGGCGACAATCAAACAGTTGGACCATGCAAGTGGAGCCAGCACAAAAATGTTCTCGCTTCAGGTCTGCGGAGTCCATTTAAATCCTATGAAATATGTTCGTGACATAAAGTTTTATCTCCGGATGTTAGCCATCTACTACTGGTCTACCTCGACTGCCTGCAGTTCTGGTCTGTTACATGAGACCTGACGCTAAATCCAATACAATGTAAAGCGGTTGCGATGACACTTCAGGCGCGCACCCATCCAGATGCCATATTTAATTGATGAGGTAGAACTTGGCAGTACGGAAAATCCGTGGACCGAGTGTTCTTCTCTATACGAAACTCGCATTTACCTATCATGTATTTTCCACAAGTTCTGAAGCCAACTAGCCACTAGATACGTCTTTGCGGTTATTCCGGGCGTGGTCGAACGGTTTTGACTTGGGTCACCCGTTTTCCAACCGAAAGGTTGTAGGTTCTGGTCCTAGCTGTAGCTGCTCTTCACCCGCGACACTCGGCGTACGATGTTGACGGCGCATGTGCCCAAAGAGTCGACGCTTAGAAGAAAAAAACAGCCAATCGATTATTTCAGCCCGGCCCATAGATTCGAAATTTGGTTATAAATTCCAAAACTCAAAATAAGCGGATCGATGGAGTGCAGCGCGGTTACATATCTGGTGTAAATCGCGGTCTCCCCACCCTCGCTCTCGCTTGTTTGCTGTGGCTCGGGTGCGAGCGAAATCTGTGCTAGCTGGGCTTCTGTGCAGCCGGCGATTTTGTTCAGTGTCTCTGTAGTGGCTAGACGAGCGCAGTGGCACCACGAGTGCAGCTCATTTTCATTGGGTGGACGTCGTGGCGGGAGAGATGGGCGCCTGGGTTTCATGTTCGGCTATGTCGCATTCTTCCCAACGCCATTCGATATGCAGTACTTGGATAACTTGTTTTCAAAGTGCCACAGCTGGTGATCAGGTCTGCGCCAAGTTTTGCGCTGAAAATGTGGGGCTTCCGGCAGTCCACCGATCGAAGACCAATGTCAAGTCGGACGTCCCTCCCTGTAATATTTCACAGGAATCTTTATGTTTTGCATGCACAGGAGCAGTGACGCTTCTCCACCTGCAGCTATGTCTGCACACGCAATTGTAGTTCACCTCAGGTTTGTACTCATTGTTCACTAAACATTAAGCGGCACAGACTCTCACTACACCCCCTTCCCCACTAAGTTGACTGCTCTCCTAGGTACGGCGATATCTGGCCAATAATCAGAATCTCGGCTGTTAATTTGTATCCAATTTCGTCTCGCATTTCTCAACAAGATGTGCCGTATGACACCGATAGCCAGCTACTGCACGCCTTGAAGTGTAAGCCGGTGCCCGGCCGATCAGAACAGTTTCTCGCCGACATGAACATCAGGGTCAAGGAAGATTTGCACGGGACAAGATATGCCTCGCCAGCCGGCCCGGAAGTCCACATTCGCCGGGCTGGGGGCGGTGGTGGAGGGGGGGGGGGGTTCTTGGAAGCCACTCACTAACTCCCGATCTACGCAAGCGAGGATAAAATTGAAGCACCGTTTGAAAACCGTGGTGATGGAGAGACCGAAACATGCCTTACATTTGCACTGATCCATGGTGGGGTCAACATAGGCCATATTAGGTCAGTATACAAACTGCGACTTAGATCCCGGGAAATAGCCAAAAACTTCAGAGCTTGTTTTCTTTTGGCATTGTTCAAGAAATAACATAGATGACTTTATTGATATTGGGCTGGGTTGTGGCTTTCCGACGTACTCACCAGCTGAGGCCATACGGCGTCGCCTGCCTCTCGCCCTAGCAGGAAGGGCGGGCATAATGTATTGATATTGATCATAGCAAATACAAATTGGCCAAGACAGGGTAGATCGGATCGGATCAAAGTCAAGCTTGAAAAGAAGCTTTTGCACTATGTAATTTAGAACTGCGAGGGAAACGTCATCGGCAACTCGATATAACCTAGAGCTTCTTCATTTTCAGCCATGCTCTAAAAAAGCATAATTAGTCAACCCATGGACATGATTATATTGTATTTCATTTCGTTGTATCAAAAACAATATTAGCCGTTATACCAAAAACAATATTAGTCATACAGTAAATGATAAAATATGTAGAGAATCGTAGATTTAAACATAAAGCATTGCCATAATTAATATAATGACAGACGTAAATAATGAAGTCGTTAGCGTCTCCTAAAGCCTGACTAGATCACGGTGGGATGATGTATTGCTTGATAAAACGATCACTTCAACACCGCAAGCGCACACTGCTTGTGAAGTAATTCCGTGGAAGGATCAACTCAGGTACGAGGTCAGATCGCAGGTCAGGTCATCTCTAGTCATTGTTTTGCCAATCAACGCCATTTCGCATGACTTAGACGGCGCTGAAACCGAATTCAAATGCAATTACACGAGGAACAGCAGCATAGTAAGATACAACAGCATAGTAAGATGGATTTGTGTAGAATACATACGATACTGAACCTAACCTTTTGGCATTGACCTTTTATACACATCCTAAACCAGAATGCTTATTGCATGTCCTGTATCATTTTAGGCGTGAAAATGACCCCCAAATTCAATTTTCCCCACATAATGTGGTTAAACAATCGGAATGTTTCTTCTCAGGTCAGCAACCTTGATTTTAATTCAAGAGATTGATGGTATTCGTATTGAAGGGAGAGCACGCTTTGAGTTTGGACTGAGTGCTCTTGCCTTTGAAAAAAATTGGGAAAATGCATGTTATCTCTAGTTGTTGCAGGGGCAGGCTTTCCATCCTCACCAATCGGATAATAATACCCTCCTACAGGGTTGAAAAAGAACATCATGGTTTAACAAAAATATCCGGAACGTTGTCACCTCAGGATAATTATCCTTTCCTTTTCTCGCTGGCAGCTTGAATGCTGGTGTTTGACAATGATTGAATTGAAAACGTATTGCTCCTCGATAAGTTCTCAAAACTAACTGCAATGTACAAATGCCAGTGTCTGATGTCACAAATGGCAAGAAATTATATCGAAGAAGAAATCCCAGGAAGAAATGGCATCGAAGCATAAATATAACTTCCCCGAATTAAATGTCCACAAAAATTTGTCTCCAAATCTAGGATTCAAAAACATAATCCAGCCCTGCACTCGTGCGCTGGCCAGCGAATATGCAGTAGGCTGTCTGTGTTGCTTCCGTTACATATATTTCAGTCTTCTATTTGCATTGGTTTGGCGCATGATATTGGGGCGTGCAAATCCTTCAAACTGGATGTTTTTGACGGAAGCAGTTAATTCTAGAACGGCTTAAGTGGTAGGTTTACTACTTTAAACGGTTTATGTTTGTCCTTCGCTATCTCCACTTTTCCTTCCTCAGGGCTCTATGTAGACGGATTTTGCCAAATATGGGAAGAAACATGATAAAATATCATCGAAAGAGAAACGTAAAGGCGTTTCGAAATTGTTTGATTTCAACCTCATATCAGTTGACGAAATCGTAGAACAACCATACGATGAAACCAAAAGGTACCGTGCGCTTCATATTCGTAATCCCATTCTATAAACATTGGTCAAATCAAATATGCAGAGATTTACGTGAAGCTAAATATGGGTGGCCCATTTGCCTCGGAACAGGTAAGAAAACGTCTATTTTGGCACCAACTTTCACGCGTACCGCACCGGGAAACGTTTAGATTTCGGTAACGGTTGGTTTGCCTGAGCAGATGCTGAACGGTGCGCCCTTGTGCTGCAGCTCCTCCAGACGAGTGCAGAAGACTTTCGCCTTCGATCACTGTTTCGACTCGATAAACCCGGCCGGCGACGCCTTTGCCAGCCAAGAGACAGTGTTCAGCTCCCTCGGCAAGGATATCCTGGAAAACTCCTTCACCGGCTATAACGCCTGCATCTTCGCCTATGGTCAAACCGGTGAGTACCCCAGTGTCTCTTCTTCACTTTCATGCTCGTCACGTGCCAAATTGTAAGGTGGTGGCCGTCGAAGGACCGGTCGCTGTTCCGTGGTCCGCTCGTCAGTAGATTGACGGGGATTCCAGTGGAAGCCTCGTGCAGCCCCGGTGTCCGACGATTTGATCGTTATACTGCTTCTGCCCCAGGCGAACGTGGTAACCCGGATTCGCGGCTCGGATCTGCATGCATTAGCTCCATGCAGATAATTCCAGCATTGTGCTTGCAGGCGACCCAGTGGTGCCTTCGTGGCTTTGTCTTTTAAAGGAATAGTATCCACTTGTATTGCACACTACCAAAAAATAAACAATCATATCAAAACGCAGCGTCAGTTTTCACGAACTTCTCTATTCTGAAAATGTTCTGTCTCTCTACCTCTCTGTCTCTGTCTTTGTTTCTTTGTTTCCGCCTTTGTTTATCTGTCTCTGTCGCTACATTTCCATGTCTCTATCGCTCTGTTTCCCTGTCTTTGTCTCTGTTTCTCTGTTTTTGTTTGTCTGTCTTTGTCCCTTTTCCTGTTTCTTTTCCTGTCTCTATTTCCCTGTGTCTCTTTCCCTGTCTGTCCGTTCTCCGTTATCGTCTTCCCACTCTCCACCCTCGCTTGTAGTTAGGAAAATAGGGTGGTCCTGTATTCTTGGCATCCGTAACATTGCCTTCCCCATCAGATTATCATCTCATATTTTGTCATTGGCATGTTGAGTGGTGCTGTTTGACAATTAATTGCTATGCGATTCAACATTCACTGGGAAGTACCGACTGTGGTTTTGATGCCACAGGCTTGAAGAAAGATGTAAACTCCGTGTTCGATTGCACACAAATTTCCTCTCCGCATCCACGATTATAGAGTACACCTCCAACCCCGAGAATTTTCCCGTCTTGTTTTCTGCTGCGCGCCTGCCCGTGCGGCGGAACCTCTCCACCAGACTGCGGAGCGGGATCCGTGCAGAGCCACACAAAGTGCGTGCGCCGGCAGTCGGGCGGCCTCTCTCCTGTCCAGGGGCCGGAGCTGCTCCCGGCCGTGGCATACTGATGACCACTGATCAGCGTTTGGCGGCGCCGGCGGTGGCCGTGCCGGCTTTGTCCGGCGGTGGGTTGCGAGTGCGACACCACAGCGTCGTCGGTATCGATTGCTCGGGCGGCAGCTGGTCCACACGGATCGTGCCCGGCCATCCTCTCGACTGGCCGGTCATCCTCTGGAGTAGGCTCAGCGGTCACCAGCTGTGTCGCTCAGTCACCCTCAGCCCGTGACCGGCCAGCCGAGAGGATGGCCGGTCATCCTCTGGAGTAGGCTCGGCGGTCACCAGCTGTGTCGTTCAGTCTCCATCAGCCCGTGCCGGCCATCCTCTCGACTAGCCGGTCATCCTCTGGAGTAGGCTCAGCGGTCGCCGGCTGTGTCGTTCAGTCCCCCTCAACCCGTGACCGCCCATCCTCTCGACTGGCCGGTCATCCTCTGGAGTAGGCTCGGCGGTCACCAGCTGTGTCGTTCAGTCTCCCTCAGCCCGTGCCGGCCATCCTCTCGACTAGCCGGTCATCCTCTGGAGTAGGCTCAGCGGTCGCCAGCTGTGTCGTTCAGTCCCCCTCAGCCCGTGCCGGCCATCCTCTCGACTAGCCGGTCATCCTCTGGAGTAGGCTCAGCGGTCGCCGGCTGTGTCGTTCAGTCCCCCTCAACCCGTGACCGGCCATCCTCTCGACTGGCCGGTCATCCTCTGGAGTAGGCTCAGCGGTCACCGGCTGTCGTTCAGTCTCCCTCAGCCCGTGACCGGCCAGCCGAGAGGATGGCCGGTCATCCTCTGGAGTAGGCTCAGCGGTCACCGGCTGTCGTTCAGTCTCCCTTAGCCCGTGCCGGCCATCCTCTCGACTGGCCGGTCATCCTCTGGAGTAGGCTCAGCGGTCACCGGCTGTCGTTCAGTCCCCCTCAACCCGTGACTGGCCGGTCATCCTCTGGAGTAGGCTCAGCGGTCACCGGCTGTCGTTCAGTCTCCCTTAGCTTGTGACCGCCTGAGGGCTGGTTTTTCGCCGTTGGACTTTCGTCGATATCTTCCGGACATTGTATTGCATGATGACTAATTTTCGATTATCTGCCAGAATACATTTCCTCCAGTTATGTCATGTCAAACTTGTGTCTTCGTATGCAATGATCATATAGGTTGCTGTGCTACTTTCTCCGACAATCAATCATTTTCTTCCTTTTGAAGCTTTTGCAGATGTCCGGGACAATAACTGCAGTGTATTGCCAACCCAGGGAAATAACATAATGCGTGATTACGTCAGGGTGCCAAAAACATCATGTTTGGTCACTTCACTGAAGTAGACTAATGTAATGTGCGATTGTTGTTATTTTGATGGCGCTATTAGAGAAGCTGGTAACTTCCAGATTTAGTGTGCAGTGATGATGGAGGTCACAGGTTTGGAATGAAGTCTGTTTTTTACGTAGTTTACGTAGTTTGGAATGAAGCCAACTACGTAATCGGCCCGATTACGTAGTTGGCTGCCTGCTCGCAAAGGTGTTCTACCACGCCCAAGATGATATAATCAGGTTCCTTCATCCATGGTTCCTCGATATTGACTGTATGCTATTCATAGCCGAGTATTTGTTGCCCGTTGCCTGTGGCATGTACTTGATGAAGCAATGCCGCTCTCCCATGCGTGCATTGATGTCGTCATGCATGTCTTTTCACATACTAGGTTAGGTTATCGTCGCATTGTGGGAGGGATTCATTTTGACTTCTATCCTGCTTTTTTCCGAGGTGACGATGGACCATACACATGGTCGCCTTGAAGTTTGGCATGCCCTCTGTCGGGATGAGTTGTGCTCGCCGGGTAAAAGCTGCGTCCTGGACTAATGAGACAGCGAAGCTACAGTGGACCAAAGTTAGGCCACGACCTCATCTGAACGCGGTTTTTTTAATGGACATTGAAACATTCGTATTTAAAAATCATTGAAGATCACCACAAGGCACACACCTGAGCCCCACCCACCACCACCAGACACACATCTGACCACCGCAATACACATATCTGACCTCTATTGCCGTCACGAGACACATACGAGCAATACCAGACATAGACCTGGCCACCACTGCCACCACCAGACACATGAGCATCACCAGACATACGCCTGGCCACCACTGCCACCACCAGACACATGAGCATCTACCAAACATACACCTGGCCACCAGACACACATCTGACTACAGCCCCTCCCACCACCAGACACACATCTGGCCACCGCCTCTCCCACCACCAAGCACACATCTGACCACCACTGCCTCCACAAGACCCACATCTGACCACCACAATACACATATCTGACCACGACAATACACATTTAACCACCACTGCCTCCACAAGACCTACATCTGACCACCACAATACACATATCTGACCACGACAATACACATTTAACCACCACTGCCGCCACCAGACACACATCTGACCACCGCCTCTCCCACCATCGGACACACATCTGACCACCGCCTCTCCCACCACCGGACACACATCTGACCACCGCCTCTTCCACCATCGGACACAAATATGACCACCGCCTCTCCAAATACCGGATACACATATGACCACGACAGTCACCCCCACCAGGTACACATCTGACCGCAGCCACCACCAGACACTTGAACTGGTAGGGCTACACGATTTTTGCTTTCTCTATATCTTTTGGGTTAACTTTTGGACCAAATCTAACAGGTCAATGCCGCAGTGCAGTCAGTTATCCTTTTTTTCGCCGTAGCTTTCGGTTGGTTGTGGTTGGTTATTTGAGTTTTAGAGCGCATCGACCAACTTTGGTCATTTAGCGCCTATCCGTAGCTTTCGGACCATGATGGTAGCGCAAATTGCGAATTCGTGTATTGATAATATGCAAATCGAATATTTAGTCTAACACGACTAACGCTATCTAGCGCGTACAACAGTCAAGGTTGCTTGTTCGGTCAGAGTCCAATACTGTAGAAGTATGACAAACAAGTATATGAATAACTAATCATATATCTTTAAATATAATTTGTGACCAATCGCATCAGAAATATACTGTTCGTGCACAATAAGCTTAGTTTAGTCATGCTTACTTCGCGACAGTGCTTATTTTAGCCTCCAGAGCGCATCTAGGCTGCGTACATGTATGCAGCAGGCATGCATGCGTGCCGCCTGGTTAGCTCAGTGGATGGAGCGTTGGCCTGCAAAGGTCTCCCCGTCTTGCTACAGCGGGCTTTCGTCGCTTCATGCGCTCGCTATTAACGCCTGCGGCATGGGTGGCCAGTTAGCAACTGGCCAGGCAAGTCCGGAGATGCAGGCACCAGGCGGTCTTGCTCGCTATGTGGGTACGTTAAACGCTCAGTTAAAATTGTGCTAGAGGACTGGTATTTCCTGATCGGGAAGTAGGTTCAGGCCAAGCATAACAAGCCCGCGCTAAGCATCAACTGCGATTCTGCAGTTTCCCCAACAACTCTGATTAAATCTATTTTTAAGAATGCACCTTTGGGACATTTCAGGTCATATTTCAGTGACCTGACCTGACCATCAGTTAACACCGGGCAAGCTATTAGAAGACGTTATTTGCTAGTGGATGTGTTTCTGGTTTTCACGTGCTGGCTAGTAATAAAGTGTACGCACATAATAATTTCTGCATCTCGAACATTCCTTTGACCTGGAGACCTTACCTGGGATCACATTTTTATGGACGCACTTTTCTTTGCTCAGTTGTTTATGCAGCCATATTTCACTTTTGACTGTATCTTGCGTGGTAGCCGGACCCACCCTGTAAATTCCAGCCGGAAGCTGAACTGACCTGGCCATGCACCGCGCGCCCTATCAATGACACTAGCGACCTACGAGAACTAGTGTAACTGGCATTGATAAACATCACACACATTGTGACATTACGCGTTGGTGACTCTCCCTTCGGACCTAAATGCCTCCCTCCTCCAGGGTGGTGGGGGTTACTAAGTGTTTTATAAGCAGTACCTGGGTTTGAAGAACATACGTTCTATTATGTCACAAGGAGTAGCTCAGCAACACGAATGCAATCTATCAGCAAAGATGTAATGCTCAGTTTTAAACGGTAACTGTATGCAGCATACCAGACCTATAGGGGACAACGATGCACATAATAGATACAAAGGAGAGTGAGCAAATGGTGGTGAAACGGCTGTCGAGTGAGAGCTAGGTGCCCAGTCAGGTGTGATGCAGGCGCACCCAGCTGTATGCATATAAATGTGCTTCCACTGTCAGTTTAGTGGTCCCTGTTGTCCGTTCAGGTCTCCCCGGTGTAACTCTACTGGTCCCTACTGTCTATCCAATGGTCTCTCAAGTGTAATTCTAGCGGTCCCTGCTATCAGTCCAGTCGTCTCCCCGGTGTAATTATAGTGGCCCCTGCCGTCGGTCTAGAGTGGTCTCCCCGGTGTAACTGGTGCTCCGTGCTGTCAGTCTAGTGGTCTTCCTGGTGCAATTATAGTGGCCCCTGCCGTCAGTGTGGAGTGGTCTCCCCGGTGTAACTGGTGTTCCGTGCTGTCAGTCTAGTGGTCTTCCTGGTGCAATTATAGTGGCCCCTGCCGTCAGTGTGGAGTGGTCTCCCGGTGTAACTGGTGTTCCGTGCTGTCAGTCTAGTCGTCTCCCTGGTGTAATTATAGTGGCCCCTGCCGTCAGTGTGGAGTGGTCTCCCGGTGTAACTGGTGTTCCGTGCTGTCAGTCTAGTGGTCTTCCTGGTGCAATTATAATGGCCCCTGCCGTCAGTGTGGAGTGGTCTCCCGGTGTAACTGGTGTTCCGTGCTGTCAGTCTAGTCGTCTCCCTGGTGCAATTATAGTGGCCCCTGCCGTCAGTGTGGAGTGGTCTCCCGGTGTAACTGGTGTTCCGTGCTGTCAGTCTAGTGGTCTTCCTGGTGCAATTATAGTGGCCCCTGCCGTCAGTGTGGAGTGGTCTCCCGGTGTAACTGGTGTTCCGTGCTGTCAGTCTAGTCGTCTCCCTGGTGTAATTATAGTGGCCCCTGCCGTCAGTGTGGAGTGGTCTCCCGGTGTAACTGGTGTTCCGTGCTGTCAGTCTAGTCGTCTCCCTGGTGTAGTTATAGTGGCCCTCCGTCAGTGCTGGGTTTCGGCCGGGTCTGCACTGCCACTGTGGTGTGCCTCCCTGCTGCCTGTCACTGGTTTCGGACGCCACTCGGGCGGACGGTCCGGGCTGCCCGACGTCTCCTCGGTTTCCGGGCTGCGTGTAGTCCGGGCTGCCCGACGTGTCCGGGCTGCCCGACGGTGTACCGTCCGGGCTGCCCGACGTGTACCGTCCGGGCTGCCCGACGTGTACCGTCCGGGCTGCCCGACGTCACCGTCCCGGGCTCCGACCGTCCGGGCTGCCCGACGTGTACCGTCCGGGCTGCCCGACGTGTACCGTCCGGGCTGCCCGACGTGCACCGTCCGGGCTGCCCGACGTGCACCGTCCGGGCTGCCCGACGTGCACCGTCCGGGCTGCCCGACGTGCACCGTCCGGGCTGCCCGACGTGCACCGTCCGGGCTGCCCGACGTGCACCGTCCGGGCTGCCCGACGTGCACCGTCCGGGCTGCCCGACGTGCACCGTCCGGGCCGCCCGACGTGCACCGTCCGGCAGCTGTGCCAATGTCGCCGGCGACGTTCGCAGGCTCTGGCAAGTCGTACACGATGATGGGCGGGCACGACTCGCGCGGCCTCATCCCGCGACTCTGCGACACGCTGTTCGACCGGATCTCCACCTGCACAGACCCCGACCTGAGCTACAAGGTCGAGGTCAGCTACATGGAGATCTACAACGAAAAGGTACGTCCCGGCAACGCTCACTTGTACATGTCTACGTGCCGAGCCCAGTGAGTGTCGAGTGTCGAGGGAAGGGAGGCAGCAAGGAGAAGCGCTTATGGGCTTTTTTTTCAGTGTATCTGTGTCAAATGACTAGAATTTGCTGACATTTACTTAGCAAATTAAAACAAAGCGAAGCAAAAACACTACAGATGTCCAATTGCTTCCCATCAATGCTCAATAAAACATACCAGTAATACATCAGTGTTTCAGCTTCGGAGGACTTGTTCCCTCACTGAGTTCAGATTGCCGGTGATAAACATTTCATTATCCGCCCTTTGCATCGAGCCAATGGTGAAACACTGGTATACCTATGGTTTGTATTTCCATTCGCCTGGGATAAGTTAGATTTACCATCACTACTGTGGTAAAGATTCTTGTACCATCGTGACATTATTTTCCCCACAGTGATAACGGTATTAATGTTTAAACTTTCGGTGCATGCTGCCGGATTAGATTGCGTTCAAGATAAGCGCAAAGCGGCAACAGTCGGCCCAGGCTGTGCATAGTACAATGGTGTTTCTGAAGCCATGCATCTTCAGCCGGCTGCTCCGCCGCGCCGGCCAGCCGGCCGGCAGTGACGTCACGCCGGGCTCACCGACATCGTCCTACTCACCACTATACTCACCACTACACTCACCACTACACTCACCACTACACTCACCACTGCACTCACCACTACACTCACCACTACACTCACCACTACACTCACCACTACACTCACCACTACACTCACCACTACACTCACCACTACATTCACCACTATGCTCACCACTACACTCACCACTACACTCACCACTACACTCACCACTATGGTCACCACTACACTCACCACTACCCTCACCACTGCACTCACCACTACCCTAACCACTACACTCACCACTACTCTCACCACTATACTCACCACTACACTCATCACTACACTCACCACTACTCACCACCACTTCCTGGTTTCGGCTAATGTTCGCGGAAGACTCCTGGAACGTTTTATCCACGCCGAATCGCTATTCATTTTAAATACAGGCTCGCCCACGCATTTTACTACACCGAGCGGGAGCACATCGGTTTTAGATTTGAGCCTCTGTTCCCCGAAACTAGCTGATCATTTTACCTGGTCTGTCGACAACGATCCGCTAGGAAGCGACCACTTCCCTGTGTGGTTGGACTACCGCACTGGAGTTGTCCTCGGCATGAGGCCTCTGAGGTAGAACCTCTGAAAAGCAGACTTGGGGGAATTTGAGGCCAAAATTGAGGAAAGGTTTACTTCCGAAAATGACATTCCACATTCAGTGGCTACCTTTACAGCGGCAGTCCTCGAGGCAGCTACTATGTGTGTCCCAACCTCTGGGACTCCCCGTCGTGCCCCAGTTCCGTGGTGGACCCCCGGAGTGCCGGGACGCGATCCGTGCCCGGAAGCGAGCCTTCAGAGTTTTTAACCGCGAAAGCTCAACGGCCAACATGATCGCCTTCATGGAAGCCAGAGTTCATGCTCGTAGAACCGTGAAGGAGGCGAAACGAAAATCCTGGCAGAAGTACGTCGGAGGCCTCAGCTCATCCACGCCCTCAACGGAGATGTGGTCGAGCATTAAGCGCATACCTGGAAAATTCTGCTCCGCTCCGCTACCTGTCCTACGAGTTGCAGGACGTCGCATTATGTATCCAGACGAAGTAGCGAGGGAACTTGGCCGCGCATTATACAAACGCAGCAGGCCCGGAAATGATCGCCCAGATTTCCAGCGTCATCGCTCCCAGAGCGAGAAAGTAAGGCTGGATTTATCCACATCAGAACGGCTGGTCTATAACGACCCGTTCACGAATACAGAGCTAGCCTCAGCAGTACTTTCGGTACGGGATGTGTCTGAGGGTCCCGATAAAATTCACAACGAAATGTTGCGTCATTTACCCACCACGCGCTCAAGTCGCTTTGTTATCGGTGTTCAATTTATCGTGGAATAGAGGTAATTTTCCGGAAGCCTGGAGAGAGGCAACTATAGTTCCTCTCCTCAAACCAGGCAATGATGGGCATGATCCACTCCACTATCGCCCGATTTTGCTAACATCCTCACTATGTAAACTAATGGAGAAAATGGTTAATGCTCGCCTGTCATGGTACTTGGAAGACAGAAATATTTTAGCAAATTCGCAGTGGGCGCTACATGACCAATGTAGTCGATGCGCCCTAAAGCCCTAATAACTAACTAGCAAATTCGCAGTGTGCTTTTAGGAAGAATCGCGGTACGATAGACCATCTTATTACCCTCGACGCCGACATACGTGCTGCTTTTATAAAGAAACGACATGTTGGAGCTGTTTTTTTTTAACATTGAGGGCGCGTTCGATGCGGCTTGGCGTCATGGCATACTTTTAAAAACACATGAATGCGGCCTCCGTGGCCCGCTTGCTCTCTTTCTTCAAAGCTACTTAAAAGATATTCGGTTCCGAGTCCGCATCGGCAACCATTTTTCAGAATGGTTCCGGCAGGTGAATGGGGTGCCACAGGGCGGCGTGCTTAGCGTGCCTCTGTTTGCCCTCCTTATCAATGACATCGTCAGTGCGTTGCCGCCGTCTATCCGTAGCTTTCTTTTTGCCGACGACTTCGTTATTTGGACGTCGAGCACCTTAGCACCGGCCATACAAAGGCAGTTACAACTTGCTGTCTCCCGCCTGGAGCGATGGGTAAACGTGAGTGGTTTCCGATTTTCAACAGGCAAGACTGTGGCCACTCATTTCTGTCGGCGTCAAGGCTGTCGAAACATGCAAGTCAGGCTGTATCGGCCGCAAATTCCTACGAGACCGGTGGTTAGATTTCTTGGTGTTCTCCTCGACTTTCGCTTAACACATCGGGACCACTTTAAAATGCCTCATGACAAGTGTTTTAAAACTCCGAATATTCTTAAGATGGTTTCACGTACCTCATATGGTGCTTACAGACTCACATTGCTGCTTTTATACCGATCTTTAATCCGGTCTAAGCTCGACTATGCGTGTTTTGTGTATGACGGTGCGTGTGCAACAGCGAAGCGAATGCTAGATACCATTCACCACACTTCGCTACGTATTGTTACCGATGC
The DNA here is from genome assembly GCA_034440575.1 of Imbricaverruca yamaguchii. Lineage (NCBI taxonomy): Eukaryota > Metazoa > Arthropoda > Thecostraca > Neoverrucidae > Imbricaverruca > Imbricaverruca yamaguchii. Next base: position 126,373 of record JAOTOL010001216.1, read on the forward strand.
TTTTCGTACGTCACCGACAGTGAGTCTTTTAGCAGAAGCCAACGAACCTAGTCTTGCTATGCGTCGCGAATTACTTGGGATGCGCTATGCATGCAAGCTGCACCAGTTTCCCGAACACCCCACATATCGGTCCGTGTTTTCCCGACGTATCCTTGCTCTGTTCAGAGGGATGCGACGGGGAACATCTGCTCCTTTCTGTGTGAGGATCCGCGCCCTGTTCGAGAACAGTGGCATACGCTTGAGTGGAGTAGTGCGTGTGGATACTTTAAAAACTCCTCCCTGGAGACTGATCTCTCCAGATATTGATCTATCGCTGGCATGCATGAGAAAAGGTTATGTCGTTCCTGCAGAACTCAAATCCAGAGCACTGGAACTGATTACGTGATACGGGGACCACACGTCGACATATACGGATGGTTACAAAACGGGCACCGGTGTTGGCAGTGCCTTTGTGCCAGACAATGCAACTCGAACGTTTTCGCTTCCAGCAAATGCATCAGTTTACACCTCAGAGTTGGTTGCAATCAATAAAGCTCTGTGTTTTATTGGGATTGGGCATGCTACACAACATGCGATAGACATCGACTCGCTCAGCAGCCTATTGACGCTCAAAGGGTTTTACCCACAAAACCCAGTAGTACGGGACGTTTTATCTAGGCTCACGTTGCTCAACACGATAGGTAAGAAAGTAGTATTCTGTTGGCTCCCAAGCCACGTGGAAATCGTCGGAAATGAGGCTGCAGATGTCGCAGCGAGGCGCGCCGCTGAATGTCCACGCACTCGACGACTCCCTCTCCCTGCGAGGGACTTTTTCCCAGACATTAAGAGTTCTGTTGTAAAGAAATGGGAAGCCAGCTGGGAGTGCATGACTCATAATAAGTTGAAGAGAGTCAAGTATCGTCTCGGTGAGTGGCCATCATCATCACCACATGACATCAGACGCAACGAGGTGGTGCTATGTCGCTTACGAATAGGCCACACATTCGGCACCCACAGTTACCTTCTAAGCGGTGACGAAAAGCCATTACGTCAGAGGTGTCATGCTTTTCTATCAGTACAACATTGGTTGCGTGCCCCAGACTTGCACTTGCGCGGAGACGCCACTTTGGTCGCACTGCACTATCTCTACGGGAAGTATTAGGGGATGAATCTCCGTTTATACAATCGGGACAGTTATTCCGTTTCCTCTCAGAGGTTAGATTCTCTGTGGTATATACGCCCCATTAATGCGATGACATATTTGTTGTAAGACCGGGATGGTAACGTCATGGCAATATATATGTGTCGCATCTAGTAGCCATAGACAGTTTCGACTTTAAAAACTTGATATGATTGACGCTGTTATGGGCGCTGCATGACCTCTGCAGTCGATGCGCCCCTAAACCCCAATAACCAACCAACTATGCAGTGTATCATCCACCTTTTGAACTAGAAATGACATGCAGAACTTTTTTAAATTTCATTTCAAGCTTTAACATCAAGACGTCATTGAACTTCCAGACAAAGCCGCGCAGCCTACTGCGATTTTGGCAAAGTACGGTACGTGTGTAGTTTTGAACGCATATTATTTGTGATAATATTGGGTTTCTTTATTGCATAATTCAATTTGAATTGCAGTATCCATGCAATATTGCCAACATAATTCAGTGTCCGGGTCGAGGCAATCAAACTTGCATCAATTCAACCAATCCCGGCATATGGCTTATGGACGGCATGTGGAAGGTCTGTCGATGCTCTTGGCGATATCGTCACCCTCGCCGCCCCCTCCCCATTATGGTCCTACAGGGTGCGCGGAAAGTCCTGGCGCTTTTCAACATTTTCGCAAACAAATGCAACTGGCTCATATATATTCAACAACAGGTTGTAACACTGACTGGGAACAACAAGCCACATCCTTTCACCAACCGCTCACTCGATGTAACCGCCCTCGGCGGCGATGACGGACTCGACGCGAGAGCGGAAGCCCTTGCAGGTCCTGATGATGTAGGCCGCCTCCAGCGCCTCCCACGCCGCCACGATGCGAGCCTTGAGCGACTCCAGGTTGGGATGAGAATTGGTCTGGACCTCATCCTGCAGAACGCTCTACACGCTGTAATCGACCGGGTTGAGGTTGGGCGACTGAGGCGGCCACATCTCCTTCCGCCAGAAGTGATCTGGCCCGCCGAGCTCCTCTGTCAGCTTGGCTTGGATGGCGGTGGCGTTGTGGGCGGGCGCTCCGTCCTGTTGGAAGACAAAATTGCCCTCCGGGTAGGTCGCCTTGACCCAGGGGATGACGTGCGTGTCCAGGAGCCCCTCGTAGACCTGCCTGTTGATTTTCTCGTTGGCGTCGATGAAGATGATGTGGCATTTCTGCCCGTCGGACCCGACGACACCCAAGACCATCACCTTCTGCGGGTACTTGTTCACGGGGTTGAACCGAATCCGGGGGTCCACTTCGTCAACAGGCTGGTCGGACAGGTAGCGGGAGTTCCTCCGGTTCAGCTGGGCGTCGACGTGGAAGAGCTTCTCATCGGAGCAGATCCGAACGAAGCCGGTGGTCACCAGGCTCTTCAAGAAGTTGAGCAGCAGCTTGCTCTTCTCCAGACGTCGGAGACGCGTGGCCTCGGTTAAACGCGGCCTGTTATGGATCACTCTGGACTCCATGTTCAAGTCTTGGTGGATCAATTACCACATTGATGTCTCGGGAAAGCTGAACTTCTTCGCCAGTTTTCTGATTGACTGCCGCGGATTTTCTTCGATTGCTTCTGACACGGCGGCCACGTTCTCGGGAGTTCTGAGCGACCGCGGCCGACCTGACCTGGGGGCATCTTCTAAGGACTCCACAGATCGGATCTTCGCCTTTATCCGCTGAACCGTTCGCCGAGAAACGCTGCATCGTTCCGCAACTTTCGCCTCGGTTAAGCCGGACCCGGCCGCCGCGCGCAGGCAGCCAGCGACAAGGTGCCGCTTCGTCTGTTTATCCATGACTGGACGCGATTCGGAGGTCATATTTGCACGCCCCCCCCCGGCTGACCGGGTCGGCGAGGGTCACGCCTGCGGCCATTGGCAGACTGGCCACCAATCACAGCGCGCGCTGGAAAGCATACCAGAAAAGCGCCAGGACTTTCCGCGCTCCCTGTACATTGTAGTCAACGTAGCTCATAAAAAGCGCCAGCGGGAGATGCGCGAACCGCAGTTTCGACCAAATTTTCCCGACAGATTATCGTGCGAGTTTAGATCATCGTGATCATGTTTATATTTTTCATTACATCTTAAAGTTCAACCTTCAGAGACCGTTTAAATCCCAGGTCAACGCCACACGGGGTGTATAAGGTGTCCGTCCCTAATCTACGAGACGTGCAGTTCAGCATCAGGCCTACGGTGTTGCATATAAAGGAGTTTCATTATGCCAGAGAAAGGATATCCATCGCCTCAGACAGCGCAAAATGTTTGGTCCACAGCCTGAACGATTAAGCTACATATCCACGCCGTTCTGTCGCGCGGTATTTGTGGCCATCGACCCAGTTCCACTCTTAAGTTATTCAGCCCCAGTCTGGCTCTGGCGAGAGCCGCACGGTTTACTTCAGAGATTGGCTTAGGTGCCGGCGAGTGCGTGCCAGGGACGGTCAGTCTTGGCTTATCTATTGACGTCCAATGATCCATGCGGCCACTGATGTCAGTAGTTGGGCGCCGACTAAGTTCGAACTGACAGCAGTTCGACTCTGACTAAGCTCCAGAGATGGTCAGTCTTGGGCTTATCTATTTGCGTGCAATGCTCCATGCGGCCACTGACGTCAGCAGTTCGGCTCTAACTAAGTTTCAACTGACGTCAATAGGTGGGCTGTGGCAAGTTCTAGAGATGTTCAGCCTTGGGCTCATCTATTGGCGTTCAATGCTTCATGCGGCCACTGACGTCAGTAGTTCGGCTCCGACTAAGTTACTAAAAACAGACGAGTTAAAGCCAAATAGGTGTAGATGTGCTACGTAGCCACCCATTGAGGAGCCCTGTTATAGACTATGTGTATTGCATTGCCCACTGTACTAAGTGGAGAGCGGGTGCTTATTTGCGATTGTGCTCCGGATCTCGTACTAAGTTATCTTCGGGCTAATGTAAGTTGTGTGCACACCAATCTCTGACTAATGTAGTTCAGGCAGAGGTCTCGCTTTATGCGCTTCTGGATGGCCCTCGGGCTGATTTATTACCATCCGACATCCATGGCCTCCAGATGTAACATGGGGTCCTGTTGAGTCCCACTCTTATGCTGGGCACTTCATGCCTGACATCTGCATTCTGAAATATCTGTCGTAAAATTTCACCCGTAAATATAGATGTGCCCAAGCATCATCAAATGTTGGAACATGTGACAGTTCCGCGGTCATCACGGGTCAAATAAGTAGAGGTCAAAATCGTCAGAACCAATGCCAACTGAATTTCAGTTCTTACATTTCGGAGAAGCTAACAAGGCGACGTCGGAGTCGGACATGACTTGCATTCTCGAGGTGTTTTAGCATGCGAAATTGAAGAACGGGAGGCATTATGAATTTTCTGTGAAACGTCGGACTCATGGAGGTTCTTAATGTTTGGCACCGTGTAAATAAATAGGTGGTACGCTTTTCCAGCTATGTGTGCTGTTCGTGGCGCAGAACTGACCCGTACCACTGACGGGCCTCCACCCTGTGCTGGGACGCAGCCGTCAGTCGCCCAACGTCCGCTGATCACCTGCTGCATTAGCGGTGTCGCTGTGTGGGGAGTCGCCCCGTCGGCCCGTCTGGCGGTGATGTTCGTGACTCACGCCTCGGCGGCAATAGCGGCCCGCCCATCGATCGACGGCGCCTCCGCCCCGGCCGCCGCCGGTATTGCCTTGGCCGGCATAGCGGCACATCTTTGTCGGGGCCGGCCAATCGTCATGTTGTCAGGCCACGCGACCTGTGGCAGCTGCACGCGTTCGCCAGGCAGCGGAAGACAAGAAGGGCACGGTATGGATGTTATGGAAGACATATCCGTATATAGCCATGCGTAATTACATTTCTTCCCGGACAATCTTTGTTTATTTGTTTATTGAGTACAACGCACTTTATGCACATTCACGGCTAATGGCGCCGCCCACACTGTTTCACCGGTGAGCCGCGGGATTGGGAAATGCCCCGATCGGTGCGGGTGTCGAACCCGGGGTCTTTGGTACCCAGAGCCCAACACCTTAACTCGGCCATCCCTGCCCCTTGGACAATCTGTGTTGCTGGCTCGGCAACTTTAAATAGGTCGTGCAATTCATTCCTCACTGGGGAAATAAGTGTCCAAGCTTGCGGCTTCAACATCAATTACACTGGCCTGCGTTTGAAAACATTTTCAAAAGATCGGAAGTTTCTCAGCTGTTCTAATACACGTTTCGTGTGCTGAATCCGAAAATACTATCCATTTTTCTCGATTAGCTCAAGTTTTCACACTACGTCAAATATAACACACACTGATGTATCAGTATGCATACTGCATTATGATATATCAGTAGCGGAGAGAAGTGAGAACTGGGACGCGGGAGAAAAGGGACAAAGCATTGTCTTTTAAAGTACAAGTCCAACGCTGCTTTTTATTGTGACGTAACGAGGGACCTGAGTCCAAGGCATCTGCTCAGTTACTGGGTTCACGGCTCCGCGAGAAACGTTTGCTAGCGCCTGAAACGACATTCTTTTGGTATCGGAATCGCGAAAAAGAATTCAGAGAATACTTTACCTTCGGCGAAGAACATTCTCTAGTCTACTGTAACAACAACGCGGGCCTAGTAGAAGCAATGGGTACAGAGTACAATCCGACAGAATGGAGGCTGTTCATAGACTCCTCGAATAGGAGCCTGAAGGCAGTTCTTCTGAACAACGGCAATAAGTTCGCGTCGATTCCTGTTGGACACTCCGTGCAATTGAGCGAAACGCATAACAGCATAGAACTTTTATTGTCTGCTTTGAACTACAAAGAGCATGGTTGGCTGATATGTGGTGACCTCAAGGTAGTAGGTCCCGTCCTTGGGCTGCAGGGCGGCTACACGAAATAGCCATGCTTTCTATGCCTCTGGGACAGTCGGGCTGACAAACAGCACTATGTACAACGTGACTGGTCATCTAGGCATGCACTTGAACCTGGCTCCCACAACGTGCAGTCACACCCCCTGGTTGAACCACAGAAAATCCTACTTCCACCACTCCATATCAAACTCAGTTTGATGAAAAATGTTGTGAAAGCACTGGGTAAAGAAGGACGAGGATTTGCATTTTTGGGACAGAAATTTCCTCATGTGAGCAGAGAGAAGCTGAAGGCTCGTGTATTCGACGGTCCTCAGATAAGGGAGCTCATGAAGGATACTCGATTCGAAGAATGTCTGGAACAGTCCGAGCTCTCTGCATGGCTGGCCTTGTTCCTCACCAACTTCCTGGGTAATCACAGAAGTGCGGAATACGTGAAGGCCGTCGATGAGTCGATGGACAGTTTTCAGGAACTTGGTGCTCGAATGTCTGTATAAAATGCACTTCCTTAGGTCCCATCTAGATTATTTCCCAGGTAACTGCGGAGATTACAGTGAAGAGCAGGAAGAACGCTTCCACAAAGACATACGGGTGATGGAAGAACGCTATCAAGGTCGGTGGGATGTGAACTTTATGGCGGACTGTTGTTGGTGCCTTAAGAGGGATGTCCCATCTGCTCAACACAGTCGGAAGTCCCTGAAGAGGCCATTTATTCCGCAGTAGTGTGTACTGTTGGGATGCGCTCTGAATACACTTATGGTCCATCTGTTTGGAGTTTAAACCTTTATGTATGCTTCTGCCGGATTCACTAGTAAACCATTCAGAGCAATGTTTTGGTTCATATGAGTGAAATGACATATTTCAACAAATTGAGCTAATCGAGCAAAATGGATGCCATTTTCTGAATCAGCGTGAAAAACTGACCTAAAAACAGCTGAGACACCCTTGACCTTATAAATCACGCAGACCAGTGTTATTGGAGAACTAGCGGTGAAATGCACCTGTCCAACGCGGCGGTCAATGCCGGCTCCATAGGGACAGATTAGAACAGACAGGAAGTGACAGAAGATGGAGCACACGGACTGGTAACAGCTCGTCCAGACCAAGGTATATGCCAAAGTCTGAACCGCCGAACTGTCAGCCTGCTGAACAACTGGGAGAAATCGCAAGATCTCCCAGACCGGGCACGGGACTGCACGTATCGCCGGTAACAAAGCGAAGCACAGCAGCTGACGAGTGGCGGCCGCGCCGCCGGATTAACGTTGATCGACAAGCACCCGTGGCATTGAGTTCACGGTCGTGATCTGCCCCTTAAATACATGCTTCGATCGAACGGTACGGCCTCGGCTCGTGTTATTGGACTAGTTTCCTGATCACCGAGCCCGGGAATCAGAAATGTCCCTCCGTGGGCACAGCGTGCTACGGCGGACAATGCGAGAGCAAGCGCGCGACCAACACTCCCGCAACGGTGCCAAAAATTGAACATATGCCGTGGATGTAGTGTGCGGGGGTGTATATCGTGCTAACAAAATTCCTAGGTACAGGGTCCCGAGCTCCCCCCACCCACAAAAAAAAAAAAAAAAAAACAAAGAAGCGAAGAACTGTGAAAAGCAGCCGTGGAGAGAGGACTGGACACGTGATGTCCTGCGGAGTTGTGTGCCCAGTAGCAGCGTGCGTGCGGTAGAGCATTCCGTCGGCCTTCCAATTATCGATTCGAACTTGGGCCTTATCAGCTGCGCAGGTCACAAAGTACTCTGAACGAGACTTCGGTCCTATTGGAACTAAAATGTTCCCACTGCGATTATTTGGGTAGATTTGGCCCACAACCCTCTGTAATTCGGCGAATTTTTAGCTGTTATGTAAAATGAGGTAGAAATTGAGAGTAAAATGAGATCCATTGACTTCTTCAGTTCATGGTAGCAGGAATGTATGCGATTATTTTCTTGATTTCATCTCGGTTAAATTGTCTTTCAATACATTCCAACCACACTGAAAAATGACTTCCGTCGATGACTTCACACGGGACAAAATCGGCACACTCCAGCACACACACATCCCGCGAAGTTTCTGTCGCGGCTAGTCATTAATGTGCGGCTCGGGTAACAATAACACGGGAAGTAGGAGCCACGAAGTGGTTTAGTGATTGGGGCTCAATGAAACGTTTTTAATATTCATAAACTCCCAAATATTTCGCTCAGATCCATCTTGGGCTACAAGTAGTTTTGTAATTTTGTCATTGCTGGAGTTAGTTATATAAATTATTTAGCGCTTTTACAAGGAATATATCATTTCATTAATGTCTTTCGATGACTTTGTTGGAGTTTAGCTCGTCTCCTGGATGCTATTTTTGGTGATGACCGAATTGGGTATCAGGTTGGCTTTTTTGCATTTGCAGTTTGTGTCGATTTTGTTCAGTATGATGTCCACGTTGTAGTTCTAGTTGGCTGACTGTTCAAAATGGGTTTTAATTTTAATTCGGATTTAATGTGCATATACTTCTTTTCTCTCACAATAGTTCACCCAATCTTGTTCGAGAACCATGATTCTTTTTCTACTTTGGATGCTGTTTGACTTGATATTGGCAACAGCTGAAGAAGTCCCACGGGTGATGTTCTCTCCACGACCAAATGTATATCCGATCCTCGTTTGACCTGCCAATAGTGAACGTCTCCCATTAATCGGAGCGACCAACGTGGCCAATGGTCAGATTCAGCACGCCGTTGGACCGCATGATCAGGCCCCCTTGGTCATCGATACGCGGGTCAGTGGTACACATCTCGCCATCCAATGTGTTCTGTTCTGTTTTTATATTCGATTAACTTCCTCTCAATCTCCTCTGACATATTGTCGATAACTTCTTCAGTTGATAATTCAACTGCACTTCTAATTTAATCCGGAATGTTACCCTCCTTCGTGAACCCTTCTACTATGTGGTGTCATGTTATCCGCACCTCCTTTTCCTATGCCTTTCATCATTCCATCAACTGTATGGGTGAACGCCTTCGGAGAACTGTCCCGGGTCCTTCGACCACAGGGCAGTCTCCTCAGCATCACTGATCACTGTACATCACTAATCACTCAACGTTACTGATAGTCCTCAGCATTATTAATAGGAAATTCTGATGTACACCGCATATCGACATTTTATAACATTTGCGCCAATACTTTTACGGATAGATCAAAGACGGACACCGGGTTTTGAAGCACGTCTGTAAGCGACACAGCCACCAGGTCGTTCACGCTTCCGAGACTTGCATTCATTTCGACGTCCACGCGGGTGGGAATTGATAAAGCGCTGGCTTTTAAAGGGGTCGCGGATGAAAAAGATCATGTCATTTTACCAGACTCGTTAATCATCCTTTTGGCACTTAGGAGTTGTAATCCCATAAGCCTCTTAGTACATCAATCCCTGCTAAAGACTGCTACCCAGGGATATCTATTTTCTGGCAAGCGAGCTGGGACGAGCTTGTTTCCAACACTGACAAAAAGCCATCTCTCGGCCCGTGGCTGTCGTGTTCGCATAGGACAAGGCGAGAGACGAGGTGACGTGCCGTTTACTCATATGACATGCTTACGCCAACAGTTCGACACGTTCTGATTTCATGCGTGAGGCTTTGTCTGGAGCTTCAACGTCATTTTGTTTTGGAGTGACCAGACTCGCTCCCTCCTAGCAGGTTTAGATGATAAGTCACTGGTCGTCGAATCCGGAAACCTCTTTATCTTCCTATCTGCTGCAAAATGTTGTCATCTAACCGGGGCGTTAAAATCAAAATGCACCAGGAAGGCTACGTATAGTCAGCACTCCCTTCAGCCCACACTATCAGTAAATTGTGATGCATACATATGAACGCTCTAGCCATTTTTACGAACATTTAAAGAAAAATATTTTAATCCGAGTTATTTCTGGGACGGCTTTATGAACCAGGGTTCCATTGCTAAGCAGAGCTTGTTGCGTGAACCCTCGCCCTTCCACCCGATCAATGAATTCCAATTCAACGGCAGAATGTTTACTGAAAGTTTATCGTGCCGTCAATGCACCGACACGGCCGCCAAGTAGCTCGCCTCCGGCCTTATCGGGCCAGTTGCCAACTGGCCCTCCCACCCGGGGGCTAAACGCGAGCGCGCGAAACGATTCGCGTTTCGAGTAATTTGCTCTCACTTCGTGGACGCTCTTGATCTGATCCATTTTATCGTACTTCCACCACGTGCCTTCTCTATCACTAAACGAACAGTATTTACATAGAGTAGTGGTCAGGTCAGCGCAGCACCTCGAGTCACGTATTCAACGACGGAGGTCGTGACCGCGGTGGAGTGGCTCTGCAAATGTAAATTTGTGAAATTGCACTATCTTAACGTTGCACCGCCTATATCTTCTCTCTTCCCATCCGCTTGTGCCAAACTGTGCGGACAGTTTAGCAAATCTTACTTTTTCCTGAGACGTGCCGGTGATAGAATATGCAAATTGCACTGGTACGTTTCGCGATGCGTCCCGCCTGAGGCTGACAACACCGTCCACTGGACCACGAGAGCAGGAAGCACGTCACACGTCAATGTGCATTAGCCAGCGATTGGCCGGAACACTGCTGCGTACTGGCAGCTCCATGCAGGCCAGCACTGTTGCAGGCATGTCACGTGCGCTTGTGTGCCGGACAGGTGCACGATCTGCTGGACCCCCGCGGTGGCAAGCAGTCGCTGAAGGTGCGCGAACACAACCTGCTGGGCCCCTACGTGGACGGCTTGTCGGTGCTGGCGGTCTCGGATGGGCACGTGAGTGTCGGCGGCAGCGTGGCGGTAGTGGCCAGGTGACTGACGGCGGGATGGTACTGGCCAGGGAGCTGTCGTGGCATGACGATAATGGTCAGGTAACTGTTGCGATAGGACGATAGTGGTCAGGTAACTGTTGCGATAGGACGATAGAGGTCAGGTGAATGTTACGACAGGACGATAGTGGTTAGGTAACTGTTGCGGTAGGACGATGGTGGTCAGGTGACTGTTACTACAGGACGATAGTGGTTAGGTAACTATTGCGGTAGGACGATGGTGGTCAGGTGACTGTTACTAGAGGAGAAATGGTGGGAATTTTAATGGTACAGGACGATAGTGGTTAGGTAACTGTTGCGGTAGGACGATGGTGTCAGGTATTTTAGGATGTGGATTTGGGGTGGTCAGGTGACTGTTACGACAGGCGATAGTGGTTGGTATTTTGAGAATGATAGTGGTCAGGTGACTGTTACGACAGGACTATAATGGCCAGATAACTGTTACGACAGGACGATAGTGGTCAGGTAGACTGTTACCACAGGACGATAATGGTCAGGTAGCTGTTACGACGGGACGATAATGGCCAGGTAACTGTTACGACAGGATGATGATTGTCAAGAAACTCTCACGGAAGTACGATAATAGTCGGGTAACTGTCACGGCAGGATGGTAATGGCTGACACGATAATACGGAAATGGTCCGGTGACTGTTTCGATAGTACGATAATGTTAGGTGAACTGCCACGGCATTGCGGCAATGGTCCGGTAACCGTGACGATGCGGCGGTAATGGTCCGGTAGCCATTACGGCATGGCGGTAATGGGCGGCCAATTGGCTCCGCATGGCTGCCGTGGCCGGATAATTAAACACATCACGGTGATCATTGTCAGGCAAGTACCTCTGGATGACGGTCACGGCCGGCTGTGTTACAGCTTAATTTGTGATCTCACCGAATGCTAGTCCTTCACTCTACCTCAGTAATGTTTATTGGGTGTAGTCTGCTTCGCCTGACCATTCCCAGCACGCGCAATCTGATCCCGTGGCGTAGGTACGAACTAATCTCGGCCGATACTGATGCCAGCTATCCAGGATAAGCCGATGCTGTTGTCGGGTATGGCGCGGCCAATGCTGTTGTAATCGATGATGTGGCGTAAACTCTTCTGTTCTCCATCCCTGCGATGTATGTGTTTATGCAATGTGCTTTGTACCAGTGTTATGTTCCTATTGTATATAGTGGGAGGTGTACCGATGTTGTCATCTGTGGTGCGCCGTGCACTGCTGCTGCTATATGGTGTGTTGTGAAGTGGTTATATTTTGAACTGTGTGTATGCCCGTCTGCTTCCAATGACGTAGTATGTGTCAGCCTTACAGCCGCTTTGCCGTGTCGCAGGACATTGAGCAGCTCATGGTGGAGGGCAACAAGTCGCGCACGGTTGCGGCGACCAACATGAACTCCGAGTCATCTCGCTCGCATGCTGTCTTCACCGTCATACTGACCCAGGTAGGCAGTGATGTGCCATGGGCTGGCTTCCGCACACAAATGTTTGTCAACGCCGGGCCAAGGGAATGGCGACGTAACTTAGTGCAGTGAAACCTGGGCGGCGCTCACCACATCGTTATAGCATGGATAACGACTAGCAGTATATGTCGACCTGCCAAAGGTCGGCGAATGGTAACTCAATAGCGATGTCATCCAGTTTGTCCAATATCACACTCGATGTCGATAAGCAGCGTTTGGCGGATGCTCGCGAACCAACAGACAAGTGAGCAGGTAGGCCGTATCTCTCACTGCGCTGCCCCGTGTTCGACAGACGCTCACGGACCGGCAGTCGGGTGTGAGCGGTGAGAAAGTGAGCCGTATCTCATTGGTGGACCTGGCCGGCTCTGAGCGAGCTGTGAAGACTGGCGCCGCTGGAGACCGCCTCAAAGAAGGCAGCAACATCAACAAGTGGGTGGCGCTGTCGGCTCTGGCGTGGCATTTGCAAAAATGACGTTGGCTACCACCTGTCCATAAGTCAATTGGGATAACGTGTGGGACAGACACCCCTCCGTTGTCGTAGCACGGACACCAATTCACTAGTCAGCGGGGCCAGGGTGAGGAAGCTCGTCCCCTCGCATGCCATGTGTACTGGACTTACGATAGCTATATCCCGTCAGTCATTATCCGCAGACCCTGTGCACCGCTGGCTCCGCCAGTGGGCTCGGCCGCGCAGTGATGTGCGCCACACATTCTGTTGGCTCGGCCGCGAGTGATGTGCGCCACACATTCTGTTGGCTCGGCCGCGGAGTGATGTGCGCCACACATTCTGTTGGCTCGGCCGCGGGGGGATGTGCGCACACATTCTGTTGGCTCGGCCGCGGAGTGATGTGCGCCACACATTCTGTTGGCTCGGCCGCGGAGTGATGTGCGCCACACATTCTGTTGGCTCGGCCGCGCAGTGATGTGCGCCACACATTCTGTTGGCTCGGCCGCGGAGTGATGTGCGCCACACATTCTGTCTAAGACCGTCACGTGTGTTGTGGTTCGACCTGTTGTGCTCGATGCGCCCTAAAACTCAAATAACCAACCAACTAACCAACCTGTTGTGCAGTTGTATACGGGATATAAAGATTGTCTCAGTGGATTTTGTGGGGTTGTAGTAGCTCAGTCGGCAAGGCGTCGGAACTCCTGCTCGTAAGACCGTGGGTTCGAATCCCACAACCGATAGAAGTACCGAGTTCATCCGCGACTAATCTGTGTGAGGGATTGGTAGCGCCATTCGACCAAGCAATTGAATGCATCGTAAAAGTTTAAACAGCTCTTCTTCAGTGGAATTCGTAGCCCTCCAAGCCGTCCCATCTAGCGTGGCGAGTCGGGCGTGTCTTGGTGTATGTCTTGTTGAGCAGTGCTGTTCCATTCGGTACCAGGGCGTCCCAGCTAACTGAGCCTGTACTCAGGTCATTGACAACGCTGGGCCTCGTCATCTCCAAACTAGCAGATGCGTCGGCTGGAAAGTCACGTGCCAAAGACAACTTCGTCCCGTACAGAGACTCTGTGCTCACTTGGCTTCTGAAGGTATGTGTTCAGTTTGGCGCTGCTGACGTGTGTGCTGCTTTTGCGGTTGCTCAGTGCCCTACCGTGTTGTGGTAATGCACAGCTGAGGTTTACTGCGGCGAAATGACCTAAATGCTGGGGTTTCTATATCAACCTGTACCACGCGCCTGAATCGGAGGAAGGAAGGGGTTTCGTTTGCCCCCTCCCCCTGAAGGAACAATGCCTGACAGGACTGCATAATCAATCAACAGCCGACGCGTAAAGAAGCTTTAATAATCACATTGGGTCATGTCGAAGAAAAATTGATCGGCAATGGCGATGACTGTTCTGACTGTTCTGAATTAAACCGGAAATACCGAAGTGATAACCGTTTATATTTCACTCTGATGTTTTCGTCGTGGAAATGGGCGCTAAATGACCTCGCAGTCGGCGCGCCCTTAAGCCCAAATAATCAATCAATTTCGTCGTGGAATCTGTCGGTAGCTCTTGGCAATATTCACCTATCATGGATATCTTTATCCAAGCACTGACTATTATTTAATATGCTGTGGTTCTTTATGGCGTGATAACTTCTCATGTTGCTTTGTTTACGGAGATAGGTATCCCACCCACTCTCCATTGTCCGAAACCAACTTGGCAAAAAATAAGTGGTACTGCAAGAATCCGGCTACCAATAAGCGTATGCTCGAAACTGCTTGTTAACTTCCCGACTTCGTAAGCAAGTAGTGTGTTTCATTTGGCGTATTGCGGGTCCGTCTTGTCTTTGTTATCACAAGATTCGCAGAGGGAAAGGCTGAAGGCGCCGCAACCCGTCAGCCAACGATAAATTTGGACCAGCCCTTACATTAACGGTCGGTAGTGGCGCCGGCTTACCATCTGCGCCGCAACAAAATGTCCAGTTGCATATTATGCAATGAAACGCGAATTGAAGCAAAGACTGTAGAAGGGACCCCGTGAGACTGGATAGGTAATCGAAAGCAATGATGGCAATTATGAAGAATATAACTTCCCACTCAACGAAATAAATTGGCTTTACAGTTTGACAGCTCGTGGTCAAATGGTGACTGTCAGGAGTCGTCTCAAAATAGTCGCCAAGCATCTGCTTACCGTTGCCCCGATCACATTGTAGCTGAAAGATCTTGTGGGCAAGTTAAATTATAAACGCCAAGCTCACAGGGTGAACGTCCTATTTGTTTCGAGTAAAGAAGTATATTTAAGATAAACTTGGTGTTTTCCGTACGAGATAAACGCATACCATGATAATCGTACCCTGAAAATATTCCAGTAAGTCAAACTTCGGCTTTCAAGCGCTGTCACGTTTAGGTTTCCATCAGACACTTCAGGGGTGATATGGTATGTACTGTATATCGAGCAGTCCTTTGAACATGAGTCGTACTGTTTGTTTTGGTGCAGATGTTCGGTTTACTTTGTACGATTTGATTAACTGAAGAGTTCCGTCCCGTCGGAAAACAACGAACGACAATTCGTGAACATGCCATTTTGTAGAAATAATATGATTTTAAAGTGGTGCCATATTATGTATGGTGGCTTCACTAATCTTATTTACCAATCGACTACTTCCTTCTGACGTCACAATCGTATATCCACGGTTCCGAGATATTGCGAAATGAACTTCACAGGACACGAACAGGATAAATGCGTCTTCCTTGCACCAATAATTTGCACTTTGCAATTGCGTGGCTTTCGTCCAGAAAAGGAAGTGCTGTGGTGGACGAGACAAAGCGTTGCCGCAGAAGCACGTGCAATTTTGGCGGAGTCTGATCTGCCATGTTCACCAATAAGCATGCGCGTTCATTATTTTTAAGCATTCAAATTTGCTGTTGACAAAACTTGTATCTGATGTCAGGCTGGTATGGAACGCATTGTGTGTGGTGACTATCTATTTTTAAGTATATACTGGGCCAGATAACGATTCCCAGAGACTAAAAGCCTTGGGGATCCAGCTGTCTGGAGCACTTTAACGGTATCAGGACGCGAAGCCCACGTGAGCTAGGTGAGCGGTCTTTTGTTAGGTGCTAGGTGAGCGGTCTTGATCAGGCTCGTGTCCTGGTCGTACGCCGTCCAACTGTCCATAGCTGGTGCCGTTGTCATTTGCTGGCTTCTGGTGTGCAATCACTATCTCCTAGCGATTTTCACGATGTACGGCTTGGCAGGACAACCTGGGCGGTAATAGTAAGACGGTGATGGTGGCTACGATATCACCAGCCAGCGACAACTATGAGGAGACGCTCTCTACACTGAGGTATGTACCAACCTTTCAGTCAACCTTATACAATAGCAAACGTGATTGTACCTTGCATGTATATTGATATGAGCACTTTTCATTGCTGTTGAAGGATGCATTAATGAATAGTGGAGAGAACTCAGACCACTCTATGGTTGGCTGGACTGCGCTCTAGCCAATCTTGCATCTTTGTGTTACAAAAGTACACGGTGGCTGACGGCACACTGAATAAGATGAGGAAGCCTTCCGGTGTAGTTGCGACTGTAGTGCAAATTCCGGGGCGGGGACGGCCGAGTGGTTAAGGTGTTGGACTGTGGGTACCAAAAGGCCCGGGTTCGACACTAACGCCGCTCGAAACATTTCTTAATCCCGCGGCCCACCGGGGAATCAGTGTGGGTGGCGCCATTAGCCATAAATGTGCATAGAGTGTGTCGTGAGCCACCCAATAAACCAGTGCAAATTCCCTTCACGATTTCACTAAGACAAGTCACGTCACCCTGTAACGTGGTGGACGGAGCAGGGTGGCCCTGTAACGTGGTGGACGGTTCTGGGGTACCGTGTAACGTGGTGGACGGAGCTGGGTCACCCTGTAACGTGGTGGACGGAGCTGGGCTACCCTGTAACGTGGTGGACTGATCTGGGCTACCGTGTAGCGTGGTGGACGGAGCTGGGTCACCCTGTAACGTGGTGGACGGAGCTGGACTACCGTGTACCGTGGTGGACGGAGCTGGGCTACTCAGTAATGTGGTGGACGGGGTTGGGCTATCCTGTAATGTGGTGGACGGAGCTGGGCCACCACATGACTGGGTGGACGGTACTAGGCTACCCCGTGGTGGGGTGGTCGAACTGGGCCACCCAATGCTGGGTGGACGGTACTGGGCTACCCCGTACTGAGGTGGTTGGACCGGACCACCGTATGGCTGGGTGGACGGTGCTCGGCTACCCCGTGATGGTGAGTCGGACTGGACCACCCCATGACTGGGTGGACGGTGCTCGGATACCCCGTGATGGGGTAGTCGAACCGGGCCACCCCGTGATATCGCAACATGTTCGCAGGTACGCTGACCGAGCAAAGCGGATCGTGAACCATGCCGTCGTCAACGAGGATCCGAACGCTCGCATCATTCGAGAACTGCGCGACGAGGTTGAGCAGCTGCGTGACCAGCTCGTGGTGAGTGTCTGATCGGTGCTGCTGCAAAAACAGCACGTAAAAGGCTATGAATAAGTGGGACTGTGCTAGTGGGACAATTTATTCGGCATTTGGCATCGCCAGTAACCCTCGGAAGACGATATTTGGGTGTTTCCGAACGCAACATCACTCAGCCCTAATGACCGTCTGAATCGACTTGACCCGTCGGATGGTTCCAAAGATTGTAGGCGTCATAACTTCCGCCCCCGAACCAATGACGTTCGACCGTGACCGTGGTGGTTGTCAGGTCAGTAATTAGCGTGAAAACAGAACAGGCGTTGGCTGAGTGCAAGGAGCCGATTCTGCTGCCACTATTCAAGTCTGGCTACTGTTTTCATCTGAAGTTAGGATAACTTCGGTTGCCCACGTGCTCGTTAGCCCGGTGGAATTGCCCTGTTCTCCCGATTTCCGGTTATTGGCGAGTGGACGCATTTCCCCCACCCCTCCCTCCCCTCACTCTTTGCTCTCGAATCACTAGACGGATCAAAATGAGATCAAGTGCATTGGATATTTCAGCAGCATCAATCGAGTCAGATTTAATTTTGTTCACCTGGATGTTACCGATGACGCCACAGGTCAGGTCACGTAGGACGCTTCGATATTCTCTACCACTGTTCAGCTCTAAAATATGTCGGTCAAGTGGTTTGCATAATGGTGGTGTGCGAATAGGAATAATGGGGAGCAAAAGGTCAGGTACTGTCACGCATGTGCATCACATGCATGTGATCAAATCGGATTGAGGTCAAATGCGGTCATGTTGGGTCACCGTGCATTTGCATACACCTACGGCGAGCGATTGATATTTCTCAGTTTAATAATCTCGCTGAATAGAAAATCGATATTATATCGTCGTATATATAGCCAAAAAGAGCTCAAACCGTCATCCCAGTTCTGCCACACTGTACATTACGTCACGGTATATAATAGCTCTATGTCGTCTTTAATTGTCATCAGTGAATCCAAGCATTTACGGATCACGAGAAAACAACGCGTACAAAGCGTACACGTCTGGTTTAATATGACCTTGCATCATGTTATCGGTTGGTTAGATTGACCTGACGCACTTCACGATGTTTTAGCTGAATTTAAATGTGTGCTCAGTTGCGCACATTTCTTCATTTTAACCTTCCATTAATTGGAGAATTAGTAGCAAAATGTGAACGTATATAAATGACCGTGACGTCATATTGACCTCACCTGTGATAAGGCTCCTTTTGTACAATGCATGACCTAGTTGGTCATTTGAAGATGCCCAACATTTGAGCTCAGTAGCGGCGGCAGTTCCAGCAGTATTCAAGATAAACCAAGGGGAAGGTCCCCTCTCACTCAGTGACTCCTGGCTTGATATGGTCCAAGCATGGTAAGCACACCTTAATATCGCCATATCACCCGAAGCGGCTTTTTGTGTAGCAATCAGGATGGCTTTCGACCGGGTCTACACGGACGGTTGTGTTTGACACAGTCGGCCATCTACGGAGGGCGCTGACCTAGTCGGATGGGCGCTGATCCGTTGTCGGTTTTTGTCAATAGCGGACACCCGATGGCTTTTCACTGCGTCCAACTTACTCGGCTCACGGCACAATCAAGGATATGCAGGGAGCAGTGAACAGGCGACGTCAACACTGGTTACGGCGGACGACAGCGACGCAGATGCAGACTGTGTGAGGACGGAGCGCCTGGAGCCACCTAGCTGCTCAGGCAGTTGCCGATACAGCAGGTCCAGAGGATAGAAGCCGCATTGCCGTTTATTTTGAATTGCTCGGTTTGGCAACAGGAAGTTAGATTAGGTCCGGCTGTTGCGGGTATGCCAATACCAGGTGCATTTATGTTGTAAAAACCGGGAACCAAAGCGCTCCAACACAAGAAACACCTTCTGAGCCCTCCCTCCAGTGATAATCAGGACACTCCCCTCCAGCTAACTGTCCAAAGGTTTGGACTCTGCCTTGTCGTGCGACATTCTGTCTGACCGTGACAACCATTGCTACTCCGGAAACGGGCCGGAGATTGCCCGAGCGTGCCAGCAAGAACGATCCTAGTTATCAGATCTGTCTGGGTTTTCATCACTTCGGCAGTGGACCAGCGTTGCGGATATGAAACGCTGCATCTCTGCCGTCCTGTTCGACACAAATCGTCGCCAGCGCGGTGGGTGACCCCTGATCCAGCCGTAAGCGACCATCGAGACTCCCAAGCACGTGAAAATAATATTGTAAGACATGCCCAGCACCCTCCGGGAAGACTGCACCAGTCGCGGCTACCAAGAAACCTGACAACTCCAGCCGGGGGTATCCGAGCAGACCGGACAGTCGCGGCTGCCAGGTCTGACAGCTCCAGCCGGACACCCCCGAGCAGACTGGACAGTCGCGGCTACCAGGTCTGACAGCTCCAGCCGGGCACCCCGAGCAGACTGGACAGTCGCGGCTACCAGGTCTGACAGCTCCAGCCGGGCACCCCGAGCAGACTGGACAGTCGCGGCTACCGGGTCTGACAGCTCCAGCCGGGTACCCCGAGCAGACTGGACAGTCGCGGCTACCAGGTCTGACAGCTCCAGCCGGGCACCCCGAGCAGACTGGACAGTCGCGGCTACCGGGTCTGACAGCTCCAGCCGGGTACCCCGAGCAGACTGGACAGTCGCGGCTACCAGGTCTGACAACTCCAGCCGGGTACCCCGAGCAGACTGGACAGTCGCGGCTACCAGGTCTGACAGCTCCAGCCGGAACCTTCCGAGCAGGCTGGACAGTCGCAGCTACCAAGCCTGACAGCTCCAGCCGGGTACCCCGAGCAGACTGGACAGTCGCGGCTACCGGGTCTGACAGCTCCAGCCGGGCACCCCGAGCAGACTGGACAGTCGTGGCTACCAGGTCTGACAGCTCCAGCCGGGCACCCCGAGCAGACTGGACAGTCGCGGCTACCGGGTCTGACAGCTCCAGCCGGGTACCCCGAGCAGACTGGACAGTCGCGGCTACCAGGTCTGACAGCTCCAGCCGGACACCTTCCGAGCAGGCTGGACAGTCGCAGCTACCAGGGAGCCTGACAGCTCCAGCCGGGTACCCCGAACAGACTGGACAGTCGCGGCTACCATGAGGTCTGACAGCACCAGCCGGGCACCCTCGGAACAGACTGGACAGTCGCGGCTATCAGGAGGTCTGACAGTTCCAGCCGGGTACCCCCCGAATAGAATGGACAGTCGAGCGGTTACCAGGCCTGCCAGCTCCAGCCGGACACCCCGAACAGACTGGACAGTCGAGCGGTTACCAGGAGGCCTGACAGCACCAGCCGGACACCCCGAACAGACTGGACAGTCGAGAGGTTACCAGGAGACCTGACAACTCCACCCGCAGGACCAAGCCTTCTCAGTATGTGCTGAAAAGCAACGTCGAACCCTTGCCTCTGAAGGGCATGTCAATAATTAATTCGCTTGTTGAATAGATCAGCGCGTATAGCTGGAAGTCTCCCATCCCAACCAAGCTCCAACACATGACGTAGCAAATGATAGCTGTGCAGTAGCCAGGTGAAACGTCGTGTTGCTTAGCATGCATGATGATTCTAGTATATGGCGGCACATACTTTATTCCGTCCTGTTCACGAGCAAATATAATTGAAGTTGGTATCAGTTTAGCACGGCTAGACCAATCGGCAGCCTTGCATAGCAGCGGTATACTCTCGTCTCGCACTAAACAGGTGACTCTCTCGATTGCAGGAAGTCATTAACGCGGCATTCATTGGGGCATAGGCATTTGCAGGTCTGGTAGCGTCATTAACCGAGCGCCACTTAGCTCCCCCCCCCCTACCCCCAGTGCCCCGTCTCCAAAGCCAGTCGACGAATTTAGTTGATGAAAGCGGCGATGAATATCACGGTACTATGCACATTCGAGGGCACCAGGTTGTTATTTTCATATCATGATTATTTCATATATATCATCACATGATTACCATATTGTGTCATAATTATATCACAGGTCAAGCCAAACGTGAAAGTACCCACTGACTTTCCAGTGAGGCATGGAAAATGGTAGTGTGAAAGTCATTGTAGAATAATTAACAATGCTATCTGGAAAATGATAGACAATGGAGATATATTCTTTCATCCATGCCTTAAGCTTTTATTTTCGCACATATAAAGTGTTGGCAGTCATGATACTGTCGTGATCAATGATGTAAAATGCAGGTGACTAAAGTGACGTACTTGCCTCTGGGTTTTCATCATTCACTGTCCATCCTGCACTCTTCCTGTCTCACTATTCTAGAACAACTTGGTTCTTCATTTACACAGTTGATGGGATTGTTGAGAGACACTTGTGAAAGTGTTCAAATTCAGCTTGGTTCCACCAACTTTATCAAAGTCGTTCCTATGCCCATGCTAAGTTGAGCAACGATGCGGCATGTGGATGCTGTCTGACTGCTATAATGCGTTTGCTGCCTCCGACTACCATGTCGTTTAGTTCTCGTCTCTGACTAATACATCACCTGGTTGTCGATAACCACGGTATCTCGTAACTCTTGACACTGACCACGGTATCATGTGACTTGTCACTGACCACTATTATCATGTGACTCTTATCACTGACTACGGTATCGTGTGACTTGTCGCTGATCACAATATCATGCGGCTCTTATCACTGACCACCATACCATGTGGTTGTGTGTCCTGGGCGGCTGTATTATGTGGTTCTCGGGACTGCGGCCGCTGCGTCGCGCCTGACTGTGTTTGTGTCTGCAGCGGCTGAAGTCAGGCGATATGATCGAAGACTGCGACGTCTCCGGTGGCGTCAACTTGCGAGAGAAGCTGACCGAGAACGAGAAGATAATGCGGCAAATGTCCGAGACATGGGAGGAGAAGCTCCAGAAGACAGGTTCGCTATTCACCGTGCTCACTTCCTGGGGACGTTCACACGTCGATGTGTGTGATGGCTGACCTGCAATGGCTCCCGCAGTCTTGAGTCGTGTGACATAAGAGTGACAGATCGGGTGCAGCAGGAGAGCTTCACCTCGACTGCCACTGACCCCTGTGGCAGGTCAGGTGCAGCAGGAGAGCTTCACCTCGACTGCCACTGACCCCTGTGGCAGGTCAGGTGCAGCAGGAGACTGTGACCTTTACTGACAGCGATCCCTGTGGCAGATCAGGTGCGCCACTAGACTGATACCTCTACTACTGACAGCGATCCCTGTGGCAGGTCAGGCAGGTTGAGTGCAGCGGGAGACTGTGACCTCTACTGATAGTGACTCCTGTGGCAGGTGGGGAACAGAGTCTGACCTTAGCTGAAGGTGACGCATGTGCAGGTCGAGTTCAGCAGTATATCTTGACCTATGCTGACATTGGTTCCCTGTGGCAGATCGGGTGCAGCAAGAAAGACAGCAGGCGCTGGAGAAGATGGGAATTAGCGTGCAATCAGTTGGGATATCCGTGCAGAAGAACAAGTTTTATCTAGTCAATTTAAATGCCGACCCATCGTTAAACGAGATGCTAGTTTATTACCTCAAGGTACGTAGTGAACCATTAAGGATGCTAATGATGTGGAACATGGGGAGGGAGTCGATGCTAATGTTTTCAATGTCATTTCCTCCTCAGAAGATAACCTGGAGTGAATGTCCACTTATCGTTATCTCAATTTCGCTATCTTCTTGCTACGTTACGACTGTGCTATTGTCAATGAATGTTCAGTATATCAGCATACCATCACTTCCACAAAAGGAGGGGGAGGGCTAGGTGTTCGGTAAATATTCAATCTACCCTCCCTGCAGGCTCGGTGCTGGTCACTGTTCAATTTCGGTAGTTCGCTGACACGTACGCCCCGACGTGGCTCGTGGATGCACGCACTGACAAATTTCCTGTCCTGTCCTGATCTGACCTGCCCTGACCTGACCTCTCCGTCCGTGGCCGACAGGATCACACCGTGGTTGGTCTGCCGGACACACCGGGCGGCACCGACATCCAGTTGTCCGGCCTGGGTATCCAGCCGGAGCACTGTCGGCTGATCGTGGAGGCCGGCGCGCTCTACATGGTGCCGGTGGAAGGCGCGCGCTGCTGCGTCAACGGCTCCCAGGTGACCAGGCGTCAGCAGCTGCAGCACGGCGACCGGCTGCTCTGGGGAAACAACCACTTCTTCCGCGTCAACTGTCCACGCGCCAGTGGTAAGAACTGGTCCGTGGTAATTGTCCACGAGTTGGTGATGAGAGCAGGTCCGTGTCAATTGTCCACACGTCAGTGGTAAGAGCTGGTCCGTGTCAATTGTCCACGCGTCGGTGGTAAGAGCCGGTCCGTGTCAATTGTCCACACGTCAGTGGTAAGAGCTGCTCCGTGTCAATTGTCCACACGTCAGTGGTAAGAGCTGGTCCGTGGTAATTGTCCACACGTCAGTGGTAAGAGCTGGTCCGTGTCAATTGTCCACGCGTCGGTGGTAAAAGCTGGTCCGTGTTAATAGTCCACGCGCCAGTGGCAAGAGGTGGTCTGCGTCAATGTTCCATACGTCAGTGGTAAGAGCTGGTACGTGTCAATTGTCCGCTTATCAGTGATAAGAGCAGGTCCGCATTAATGCCCACGCGTCAGTGATAAGAGTTTGTCCGCATCTATTGCCCATGCGTCGATGGTAAGAGATGTTGCCATCAGTTTTCCACGTATGGCAGTCGGAATTTGTCCGTTGCGGCCATCCGAGAAGGCAACGAATTTCAGGATTTTTTTATTGGAATTTATACGATCGGAATAAAAAGCCGTTATCTTGCTGCTCAAACCAAGCACAGCTGATCTTTATCAAAAATAGACCCTGCACTCATTTTGATACTCTATGGGATTTCCAATCAGCGTGCGACATGAACTGCATCATGGCATTAATTGGTTCGTTGGTCAATGCATGTATTAAAGAGCATAGTATTTAATCATAACTTTGGTTGGAAGGATGTCAATTCAGCACCCGACAGGGTGTATGTTGCAGCATATTCCACATAATGCACGTGATTTGCTGAAGCGCTTATAGCTCATTCGCATCAGCTGTTTGTCGACTGTTTTATGCCCGTGTCTGCGTATAAGCCCTTTCTCCTCCAGCCCTCGGCGGCTATTTAGGACGGCTGGCATCCGTCATCCTCACGTCTGTCCCTCGCATTGTGTGAAGATGAACAGCGACCAGGATGAGTCGCTTATCTTGTATGCTATCAATGCTTCCTGGCTATCACAGCTACTCACTGCTTCGCTATTTGTACAGACGTGATGATTCCCTGTAATGCAAAGCAAATTCCTTATTTGTATCATCTGGCATTAACTAACCAGTTGAATGCTCGAAAATGTTCAAGTGCTTTTCCTTAGAACCACTGTGCTCATTTTGATTGCTCTGAGCTGGTCACGTGGTTACCCACTTGACAGTATGTGATAATATAATATTTTATCTACGTGCCCTATTTTACTTTTCCAACAGGAAGTACTGCCAACACAGAACCCCAGACACCGGCGCAAAATTTCGACTACGATTTCGCTCGCGAGGAGCTGGTGATGAAGGAGCTGGGAGACAATCCGATCCAGTCGGCGATCCAGCGGCTGGAGCACCATCACCAGCAGGATAAGGAGAGTGAGTACTGACCGGCGGAGGGGCCGGCTGACCGGCTGGTGGCGCGGCCAGACGTCTGGCACCCGGCGCAGCTTACTGACTGACAACTGCGCAAGCTACTAACAATCGCTCTCTACACAGCTACGGCTTAGTGTGTTCGTGGCTCCTTGTCCCCTGCAGGCCACACAATACATAGATGTACAGTTTGAACGGGACATGTCTTATGGATTCCCTCCATCCTCGCAGGTATGGTTGTGCCTTTATTTTTCTTTCTGCAACCTTATGCCTGTATGTTGTGTCCATAATGGTTTGTGTAATGATACGGGACACCAGAGATGTGAAAGTGAGCGACAGATGTGACCGGTGGTTCCGTGTCTGCAGTGGCGCTAGAGCGGCAGATGTGACAGGTGATCATGTGTCTCCAGTGGCTCTGGAGCAGCAGCGGCAGGAGTATGAGCGCCAGTTTGAGCAGCTGCGCAGCGCCATGTCGCCGTCGGGCCCGGGACAGTACGGCACGCTGGACGGTTTCCGGCGCGGCTCCTCTCTATACACACCGCTGGCGCAGTCACGGCTCGAGCGGTGGGCCAAAGATAGGTGAGTTCCCATCGACGTCAAACTCCCCAACAATTTGGCCGCTGAAATGTATTTTAGGGACGACTATTACTGAGCAGGCCACGGCGATGGCAGTACTTTCCAAGGTCGGTATGCTTGGCAGCAATGCCACCGCGTGTGTGCCGCGGTGTGAGAACATGCAATACATGATCGCCATGTGTGATCACACCGTGTAAGTAAGAAGAGAAAGAGTTGGTGGCTATTTCGCGGCACATTAAGCTGGTTTTATGTAGAGCATCGTCGCTCGAGGCCGAACGGTCGCCGTACAGCCTTGCGATCGGCGGAGTTGAACCGGCAGTCGTTTCGAGTTGCCAGGCGGCCGCGTTGACGACTACGTCACCGAACCTCGGCACGGTGTCACCAGGACGCACGCACAGGTGTGGCGCTGCCGACCCAGCGGCGGTGGCGAGGCAGCCGGCCGTGCCTGTGACGGCCAGCTCGCCTCGCCAGCCGCCCACAGCCATACCACAGGTGGACAGCTTCCCACAGCCATACCACAGGTGGACAGCCGCCCACAGCCATACCACAGGTGGACAGCCGCCCACAGCCATGCCACAGCTGGACAGCCGCCCACAGCTATACCACGGGTGGGCAGCCGCCCACAGCAATACCACAGGTGGACAGCCGCCCACAGTCACACCACAGGTGGACAGCCGCCCACAGCCATACCACAGGTGGACAGCCGCCCACAGCCGTGTTGGCCGTGTCGACAGGCAGGACCAGTTCCGGCGCAGCGTGGCCACGCTGCGGCAGGAGATCGTGCGCGCCAACTCGCTGGCGCGCGAGGCCAGCTCCATGGCGGACGAGCTGCGCCGCAGCACCAGCTACTCGGTGACGCTGCAGATCCCGCCTGAGAACCTAGGCCCCAACCGGCGGGTACGTGTCGTGTCGTGTCGCCGCCGGCACTGCCGGTGCCGCTGCCGGCTCGGGCACCGCACCTGCTGTTTCGCAGCTGCCAACCAGTGATAAATTATCGGTGAAATCGGGTGCAGTATGCCACTTTCTAAGCACATCCTTCCAGGGAATAGACATGGTTCCATGGAAGTATCGACATCGTGCTTGCTGATGTGTTCTTAGAAGTTCCACGATTAGTTTCTGAATATTTCTCGTAAACATGTAATGTTGATGCTGACCATTACGGGTTGTGATCACAAGCATCTCGTAGCACAATTTCAGGCACAGAGTTCGTCCATAATGTCGACTGTTAAACAACGTAATCTGCTGATGTAATGGTATTGCAGACGTTATCGTTAGTATAGACATCCGTATATTATGTGTCACACAAATTGAATGAAAGCGTGGACTTATGAGTGCACTATTGGCTCGAAAACGAGTTTCAAGGCCTGACACGGTATTTTAATTGGCATGCACCCATGACAAAATTTCGATATCCTATTGTACTCGTTTCAACATCTCGCACATGACGAAAAACATTATTTTAGCATTGCTGTCAGCACCACTGCCGGAACCACAGCCGGCACCACCGCAAGCCTGTGCACTGCACCAGTTGTTTCGTAGCTGACAGCACCACTACCGGCATCACTGCCGACCCCACTGCCAGCCAGTGTACCGCACCAGTTTAGTCATCACTGACGTCCGCCACACTGGCCAGATAGATGTGCGTACGTTGGGTCTTGTAATAGCATTAGCAGGACGAGACATTAGCTTTGCGTTGTACGGACTGCCTGTGCGTCTTGGAATGCTGAACTCTACGCCACCGTGAGCTTTCTGCCGGGTGAAGCCTGCCATTTTGCAACCGGATCAAATTAAAAGCAGTCCTTTGATCTACCTTCCTTCCGCGAAGGGAATTGACCTTGTTTTGAGAAGTCTATCCAACCTGACTGGTATTTCTTGGCACAGCGCGGACTTTTCGTGTGCGAGCCGGCCATCTGTGTAAAGCGGCGTGGTCACCCGAACCAGATCTGGAGCCTGGAGAAGCTCGACAACAAAATGGTCGACATGCGGGAGCTATTCAACGAAATACAGAGTGGATCCACATTACAGGTGGGTCGATACTGGGCCGATCTGACCTGGGTGTCCTGGGAACGGGTCCGTTCTGACCCGAACCTTGGAAATGTATCCACTTTGGCCTCTGCCTTTGGAACGGGTCCAGTCTGGCCTCAGCTCTGAGAACGGGTCCGGTCTGACCCCAGATTCTGGAAAGGAACCTAAGTAATTGGTTTCATTACTCTGACGTCAATCAGAGTAATGGCTTTCAGAGAACTTGATTTAGCTGCTTGCTATTTGCATTTGCTGTAAAACGGGCTGATGCGTGATGGATTCTGCTTGTTGGGCCTGATTAGAATCTGGATGGATCTTGCTGTGTGTTCTGATATGATTACAATATTTTGCCCTTCCCATCTATCCAGGCAGTTTTCTGATCACCATATTGCTGAAAACCATTAGTTTGATATGCTTGAGTCCTTTGTGAAATGCAAGTTTAGCTTACACTTTTATCCGAAGCCTATTCCAACTAGTACGTTATTGTTGGTTATAGTATGCTAGATGACTTTCAATTAATAATGTCCTAAATTTACGGCATGGTAACCCAAGTTCTCCGATAAGGATGTGTTTGCGGAATGTTGTGTTCTCATTTGATTGATGAAACTGGTGTGTCAAAATATATTGTAGTGCAGTGTTGATGTAAAATTCTTCTTGAAATGTAGTGTAAAGGTGTAAATTTTCGAGGCGTGCTGACGAGAACAATCATAGTTTGTAAATGTAATGTGTTATGAGTGTATGTAATGCGATGTACTGTTAACGTGTCAATGTTTTGTATTGGTGCAGTGCTCTTTTAACTGTGATTTCACTTCGATATTTTAAGGAAAATAGCTGTCTGTTACAACTGGGTTGTTGGTTGGTTGGTTATTTTAGGTTGGCCCCATCGATGGCCTGTGCGTTGTCTGCACCGTGCCGTGTTTCGTGGACATTCCCGTGATGTGGACACTGGTACGTCCCGCTGACGGGACGGATCCTGTGCCCCGTCCTGCTGACGGACTAATCAGGTACCCCGTCCTGCTGACGGGACTGATCAGGTACCCCATCCCGCTGACGGAACGGATCCCGTGCCCCGTCCTGCTGACAGACTGATCAGGTACCCCGTCCATCTGATGGGTCGGATCCGGTGTCCCGTCCCGCTAAGGGGTCGATCCAGTGCCCCGTCCTGCTGACGGGACGGGTCCTGTGCCCGTCCTGCTGACGGGACTGCTCAAATACCCCGTCCTGCTGACGGGACGGATCCTGTGCCCCGTTCTACTGACTGGACGTATCCTGTGCCCCGTCCTGCTGACTGACTGATCAGGTACCCCGTCCTGCTGACGGGACGGATCCTGTGCCTCATCCTGCTGACGGACTGATCAGGTACCCCGTCCTGCTGACGGGACTAATCAGGTACCCCGTCCTGCTGACGGGACGGATCCTGTGCCTCATCCTGCTGACGGGACGGATCCGGTGCCCCGTCCCACTGACAGAACGGATCCAGTGCCTCGTTCCGGCGGCACCGCATCAGCCATGTCGCATGGATACAGCGCCGATCACACTTTGTATTGGTGCCTTTCGTATAAGACGCTTTGTATTGGCGATGTGCGGTGTGTGCCAAAGTGTGGCAACCGGCGCGTTGTGTGTGACGGTCACATTGGGCAGTGTATTTGATTGCAGGACACGCAGGGAGACCCGTTCTTCGAGACCCAGGAGAACCACCACCTGATCGGCGTGGCCAATCTGTTTCTGGAGGCGGTGTTGCACGACGTGCAACTCAACTACCACATTCCCATCATCAGTCAACAGGGCGAGGTTGCCGGCAGACTTGAGGTGACGTCACCACCAGATTCCCATCATGAGCTACCACATTCCCATGATCTGCTTCCGCATTCCCGCCATTGGCTATCGTGCGATTATCGTGAGCTACCAGATCCAATCATCAGCAACAACATGCTCACCAACTACCGGATCCTCATCGTCAGCTCCCAGATCCTAATCGTCAGTTACCAGCTCCTCATCATCGTCCAGGAGGCAGTCAGGATGTCGTCGGACAGACAGTAAAGGTGGGAAGTTGGGCACGCCATAACTCACGATAAAGGTGGGAACAGCGCTATATCGGGTGTACCGATGCGTTCATTGCCACCTGACTTCATCCGTTGAATGATGGTTAGGTCGTTTAATGTGCGCTAGTAGCATTATAATGCCCTTGTCATCCGGTCTCTGATTGGGTGTGCCTCGACATACGATATGCGATATGTACGAGACAACATTGTAAGCTTCCTAGCATCACAATGCCAGCGCTATTACTCCCGCTGACATCGGCGAGACTCCAAGACCAAGATGGCGTCCTCCCGCGTCTGCGTGAATATTCCGAAGGGCAATGCAAACCCAATCAGAATATACGGCTAAAGCTGTAAATGGGATACCACGGTCGTTTATGTTAATTTTTCACAAGACACTTCGGCTGGATATGCTGATCCAGTATTCTGATATACCAGTAAATTGAATATATTGGATTTAGCACCATACGGGATACGCCAATGCACCAGATTGTGCTGAAGCGTCATCTGTTAGCGCAAGTGAGGCCGCACAGGAAGGTACCGGCTGAGGAGACTGACGGCGTCAGCCCAGGTGGCGCGCTCTAGCGCGTGTACAGCAGCCCCAACGTGCGGTGACGTGGCGCCCGAGGCGGCGTCTCGACCATCGACAGAAGTGGTGCGGGCGCGCCCTGACCGTGCGCCGGCCGGCCTGTCGGCAGGTGGAGCTGGAGCGGGTGGCCGGCTGCTTCCAAGACCGTATGGCCGACTCGACGTCGAACCACTCGGGCGACAGCGGCCGCAGCGAGGAGGACCTGCTGGCCAACACCGTCACCTGTCGGGTGGGTGCGGTAGTGCGATGGGGGGGGGGGCACCAGCTCTATGGCTACGGCGCCACAGTCGGAAATGGGCTGATGCAATTGTAGGCGGCTGTCGGGTCGGTGAAAGTGCTCTCAGTAGTGTTGCTTTGTTTTGCCATGATGTCGAAAGGCGCCATCGTTGACCAATGGGACAACCTTTTCGGTAGCGCTTCTGAATCCCCGGTCCTTGCTGTCACGGCCATTGCTCACTGAAGTGTGTAGACATTTTGTGGTGCATTGGTATCACATTCCTCACAAATGGTTTTATTATGAACTTTTAAACATCTGTGTGGTGGATTAACAGTAACACCCTTGATGTACATTTTGCCAGGACGTCTGGTGTATGCTTGGTCAGGACCTCTAAGTGTGCTGTGTTCGGATCTCATATGTGGTCGGGACTTCTGCATGTATTGGTTTCGAAGCTCTGCACACTGATAACTCGAAGGAAAAACTGACCATAAATCATAGCGGACAAAGTATGCTAGTTACGGGCGCGATTTTGGTCTTAGTCGAATGAGCTTAAAATTTGGATCATATGGGGAAGATTTATTGTCTTAAATATTGCCTAACCCACGAATGTCGGGAGGTTATACCTGCTAGAGGGAAGGGAGCATTCCGCTCCACTCATTTTGCTTCCGTGATATATCCCGGGAACCAACTGAGATAGCTCAAATTGTGCACACACCTATATGTGAATCTAGTGTACCTTGTATTAAAATATCGACGTCCGGTCATCCACGATGACATCATGATGACGTCATAAGTGAAGTCCGTTGGCGCTCATATATTGGATGATTATTAGTGAGCGTTTGTTATGCGAGTATTCTGCAGTGTAAATGTGACTTTATAATTGCTACGCAGAATGGATCAAAGATCTTGTCCAAAGTGGCTGAGATTACGCCAAAATACATCACTAAGATATGCACTCAGGTTGGCTCACTTCAGAGCTTCTGAGAGCCCTGTGAATCTTGCTGGGCCGATTCGGTGATGACCCCACCTGTCGCAACACGAAAGCTGCGTCCTTCATGCCCTCAGCACGAGCACTTTGCCCAGCAACCTCCACAAGCTGCAGATCACTGTGCTGTTGAGTAACTCTCGAGGATGCCCGAAGCTGAGAACGGGCGCTGAGGTGATCGTAGATTTTAGTTGATCGCCCTCGCGCTCTCTTCACGGTCTCGTCATCAAGGCGGGTCTTGGCTTCATTATCACTCACGACGTGGTCACCACGCTTCAGGGACACAGAAAACACTTGGCCTCCCAAAATATTTGTCGCAAACTTCTGAATTTGTTCTGGGCTCGCATGCACTTAACCCACCTTCCTTTTAAGTTCTTGGCGATAAGTCGGTCGCCTTTCTCAAGTCCACAATCGACGACTCACTTTGGGGCATCCCTGAGGGATTTTCTCTATGATCAACTGCAAACTATAATTAAACACATGGGCATAATAGTTCCCACGACCAGAAGCTTTTCCACTGGTTAACAAGTCCACCAATTCCTCTGCTGACGCGCACTTCCATGTTCACTGTACGCAAAATCCAACCACAATGATCCGAACCTTACAGGCAAAGACAGCTTCCCTGCCGTGGGGGACGCTGTGTGTGACCTATCTCGACTCAGTCGCCTCGTCAATTAGGGGACTTTTTGGCATAGCAACCACTGGATCAGGTTACCCGGTCAAGGCCAGCCGACGCGTCGCGGCGTCCGGCTCAGGCTTCCCCGTGCCGCCCGGGCTGGCCACCGCACCGCACCGCGGCCTGTCGGGATACAATTGATCACTATCGGTGTCAGAGCAGCTAGGTGCACCTGAAACTTGCGGCACATACAGTCAAAGGATCGCTGATTTCATTGGGATTGGTCTCTGGCTGTGCGCTGTTGTGCGTTTTTTTTAAACCTTACTTGAACTTTGAGGTGTTAAAAAGTTGAAAGACTATTGCAGTTACTGATTGTTTGACAATAAATAGCATATCGTTAATTGGTTTATCCATTTTTGAATTGCTTAACGCAATGAGAATGTTCTCAGCTATCATTTCATATCTCACTTGTCCAGGTTTTCAGAATGCAACATACCTTTATCAATCGCCAAACTGCGACATTTGTGCTCCTGTGCGTCGTTTTTTTCCACACGTAATGTTGTCCATGTTCATTGACTTATTTCTATATCAAATCCTGTTAAAATTTTCACAAAAACTGTGACTTCGTCTGCTTCAATCATTTGCTGATACAATGGCGCCAGAAATACGGCATAAAAAATAGTCGAGAAATGCATTTACGGCCAGTTTTTCCCTCGAGGTATGACACTGTGCTCTGGTGTGTGTTGGGTCACGACCCTTGATGTAGGTTTTATCAGGACTTGCGTGTGATGTGTGTCTGTGGTCGCAGGTATCCATCAAGCAGGCGACCGGGCTTCCAGCGTCTCTATCGCACTTCGTGTTCTGCCAGTATAACTTCTGGGGCTGCTCCCAAACCCAGGTTGGTTCACTTCAGAACACAGGTGGCAACATTGTGCTGATCTAATGCTGAGGAACGGGGTAAGACAAGCAAGGGGTAAAAGTTGGCTTTCTGCGTGCCAGGGACACGTCGCCACCAACAAATCTTGGCAGTAGGCCCGACACCAGCAGAGGAATGATGTAAAAGTTTTGATATATTACAGAACAAAAGCTATATATTTTATATCGGTGTAAAGCTTTGCTTCCTTGACACACAAGAGATGTGCCTAGCTTTATTTCCCTTATCTTGCCAGTATCGGAAACCAGATGCTTGTTATCCATATTTAGCAGTGGTGTGCAGCACGAGGGGTATTCAGAGGAATTTGAGGAGTATTTAGATTCTTGTTACTGTAGAAAATTCATCAATAGGGTTAAATTGCATTATGATTGAGCAGCATTTGGTTGGCGGCAAAAGCGAAAAAAAAAACAGCAAAATTACTTGCAGACATAGTGCATCATTTGATTACTTAATTATGTCTCATTAATTGACGGGTTGATTGTTTGTCGGCGGTATGGCCGGTGTTTGCGAGGGACAGACGAGCTGCCGTCCGTCCTGACATGGCTGCCGGCCCCTGCAGGTGTGTCCGCCCATCATCAGCAGCCAGCGGCCATCGACTGTCGCCACGGACGGCGTGCGCGTCCAGTTCGACCACTGTCGCGACTTTGTCATCCCCGTCTGCGAGGAATTCATCGAACACTGCGCAGGTGCGTCGGCTCTGATTGGTAGAGAGAGAGAGAGAGAGAGAGAGAGAGAGAGAGAGAGAGAGAGAGAGAGAGAGAGAGAGAGAGAGAGAGAGAGAGAGAGAGAGAGAGAGAGAGAGAGAGAGAGAGAGAGAGAGAGAGAGAGAGAGAGAGAGAGAGAGAGAGAGAGAGAGAGAGAGAGAGAGAGAGAGAGAGAGAGAGAGAGAGAGAGAGAGAGAGAGAGAGAGAGAGAGAGAGAGAGAACCGGCCATGTCACTGAGTGGGTTTGTGGCTGAACTCTGGTCGGTCTGTGGCGGGGTTCTAGTCGGTCTGTGGTGAGGCTCTGGTCGGTCTGTGGCGAGGCTCTGGTCGGTCTGTAGCGAGGCTCTGGTCGGTCTGTGGCTGGGCTCTAGTCTGTTTGTGGCGAGGCTCTGGTCGGTCTGTGGCGTGGCTCTGGTCGGTCTGTGGTATGGAACTGGTCGGTCTGTGGCGAGGCTCTGGTCGGTCTGTGGCGGGGCTCTGGTCGGTCTGTGGCGAGGCTCTGGTCGGTCTGTGGCGTGGCTCTGGTCGGTCTGTGGCGGGGCTCTAGTCGGGTCTGTGGCGAGGCTCTGGTCGGTCGGACTGTGGGGAGGCTCTGGTCGGTTTGTGGCGAGGCTCTGGTCGGTCTGTGGCGGGGCTCTGGTCGGTCTGTGGCGAGGCTCTGGTCGGTCTGTGGCGGGGCTCTGGTCGGTCTGTGGCGAGGCTCTGGTCGGTCTGTGGCGGGGCTCTGGCCGGTCTGTGGCGGGGCTCTGGTCGGTCTGTGGCGGGGCTCTGGTCGGTCTGTGGCGAGGCTCTGGTCGGTCTGTGGCGAGGCTCTGGTCGGTCTGTGGCGGGGCTCTGGTCGGTCTGTGGCGGGGCTCTGGTCGGTCTGTGGCGGGGCTCTGGTCGGTCTGTGGTGTGGCTGGTCGGTATGTGGCGGGGCTCTGGTCGGTCTGTAGCGGGGATCTGGTCGGTCTGTGGCGGGGCTCTGGCCGGTATGTGGCGGGGCTCTGGTCGGTCTGTGGTGGGGCTGGTCGGTCTGTGGCGGGGCTCTGGTCGGTCTGTGGCGTGGATCTTTTCGGTCTGTGGCGGGGCTCTAGTCGGTCTGTGGCGAGGCTCTGGTCGGTCTGTGGCGTGGATCTGGTCGGTCTGTAGCGAGGCTATGGTCTGTCTGTGGCGGGGCTCTGGTCGGTCTGTGGTGGGGCTCTGGTCGGTCTGTGGCGAGGCTCTGGTCGGTCTGTGGCGAGCCTCTGGTCGGTCTGTGGCGAGGCTCTGGTCAGTCTGTGGCGAGGCTCTGGTCGGTCTGTGGCGTGGTTCTGGTCGGTCTGTGGCGAGGCTCTCGTCGGTCTGTGGCGGGGCTCTGGTCGGTCGTGGTTGGTCAGACGCACCACAACTGGTTCCTGAGCAGCGGCTCCTTGCTTGGCTTCTTTACGAACCAGGGACTGTGTCCAAATGTCGGCGAATACGCCGAACTTCGCCTGCGATTGTGATATATTGAGTCTTCCGAGAAGCCATACTTGTTCAGTTTTGCCCTATCTATTGGGCGGTTTTGTGCCAAAGCCAACGGTGCACGAGGCTGGCGGCCGGGACACGAAGCATTCCACTTACTGTGACTGTGACCGCACCACTGCTGCTGTTCGGCCTCGGTGTTATGACGTCCGATCCCGTGCCCGCAGTACAGGAGCCCCCGTCCTCGTGTCTCCCCGAATGGTACTGATGCTTAGTCTGTCACGTCATACCAGGAAGGCACAGACACAGGAAATATACCCACTAATCGGTCAGTGCGACCCACGCGTCAGCAATATCGGGCTACTTCACTCGGTGTGGGCAGAAAGCTATCGCTATATTCTCACTGCGTGTGTTCCAAACGTGATGACGTACGCTCATGCCGTTTGCCCATGCACTGTGAGTAAGCACTGTGGCGGTCTTCAGAGGGCGCGCTCTCCGTGGAGGTCTGGGGACACCGGTCAGCCGGCTTCACCTCCTACGTGCCCACCACCATCGAGGTGGTCGACAGTCAGCTGGCCAAGGCGCGGTCGCTGGCGGACCGCTGGGCGGAACTTACCCGCAAACTGGAGCTCTGGGTGGAGCTGCAGGAACTCAACGATCAAGGTGAGCCTGTCGACTTGCGCTGGAAGCAGTTCACTGGAACACAACTGATCTCGTGAGTGAATAGATAAGTGGCGTGGGAAGAAGCATTGTCGGGATAGTTCGGTAAATGAGCGGTTAATTACGAGCGCTGTCAAAGGGCGGGTGAATGGGCGCTGCATAACCAATGCAGTTGATGCCCCCTAAGACCCTAATAACTAACTAGCAAAGGGCGAGTGAGTCTTGTGTGAAGAAGATAATCCGATTAGGATGAGTGGCGCGGCCTGAGCCGGTTCGGTAGTTGTGGACTTGATTAATATATTGGCGTGTTTTCACTTATCCTAAAACGCAGACTACACACATAAATGTTTCGGGAGCCAATGTGCTATTAAAGTCGGACAAATCTACGATTTCGGTGAAAAAAGACGGAAGGTGTTCCATGCTGTGGCATCATAGCTCCGTAGCTTGTCATGGTCGTGTTTTGTGTGCCAAAAATTGTATGACGGATGCCGATTAGCCATGGAAGTACTGAAAGGTCCGTTATTTGGATTTTAGGGCTAATCGATTGCTATGGTCATGCACATATTGAGGGAATCCGCCGAACGCTTCGAGAAATAGTATCGAAGAGCCGTGCTGGGGTGTGTCACACCCCTGTACTTGCACAAGTGAGGGTTACGGTTTGCACGTGGTGCAGATTCTCCGTTACTGCTACGAAAAAAATCAATTTGCTTCATGTGAGGTGCTCTGAAAAGCTGGCAGGAAGATCGAAATCGATATTTTCAGAAACAATTCGCAAACAAAAGCTATATTGGCGTATCTGGGTAATGTGCGGCTAATGCGACTATTGTGTAATGTGTACATGCCCGGTCGACAACAGGTGACTACTGTGTGATGTACACGGCCGACCGCAGGTGACTACCAGTCGTGTGGGATGGTTAGCCGTGACTGTTGTGTGACTGCTGTGTGACTGCCGGCCGCAGGTGACTACCAGTCGTGTGGGATGGTGAGCCGTGACTGTTGTGTGACTGCCGGCTGCAGGTGACTACCAGTCGTGTGAGATGGTGAGCCGTGACTGTTGTGTGACTGCTGTGTGACTGTCGGCTGCAGGTGACTACCAGTCGTGTGAGATGGTGAGCCGTGACTGTTGTGTGACTGTTGTGTGACTGCCGGCTGCAGGTGACTACCAGTCGTGTGAGATGGTGAGCCGTGACTGTTGTGTGACTGCCGGCTGCAGGTGACTACCAGTCGTGTGAGATGGTGAGCCGTGACTGTTGTGTGACTGCCGGCTGCAGGTGACTACCAGTCGTGTGAGATGGTGAGCCGTGACTGTTGTGTGACTGGTGTGTGACTGCTGTGTGACTGCCGGCTGCAGGTGACTACCAGTCGTGTGGGATGGTGAGCTGTGACTGCTGTGTGACTGCTGTGTAACTGCCGGCCGCAGGTGACTACCAGCCGGTGGAGGTGGTGGCCCGGCCTGACGTGATATCGGGCGGTGTGTACCAGCTGCGGCAGGGCCAGCAGCGGCGGCTGGCCCTGCGCGTCACGCCCGTGCCGCACTCTGGCACGCTGCCACTCATCTGTGACGGCGTGACGGCCATCGGCATAGGCAGCGTCACGTGCAGGTGAGCGCCCGGCCCGTCTCAGCCCACTGACGCGGCTCTGGCCACCGACGGTGGCTCTTTGGTGGCCCGGCTGCCAGGCCACCAAAGTAGTCAGTGGGCAGAGAAGTAACCAGGCTCACCTGACTGGTGAGTCTAGCTACTTTTCCGGTCACTGACGGTGGCCGTTTGGTGGCCTGGTTACCAGGCTTCCGACTGGTGAGCCTGGCTACTTCTCTGGTTACTGACGGTGGGCATATCGCTATGGGATTACAATCTAGTGCATCGTAATGATCGGGCTCGTCGGGCAGTTTTGAGCGAATGCATATTGTGACTAGCGCCCCGCAGACTTAGTAATTGTTTTAGTGTGAGCTTCATTCCATGCGAACTGGGCAATCCACTCAACATCTCTTCGCAGGCTTAGCTTAGTGGTGGCATGACAAACTGTTAAATTCCGAGACAGAATTCTTGGAAGCCGTGGAATTTGTATTCATGTGCACTGGTTTTATGGTGAACTCGGTCTGCCAAGTTTAGTCTAAAATTGCCTTGTCGCATTAGCAGTTGACAAGGCTGAGTCATCGAATAGCACACAAAAATCGTTTCCACGTCATGTACCTCATACAAGGCAGGCATTCTATTGAAAGTCTGCACCTCATTGTATAATTGAGCGTGCATGCTCGGGTTTTATTGTGACTTCCTAAATCTCAGTTCGACGATTTGTTGACTTAACTTTTCATGTGAGTAGGTTATTCTGTATTTTGTGCCTGCAATATCTACAGGTGAATTGGTGCTTATAGTAACCAATATTTGTGTGGGTATGACTTGAAGGGAAAAAACATGTTTGTTGAAACATCTTGCCGCTAAAGGTCGATTCCCAGGATCTATGATTAGGAAAGAAAACATTTGCAGGGTTTCACAAATGCCCATGAAAGCCAGATGGACTATCGTATTTGTGTTGGGCTGTTGCAACTCTACTACATTTTAGCTGCGAGAAAGAAATTACATGCTCCGTGCAATAGTACTCGACTTGAAACAGATACGGAACTGTTTCCGTTCTGCGCAAGCTGCTCAGCTCACCGGCCGTTTTGGACAGAACTTGTCAAGCTTTTGATATTTGTGCGCGTGAACAGTGGAGTTGTGACAAGCAATCACGTTATTCACGATGTTACTACTAAAAACATTCGTTTCATCATTTACCATGGTACCCGGCGATGTTGACTGTTAATTTATGCTGGTGTTGCATACTCCATAACGTATTATTGCCTACTCCGGAACGTATGCACCCGACCATAAGTAAATTGGTCATCTGCAACAGGACATTTGATTTCCATGTACCAAGTAATACTAATGTCGAAAGTGTCCTTGATATGTAGTAACACCCACTTCATCGCTATATCTGCCTACTGGATGATCTTATTTTCGAACACTGAGGGTGCAATTGAAATCGGCTGATAATATTTTTATATGATTTGGTATGGTTTGGGGATGAGTAGCCTAGGGGTAAGTTGCTAGTCTCACAATCGAAAGGTTGTGGGTTCGAGTCTGACCTGTCGCTACTCTTCGCCCATGGCCAATCGGCGTGAGAGATTGGCGACGCTACATGACTTAACGTTCGATGTTTTAGTTAGTTATTTTGGTTTTAGGGCGCATCAACTGCAGTGGTTATACAGCGCCACGTTCGATGTGTCGCAAAACCAATAACCAACCAGATATGGTATGGTTTAGGGGCGCATCGACTACGAAGGCCATATAGCTTTTATGATATGGTGACATTTAGACTAGTCTTTAGAGCATATCGTATATCTTGATGAAAAAGTGGTCCCTTTAAGAGGTGCTGTTCGTATGGATAATTCGGGATGGGGGAGGGAAATAAGAAGAATATAAATGAAATCGGATGTTGACAGTTCCGCGAATAGTCTATGGTTCTGCGAAATAACTTCCAGGCTCTATGGCCAACCCCAGGAAGAGCGAAGGTAATTTTGTTTTTGACTGCCCTACGTTAACTGTTACCAAGCTTATTCTTTGTCGGTTTTCTGTTGTTTGCCACTGGTTCCTAAACACATCTTGTATGCCTCGATGTCCAGACACGATCTTTCGTATCGTTCCTTGAAAGAGCTTCACTGTTTGATATCAGTTCGGAATTCAATTTTTGTTACGCCAATTTATCTATTCGTTGGCATCCAATCCTGCACATAGATTGAGAGCGGGTATTTATCTGGTCGTGTCCCGGCCATTGATTCTGGGGACGAGTAGCCTAGGGGTAAGTCGCTCGTCTCACAATCGAAAGGTTGTGGGCTTGAATCTCACCTATCGCTACTCTTCGCCTGCGGTCAATCGGCGTGAGAGATTGGCGACGCTACATGACTCAACGGTCGATGTGTCGTAAAACCAATAACCAACCAACCAGCCATTGATTCAACGCATGCGCTTTGTTTGATCCTGTCCTGGCTACAGGTTAACTGTGTATGTTTCGTGTTGTTAGGTCCCGGCTACAGAAGCCGCTGGACTCCTACCAGGAAGAGGATCTCAATCAGCTGAGAGAACGATGGTCCAGCGCTCTTGTACGACGACGCCAGTATCTGGATTCGCACCTACAGAGAATCATCAAAAAGCAAGGTGACAACACTGTCTTCTGCGATCGACACATGGATCACGTAGCTCTGGAATGTTATCCGCTGAGCAACGTTCATCAGATCAATTTGACACCGCGTACGAACGCCTAATCCAAGATCATATATACTGAAAATCCAACCCTTGGGATATGTGCTAAGGTACTACCCAACAGAACAGTGATGTCATAGTTACATTGCGCTGGCAGTCTATGCCGTAATGAGAAACAAAATATGAAGAGCACACAACTCCTACTCTCTATCAGTGCCAATGCGACACTAAAGACAGCTTTAAACACTTGTTTTGTAAAAAAAAATATTATTTTATGTTGTGTGCCTATTTGGCTGCCTCATGTGATTACTAGCATACTTCAACCAGTCATTGTATTTGTCCAAATAGCTCAGATAAAGCACCCCAACGGACAGCCTGCCCTTGTGTTGGTGTCGGCTTTGATGCTTCCACGCAACGTGAATACCAGGCTAGGACAAGGTCAGGCCACCTGGTTTGCATGGTGTGAATACCTGGCTGGAATGTAGGTGAAGACTGTGCACTGGAGTGCTAGGCTGGTGCGTTGACAGTCAGCTGGCACTGCCACCGATGACCGACATGTGGCCATTGCTCACAGACAAGTCAGAGGCCGACAACGAGCGCGAGAAGTCGCTGCTCGACCAGTGGATCCAGCTGAACGAGGAGCGTAACGCCGTGCTGGTGCCGGCCGCCGGCAGCGGCATCCCCGGCTCGCCGCTGTCGGCGCACGTGCCACAGCGAGCCGGCCTCGAGAGCCACGTGCCCGTCATCTTCCTCAACCTGAACGGTGCGTCTCGGCTGGGGAGAGTGGTCGGGGTCTAATCGCCGGCCCGCCGCACCAGGTCACTGATAGTCAGCGGTGCCATGGATAGCGATTGCCCGGCTAAATGGTAGATAATTCGCTCTGACCGGTGCAGAGTGCCACATCAGGAAGGGTGCCTTAGTGGCTGCCGTCCAGGCTCGTTCGGACTTCACTGGCTATTTTATTGCAGTCTACGGTGTCCGCTATGATGATTTTGTTTGTGTCTGCGGCGGTGGTGTGATGATGTTGCTTTTGCTTACAGCCTATGACTAACGTTTCCTTCAAATTCCGTCCAGTGGTGTCGTCTTCCTATCTTCCAGTCCAGCATCTCTTCTCACTACATCCAACACGCCCAACTCGTCTCCACGTCTTCTCACGGCTTTCAGCTACCTCTGACCATCGAACGGTAACCACACCCCCATGGCTGATACCGTTTGACGCGGCACCGCCCCGAGCCAATATCGTTTGACGCGGCACCGCCCAATGCCCATACCGTTTGACGCGCCACCGCTCGGAGCCCATGCCGTTTGACGCGCCACCGTCTTAGGCCCATACCACGTGACACAGTACCGCCCGAGGCACGTGCGACCGAGCGAGTTTATCCATTCTGCGGTGGAATTGAAAGCACAGAACCATTGTCCACGTGCTATTCAACTTCCGGTAAAAGGTCGACTTCCCGAGAACCATATTTTGTATGAAAACTTTGCTGATGATTGTTGTTCATATGATGCATTGGTGAGGAGCTAGGACGGTGGGATCGAAAAAATAAATCACAATTAAACGCACGCAATTGAATCTAACCTGGAAACTTGGCAGTCTTGTCTTCGTTAATACAGGCAAGAGCCCTGTGTAGTTTGTACCTGGTAGTCTTCCTGTATAGCCCTGTGTAGTTTGTCCATAGATAATATCTATGCTATCCACCACTTCTTTATATGTCAGAATGAGAGGTCGTGATGTTTCCACTCCCTATGAATCCTGACTGTGTGACGTGTGTCATTCACCCGTCAGTACTTCGCAAGAGAATGCGAGTTATCTAATGCGATTGCAACGCTAAATTGAGCATGCGCCAACATATCAGAACACGATTTATCCATGTTTGAGACATCTTTCTTTCCATTTCGTTCCATTTCGGCAATCACATCGGATAGCATAGCCACCACTGTTTCCCACTACACTAAAATATACTGAAATATATCTTATAGTCGGGAAGTCGTCATCAATTAAATTTTCTCCCCGAATTGGCGATAACAACACAACACAAATAACCAGCGACCTGGCCTGTTTCCGCCGACCGCAGATGATGGGACGGGTGATGTTTTCACATTCCGCGGCCAATTCGACAGCGTTGGTTCTGTCAACAGCGGACGACATGACGACCGATGAACTGCCAGATTTGTCGAACGAGCTGAACTGTGCCGGTCAAAACTCGTACCTGCCCAAGGAGCACGGGCAGGAGATGGTGCCCTTGCACATCATTCGGGCTTCCGACGGACCAGAGGTCACCGCCATGGCTCACTGGGACTCGAGCGTACACGACTCGGTCTACCTGAACCGGATCACACCAGGTAAGCACCGGCTACCTGGACTGCATCACCGACTGAACTGTATCACATTGGTTACCTGAACTCCATGACCCCAAGTAAGCGCCGGTCACCTAAGCTGTGCTATGCCAGGAAAGCCCTGATTATCTCAGCTACACCATACCAGGAGAGCGCTTGCTACCTAAGCTAC
The DNA here is from genome assembly GCA_034440575.1 of Imbricaverruca yamaguchii. Classification (NCBI taxonomy): domain Eukaryota; kingdom Metazoa; phylum Arthropoda; class Thecostraca; family Neoverrucidae; genus Imbricaverruca; species Imbricaverruca yamaguchii. The sequence goes on from JAOTOL010001216.1 coordinate 168,654, forward strand.
ACCATACGGAAAGCGCTGGCTACCTAAGTTATACCATACCAGGAAAGCGCTGATTACCTCAGCCGCACCGTACCAGGAAAGCGCCGATTACATTAGCTACACCGTACCAGGAAAGCGCCGATTACATTAGCTACACCGTGCCAGGAAAGCGCCGATTACCTCAGCCACACCGTGCCAGGGAAGCTCTGATTACCTCAGCTGCACCATGCCAGGAAAGCTCTGATTACCTCAGCTGCACCATGCCAGGAAAGCTCTGATTACCTCAGCTACACTGTACCAGGAAAGCGCTGGCTACCTCAGCCACACCGTGCCAGGAAAGCTCTGATTACTTCAGCTGCACCATGCCAGGAAAGCCCTGGCTACCTGAGCCACACCGTGCCAGGAAAGCGCTGGCTACCTCAGCCACACCGTGCCACGAAAGTGCTGGTTACCTCAGCTGCACCATGCCAGGAAAGCTCTGATTACCTCAGCCACACCGTGCCAGGAAAGCTCTGATTACTTCAGCTGCACCATGCCAGGGAAGCCCTGGCTACCTGAGCCACACCATGCCAGGAAAGCGCTGGTTACCTAAGGAGCACCAGATCGGACTATCTGAACCGTGTCGTATCAGATGAGTGCTTGTGTACTACCAATTTTGATCTTGATCTCAGTATTATTTTGTATGCTCTGTTTTCTACGGATGCATACGTGGTATCTGCATTCCATCAAAGAAACGTTCATGGTGCCTATACATCAGCCATTAGGCATGTTTGGTATTGGAATCACGGCCAGTCGGCATGTGAAACATTTGGCATTGGTCAGTGAGCGCGCGGTGTTTGCGTTTCAGCCAATGAGCGCGTGTACCTGGTGCTGGTGGTGCGGGTGCGGCTGAGCCAGCCGTTGCCTATGGACGTGGTCTTGCGCAAGCGACTGTGCGTCACTGTCTACAAGCAGAGCTTCACAAACAAGCTGATGCGCAGCATCTCTCTACGGCGGACCGACCAGCTGGAGGCTACTGGCGTCGTGTACGAGGTCGTCTCCAACATCCCCAAGGTACGAGGTCGTCTAAATTGCGAAGCTAGGTCCGTTCCTTTTGACATCGCCAATATGTGCTATTGTTTCAAACACCCTACGAGGTGGTCTCCAACATGTCCAATGTTTGAGACTTTTCAGCTGCAGTTCAGAGGTGCCAGATTATCTCCAGCATTCTAAAGATGGGTCAGTTTGTGGCACTAACGAGTTGAATACCCGCGTCTTGTAGCCGGGTCTTGCAACCGTAAGAGGCATCTCATGGGCCCTAAGAGGCACAGTACAGTGCATTGAATCCGACTAGGTTACGGAGGTGACGCGACGTTCGTCTCCACGATGTCAGATTCCGTACTTGAAGCATGGGAGCACGGGGCGCAATCGCCGTGGTATCAAAGGGCAGTCGTCTAACGTGAAAGGAATGTGATAGGTGTTTACTTCCGGCAGCTTTCAAAATGAAAATGAGATCGAAACCCGGTTTAGTTGGGGATAACCTGATGCGCACCGCACGTGGTAGCGCCACTGGCGCTCCTGGTCCATCTGCTGTCCTCGCTCGTACGTCGGTTCTAATTGCACCTCATACTGATGTCCGGTTACAACCTGCAGCCTGGGCATTCCACCCTCTGTATATCCCTGCATAACGCTCTCCATGTATAACCGTCTACAGCCTGGGTATGCTACCCCTGTATATCCCTGCATAACGCTCTCCAGGTATGACAGTCTGCAGCCTGGGTGTGTCACTTTCTGTGTAACCCTGCATAACGATATCCAGGTATGACAGTCTACAACCTGGGTATGCTACCCTCTGGGTAACCCTGCATAACACTCCAGGTATGCGCCACTGTTTCCAGGTTAATACAATGTATGACTGTGTCCAGCCATTTGTGTATGCTGATCTCTAAGTGTCTCTGTATGGTATTCTACAGGACGTGCGTGTGTATGATGACATCTATGTATCACTAGGCACTGGCCTTCAGGTATATCTCTGCGGGTATATGTGTATAAGAGTCGATAACCCAGCTGACCTGTACTCGGCAGGCGAGCGAGGAGTTGGAGCACCGCGAGTCGCTGGCCCAGATGGCCGCTTCCGGACTGGAGACGGGAGACGCCGACCGGGACACCTACATCGGTGGGTAGGGGAGACGGGAGACGCCGACCGGGACACCTACATCGGTGGGTAGGGGATACGGGAGACGCCTATCGGGATACCTACATCGGTGGGTAGTGGAGACGAGAGACGCCGGCCGAGACACCTACATCGGTGGGTAGGGGAGACGGGAGAAGCCTACCGGGATACCTACATCGGTGGGTAGTGGAGACGAGAGACGCCGACCGAGACACCTACATCGGTGGGTAGGGGAGACTGATAACGCCTACCGGGACATCTGCATCGGTGGGTAGGTGAGACTGGAGCTGCCAACCGGAACACCTACGTCGGTGTGTAGAGGGACAGCAACAGGGGCGCCTACATCGGTGGGTAGGGAGATGGCAGCAGGGACACCTGCATCGGTTGGTAGGGGAACGGCAGCAGGGACGCCTGCATCGGTTGGCAGGGGAACGGCAGCAGGGACGCCTGCATCGGTTGGTAGGGGAACGGCAACAGGGACGCCGGCGTCGGTTGGTGGGGGGACGCAGCAGAGACACCTGCATCGGTGGGTGGGGGACGGCAGCAAGAACACAACATCCTAAGTTCCAGAGACAGTTCGATGAAGCGAATGTTGGGGAATTAAATCGTACTTGTATACGTATATTTTGTTCTTCAAATTGCTGGATGTTCTTGAAACAAGCCTATTTACAAATTTTGAAGAAGCAGGAGACTGTTCGGGGGGACGAGTGGTCTAGGGGTAAGTTGCTTGTCTCACAATCAAAGGATTGTGGGTTCGAGTCTCACCTGTCGCTACTCTCCGCCCGCGACCAATCGGCGTGAGAGATTGGCGACGCTGCATGACTCAACGATCGATGTGTCGCAAAGCCAATAACCAACCAACCAACTAGGACTGTTCGGCAACGCCAGTTTTATGATGGCCGTACAGAGCGTCGACTGGCAAGCCCCGAAGCTAGGAAAATCGACTTGTGTGACGCAGGATGGAAGTCACTAAAAGCCGCCATTGAAGTGATCATTAATCGTATCACTACGCAAAAAGAAAGGTAATCCTTCTGACACATCAATTGTTGACTCGTTGCAGATATGGCGGTGATATTTTACCTAATTTAAGAGGTATTGCACGGACGGTCGGCTATTGTAAGCGAACGATAAAGTAAACAGAGGACATATGCAACGAAATGGGATGAATCAATGAATAATTGTTAACCATTCAGTATGCTATTAGGAGTAGCAAAACACATCATCCAGGGGGTGGACAGGTCACCTCCACATGTCTTGGGGCTCTGAGCGCGTGCAGGACGTCTTCTGTGCATGAGGGCTTCTCCATCTAATGGGATGGACGAGTCACGGGTCGTACTCATCACCCCACATGCCTTCGGTCTCTGAGCGTGTGCACGGACCCGTGTACGTGCTCAGAGCGTGGAGACCCGTGAATGGTCGTCTCCCATGTGTGAGCGCTTCCCCACCTCAGCGGGCGTGAGCCGGTGTTTGGCGGTTGGGTGACGCATGCCGTCTCCTCACACAGAGAAGTACCTGGACGGCGTGAGCGCCGTGGAGAGCATCCTGCGGCTGGACCGGCTGCGGCAGAGCGTGGCCGTTCGGGAGCAGACGCGCCACCCGGGCGGCGCCGGCACGGTCGGCGGCAGCAGCACAGTCGGCGGCAGCATGCGCAAGACGGCCAGCGTGCCCAACATCAGCTATGTGAGTGTCCGGCGCCTGGTGTCGGCTCCGCTCCGACTGTGACTGGCACGGTGTAGTGTGTCTCCGCTGCGGGAACACGCGACGTCAGCACGACCATGTGTGGTACCGTATATCGTCCAGTGGTATGCACATACTATTTGTATTTCACTCGCAAAGTGTACCAGGAATTAGTGTTGCAGTTTTTCCCGTGACATTTCATTCTTCCGTAATTAAAATTGGTCTTGTGCTCCCAACAACGGATAATAGTATGGAGCTTTTTTTTTGACAGCGCAATTGTGCGAAGCCGTTTTTCTCTTGTTATTTTGCCTCCGTTTTGCTGCAGCTCGGTGGGCTGTTCACGCGCTTCGCTGCTGACCGTTCCAGGTGCGTGGCCATCTCAAGTGTTCCCCTGTTTTATCACGCATGTGGGCAGAATGTTCCGCTACTGAAGGTTCCGTGTGCTGGCAGTTGCAGCGGTCTGTTGATGACTGTTCCGTGTGTTGGCAGTGTCAGCGGTCTGTTGGTGACGGTTCCGTGTATTGGCAGTGTCAGCGGTCTGTTGCTGACTGTTCCGTGTGCTGGCAGTTGCAGCGGTTTGTTGATGACTGTTCCGTGTGTTGGCAGTGTCAGCGGTCTGTTGGTGACGGTTCCGTATGTTGGCAGTGTCAGCGGTCTGTTGCTGACTGTTCCGTGTGTTGGCAGTTCCAGCGGTCCGACTCCGGTAACCGTTCGGAGAGTTTCCTCGAGCTAAGCGGTCTGTCGGCGTGCGGCAGTGACGGTCCCGACACACCCACCCGTCGACTACCTCTGGCTGGTGCCAAGCTGGATGGTACCAGCCCCGCCGCCAGTGAGTGTCCCCAGTCCCGGCCCGCTGCCAGCGAGTGTCCCCCATCCCCCGCTGCCAGTGAGCGTCCCCTAGGATACAGACTCTAAGTCGTGGTAAAATGACGTCACCATGAAATGCGCTAACGTGTTGTGACCGCCAGTCCTCTTATTACTCGACGCCGATACGCTCATACCTGGTTTGACTGACGAAGTTATAGGCGCTGTATAACCTATGCAGTTGATGCGCCCCTAAACCCCAATAACAACTACAACAGTGAGTGTCCCCCAGTCCCGGCCCGCTGCCAGCGAGTGTCGCCTACTCTCCACCCCATTGCCAGTCAGATGTTTTCCGGAACTGTGAATGTCAGTGTCTCCCCTAGTCTTGCAAGCCCCAGAAGGTGTCGCCCAGTTCCGTGAATACCAATAAATGTTCCCCAGTCCCCCGAGTTCCAGTAGACTGTGAAATACACGTGAGCAGGGCCTTGAATGGAGGAGGACATGGAAACATTTACTCAGATAGGGCCCGCCCAAATATCTTCGTTGCACATGTATTAGATCCATTGAGAAGGGAAAAAAGGTTTGCGGATATTTTATCTCTGTATGTCCGAATTATAGGACTTCCCGGAGCACGAAAATGTTTATGGATTACTCGTGTTCAGACTGGAAGCAATACACTCCATGTTTGTGTTTGTGCACGTCGACTGGCCCGGCAGAATGAGTGTACTAATCTTGCACAATGCTTATTCTATTTATATAATGACAGGTAATCTATCCATATATTTCAACAATGAAACCTATTTTGTTTTAATTGTTGGTTGTAAGACCTAAATGTCCGAGAAGCGCGAAGTTTAACTCGGTACTAATCAGCTGTTGATACGAAGGATAATGACAACGTGCATGTACCTATTGCCTGCAAGACCGCACAAATGCATTGATCGCACTGCGGAGCAAACCGTGAGCCGAGCGTCCACCGGTAGTGATGTCAATTTTGTGACAAGACCGGCTAGTTTCTTTACACACAAAAACAACCAATGCAACCAGTATCACTTCTGCAAAGTGCTCTTCAGAAAATTGGAGATAAGACTGTTTCCATTCAAATGTTAGCATTGGCGGTACAATGAATGTTGTTGAATTCAGCTTGGCTGTCGGATCGGGGGTGGCGGAGTATATAAAATGTTACAAATATATGTTTTAATATGTCTTGATGGGGAAGCGTTCTTCCTCTCTTACCCTTCAGGAGAAAGTAAAAACTGGGGTGCTCCATTTATGAGAGGGGCTTCCCCCTCTTTCGAAACGCCGATCCGATTTCTACCAGCAGTCTATTCGCAGGCAGAGATTTCCAGCGAATCCAAGCACACAGAAGGAAATTTCCGGAGCGAAGTCAAAAATGAAATGAGCTATTTCTTGGCGACTGCCCACCACGCAAAAGAAGAGGCAGCAACACAGCATAATTTTCATTATTTGGGCATGTTCTGTCCACTTTGCCCGCCCCCCCCCCCAGATGGAAATGGGTGCCAACTGGTGGAGGGATCCTCCCACGAGAAATGTTTGGCGCCAACGCTGCACTCAATCATTTAGAAAGAAAGAAATAGCTGCTGAATTATTTTCCAAATATGCTATATGTCTGTAGCTATGTACACATGTGATTTGACAAATTTCGAAACGTTTTCTCTGAAAGCCCGGATGGGCTGCATGACCAACGCAGTCGACGCGCCCCTATATTCCAATTCGAAAGCCCGGATGATTACAGTACCGCCTTTTTGCTTTTAAAAGGCCAGTTTCAATCACGTTTTTGGCGCGCTCCTTGCCTTGTGTGACCTTGCGTGTGTCCACAGACCGACCGACGTTCCTGAACCTGTCCACGCCGAGCCGGATGCAGGGCGTAATGTCCAAGTGTAGGTCAATGCTGTCGGGCCTGAGCGGATCTCTGATGGCGCTGCATGAAGAGACTAGCACGCAGCCGCAGCCGCCGTCGCCGCCGCCGCCGCTGCCGCCGCCAACGCCTCCGCATGCTGCACGTATGCTCGCCCTGGCCATGACGAGAAACCTGCTTGCAGCAAGGTTTCGTCTCGTGTCCACGTGTTCCACACAGTGGCCGCTCTTAAGGGTGTGACTGCCATATGTTGGGAGAGTTCAAGTTTCAATTTTGGTTATTTTTACTCGTAGCCACTAAGTCTGTGTGAAAGCAGCAGATGAAATCGGGTCTTCAGCAGCTGCTTGATCCCTATCCAAATCGTTTCGGTGAAGTTCCATCCCCGGCCACAGTCTGCTCATGGTGGTCAGGAGTGTGGTGCAGTAGCTGAGGAAATCGGGAGTCCACCAGTGGGGACTTCGCGCGCAGTCACCATTAGTCTGCGATCATAATTAAGTGCGCATAATTCCGCATGCCGGAGAAAATGTTTTCCAATACCTTAATGTGTTCCGGCATCACTGCTATGAACACAATAAATTAATGTACAGTTATGTTCGTATGTATAACACTCCACTAGTGCACATTGTTGATATCCAAATGCAAACATTGGTGGTGCATTGAACCTTGTTGAATCGAAATTAACCGTCTGATCATGGGCGGCGGCTTACATAAAAATATTTGAAAGTGCTCTCTTCTTTCGCTTCAGGAGAAAGAACTGCAGCACACATCTTGAGAAGTAGGTCCCCTACCTCCTTCAAAACACCGGTCCGATTTGTGCTACTGGTTTTGACTTTGAAGGCCGGTATATCGCGGAGATTACCAACCAGTGTAATCATGTTGAAGGACATTGTGCTAAAGTCGAATAATATACTATTACTCGTCTTCTACTCACTGCCGATAAGAGGAGGCAACAGGATGGCCAGGATTATGTTTATTTTGGAGATCTTGTCCATTTGCACACTTGTCTGTGATCAGAGAGTGTGGTGCCACTATGGGGCTTGAGTAGTTGATGACACAGTAAATGCACCTTGGTTTTTCTCCTGCTAAATTTACATTTGAATTGGTAAAACATGGACAGTTCCGGTTTCGGTCCGCCCTGGCCACTTTCTCTCCATTTCTCGCGTGAGAGCGTTGCTTGACCTGAGAGGCCGACGAGAACCTGAGGGTCTACCAGTAGACTATGTCGATCGACGCGTGCCAATTGGTTGCCAGGTTATTTTTTTTTACACCGACATGTTCTGTTGCTGAAGATATGGCCACTGCAACGAGCTCCGAGCCTCGCTTATGGTCTCCGTTCAGCTATGTAACGGCAGCTATATCCCACAAGAGCAGGTTAAATGTTGGGAACTAGTGAAATGTCCGCGGCTCAAAATGGGAAGCAATTTTGTATTGCAGTGCGTTGGTTCACCACGAGTGGTGTTCTCTGACGTGGCCAGACTGGTTCGATGGCATTGCTGGCATATATTTCAAGGTAAGTGTTTGTACCCAAACGTTCGTGAACGCAAGATATATTCGTGTGGCAGATGTATCGCGAAGGTTCCTACCGCACTGAATGTTGATATGCACAAACAACTGGATACGCAAATGTTTATGCGAATACTCGGATACGACAATGTTCGTATGCTGAAATATTCGAAGATGCAATGTTCCCATGCTCATATTATCATGTAACATATCCCAATGTAATCCGCGTGCGACCAATCGTAAATACTACATTTGCGTATTCGAACTTTTATGGATGCGAATATTTGTGTATAAGAACAGTACCGTGAACGAATATTTGCGTATACGAACATTGATGTATATAAACATTTGCGTTGGGAACTTTCGCGATGCGAACACTTGCGATGGGAACATATCTGAATACGAGCATATTTTGGTTCGAACACTTAAGTTCCGTACGAAGGTTTTGAAGCGAACACTTCGTGAGAATATTTACGAAACGAACATAATATGTCAGGATACGTCACAGCTCATGCAGACGAAAATACCCAGGGGAGACATCCCAATGAAGGTTATTTCTAACCATCCGGCACTTTACTTGTTGGTTTTTCATCGATGAAATGAACCGAAAACAATATCACTATCATTCTCATGCTTCCTTACATTATGAACCACTTAATTAAATATATTTGCTTGTGTGGTATATTTCGCGATTTATCGCTTATTTAGATATCGTCTGGCAAGAAGGCATGGTGGAAGATTCACAACAGCCACTGTCCCAGACAGTGGGCTGGTAGGTCCACAATAGCTCGGGTACTGCACAGTGGGCTGGTAGGTCCACAATGGGTATTGGGCCGGTCACTGAGCATACTTGGCCCAGCTGTGAACACGGTCACAATCTGGCCTCAGCGTGGACGGTGCCCAGCCGTCCACGTGGACAGGTGGCGTCCTCCTGAGGTGGTCTGCGTCTATGTGTCATTGTACCCCATATGGCATGACCGCTTGATCTAGATAGTCTGTTGCATGCCGATCATTGCTGGATTGGTTAGCTTTATAAATGGCGTGACTGTTGTATTCTATGGGTGCGAGTGGTTTTTTGTGCGGACGTATCGCGTTTTTGGTAGTTTAGCTCTGTGCTATAAGAATTGAATGCCGTAGTGTTCGTGTCACGTAGGTCTAGTTTTAATTTTCATGTGGGTCCGTTGTATGACACGTAATAGAGAGGGTAATACAGAAGATAATATACAAGGTAATGCAGAAGGCAACACACGGGGTTGGCAATGCAGGAGGTAACACAGGGTTGGTAACGCAGAAGGCAATACAGGGTTGGTAATACAGAAGGTAGCACACATGGTTCGTAATACAGAAGGTAAAATACAGGGTTGGTAACACAGAAGGTAACACACAGGGTTGGTACTGCAGAAGGTAACACGCAGGGTAGGTAATGCAGAGAGTAACACACAGGGTTGGTAATACAGAAGGTGACATACAGGGTTGGTAACGCTAGGGTGGATACATTCACTCGTGGTCTACTGTCCAACACGTAAGTCAAAATTATGGGTGCAAGCAATCGCTTCTGATGTTTGTCGTCACATAGCATGCTAGGACTGCTTGATTGTTGTTGCCTGATTTTCCGAAGGTGTCTGATTATCTGATGTGTCGAGGGTGTCTGATTATCTGGCGTGGCGAATGTGTCTGATGGTTTCTTAGATGTGCCGTGAGTGTCCGAACACTTGCATGGCGTGGCGAGAGTGTCTGGTGCACTGCTGTTGTCGTCTAACACGCCGGGAGTGTCTGACATTTGTCTGGCGTGCCGACTGTCTGCTGCCTGTCCGGCACATGTGTCTGACGCGTGTCGTGCGCCGTCCCAAGGTCGTGCCACGGGCGCTCTGTACTGGTTGGTGTCGCCGCCGGCGGTGGGCGGCGCCTAGCGCCACTGGCCACTGACCGCTGTGCTCCGCCAGCAGCCACGCCCAGTCCGGGCGCCAGTCTCAAGATGGGTTCGCTGCGGATGAGTACCTTGCACGAGGACCACGACCACGAGGATGCTCTGGAGCTGACGGAGTCCACTGCTGGCGTCTCCTCCCACATGGTGAGGTCCGACTGTGTCCTCCCACACGGTGAGGTCCGACTGTGTCCTCCCACATGGTGAGGACCGGCTATGTGTCCTCCCACACAGTGAGGCCCGGCTGGGTGTCCTCCCACACAGTGAGGCCCGGCTATGTGTCCTCTCACACGGTGAGGTCAGACTGTGTCCTCCCACATGGTGAGGACCGGATATGTGTCCTCCCACACCGTGAGGCCCGGCTGGGTGTCCTCCCACACGGTGAGGCCCAGCTATATGTCCTCCCACACAGTGAGGCCCGGCTGGGTGCCCTCCCACACGGTGAGGTCAGACTGTGTCCTCCCACATGGTGAGGACCGGCTATGTGTCCTCCCACACCGTGAGACCCGGCTATGTGTCCTCCCACACCGTGAGGCCCGGCTGGGTGTCCTCCCACACAGTGAGGCCCGGCTGTGTGTCCCCCCCCCCCACACGGTGAGGCCTGGCTATGTGTTCTCCCACACAGTGAGGCCCGGTTATATGTCCTCCCACACAGTGAGGCCCGGCTGTGTGTCCTCCCACACAGTGAGCGGCTTCCCCCACAGTGAGGCCCGGCTGTGTGTCCTCCCACACGGTGAGGCCCGGCTATATGTCCTCCAACACAGTGGGGGCCCGGCTGGGTGTCCTCCCACACAGTGAGGCCCGGCTATGTGTCCTCCCACACAGTGAGGCCCGGCTGTGTGTCCTCCCACACAGTGAGGCCCGGCTGTGTGTCCTCCCACACAGTGAGGCCCGGATATGTGTCCTCCCACACCGTGAGGCCCGGCTGGGTGTCCTCCCCACACAAGTGAGGCCCGGCTGTGTGATTTCCCCCCCACGGTGAGGCCTGGCTATGTGTTCTCCCACACAGTGAGGCCCGGCTATATGTCCTCCCACACAGTGAGGCCCGGCTGGGTGTCCTCCCACACGGTGAGGCCCGGCTGGGTGTCCTCCCACACAGTGAGGCCCGGCTGTGTGTCCTCCCACACAGTGAGGCCCGGCTGTGTGTCCTCCCACACAGTGAGGCCCGGCTGTGTGTCCTCCCACACGGTGAGGCCCGGCTATATGTCCTCCCACACAGTGGGGCCCGGCTGGGTGTCCTCCCACACGGTGAAGCCCGGCTATGTGTCCTCCCACACAGTGAGGCCCGGCTGGGTGTCCTCCCACACGGTGAGGCCCGGCTGGGTGTCCTCCCACACGGTGAGGCCCGGCTATGTGTCCTCCCACACAGTGAGGCCCGGCTGTGTGTCCTCCCACGCCGTGAGGCCCGGCTGGGTGTCCTCCCACACAGTGAGGCCCGGCTGTGTGTCCCCCCCCCCACACGGTGAGGCCTGGCTATGTGTCCTCCCACACGGTGAGGCCCGGCTGGGTGTCCTCCCCAGTGTCATAAAATTACTTCACCATTAACTGTGTGGATGAAGAAAGAAGTTGCTTGGGAATAGTGCAAGATTGGAAGAAAATAAAGGATCGCCACTTAAGGATTAAAAAGCGGAATGCCTTTCACTTCGGTCACATTCCATTTTACATTATTTAAGAGTCGCGTGTATAATGACTGCCCACACATGTGGCAAAATGGTAAAAACCTAAGACAAGGATGAAATAGCACAATTCCATTAAGTGTGAATTTCCAGGCCACATGGTCAATTATTTTACACTGGTCCTCCCACACGGTGAGGCCCGGCTATGTGTCCTCCCACACAGTGAGGCCCGGCTGGGTGTCCTCCCACACGGTGAGGCCCGGCTATGTGTCCTCCCACACAGTGAGGCCCGGCTATGTGTCCTCCCACACAGTGAGGCCCGGCTGTGTGTCCTCCCACACAGTGAGGCCCGGCTATGTGTCCTCCCACACAGTGAGGCCCGGCTGGGTGTCCTCCCACACGGTGAGGCCCGGCTATGTGTCCTCCCACACAGTGAGGCCCGGCTGGGTGTCCTCCCACACGGTGAGGCCCGGCTGGGTGTCCTCCCACACGGTGAGGCCCGGCTATGTGTCCTCCCACACAGTGAGGCCCGGCTGGGTGTCCTCCCACACGGTGAGGCCCGGCTGGGTGTCCTCCCACACGGTGAGGCCCGGCTATGTGTCCTCCCACACGGTGAGGCCCGGCTGGGTGTCCTCCCACACAGTGAGGCCCGGCTATGTGTCCTCCCACACAGTGAGGCCCGGCTGGGTGTCCTCCCACACGGTGAGGCCCAGCTATGTGTCCTCCCACACAGTGAGGTCCGGCTATGTGTCCTTCCACGCAGTGAGGCCCGGCTATGTGTCCTCCCACACAGTGAGGTCCGGCTATGTGTCCTTCCACGCAGTGAGGCCCGGCTTTGTGTCCTCCCACGCAGTGAGGCCCGGCTATATGTCCTCCCACACAGTGAGGCCCGGCTATATGTCCTCCAACACGATGAGGCCTGACGGTATGCCACCCGGCTGATGAGGACAGCGCTCATCCTATGGGACCTAACTGTGTCTCCTATCTGGTAATGCACTGGTGGGGGCAGCTGGGCATGTCCCAGACAGGTGCACGCGATCTGATCAGCATTCGGACCGGCTTCTGCTGTCCGGGTGCACTGGCCTTATGTCAAGCGTGGGTGGCTTTGTATTGATCCAAGTTTGTTATAATTACTGAATGTGAGCGCAATGTCTGGTTTTCAGCTTCCTCCGAGGTGAGTCTTGGCGGTGTCCATGGTAACAGACTGTCGTCTGATTGGCCGTGTTGTGTTCCAGGGTCGCGGTAGTGCGGCGAGAGCCCGCCTCTCTGGCAGACTGCGGGGATCACGCACGTTCGACTCGCTGGTGGAGATCCCAGCGCCCGTCTCTGCCAAAACCAACTCTCCCAGCATTACCTCCAGGTGTGTGTCATACATCTCAGCTTCGGATGTACTTTATACATTTCACTTCCAGGTGTGTCGTCTCACCGCCAGGTGTCACGTACATCTCACTTCCAGGCGTGACTTGCACATTTCGCCTCCAGGTACCTCCCACTTATCTCAGCTATCGGAGTGTCCCATGCATCTCACCCCAGGTGTGTCATGGATCTCAACTACCAATGTATCGCAATGTTACCCTCAAGGAACCTGCACCAACTACTAGCCGTCAGTGTCGCGTTTGGTCTTCCATGCTACTCTGTGATGTTTGGAATGTATTTCTAGGTATAAGTAGATGTGGCGCCACCCGTGCCGAGGTTGAGGATTGTTTACTGCGCACCTGCTCATTGTTAGTGATGTTGGTCCCAGTCCTGGTGGTGTGCATCTAGCGCAATCTGCGAGACGTGTGGATCCGATACCACGACTCCGTTCCTGGCGCGACATAGCCGAAGCAGTTGACTCGACAAAAATTCCAACTACGCACACATGCACACACAACTCCGTGATCACTCCCTGCCAAGCTGTTTCACTGCTCCGTTTCACACACCACTGATGTGCTTATGTGTATGTATGTGATATTTGTGTTCCAGCGGTTACGGCTCGCAGGCGGTGAGCTCGTCCAACCTGTGCTCCGACGACTCGGTGTCACTACAGAGCATGGACGACACGCCAGACTCTGAGGCCACAGTGCTGTCGCGTCCGGCGGCCACCATCCGCGAGGAGGAGCTGGCGCACGAGCACAGCGGCGAGCTGCCTCACGACGCGCAACAGCAGTCTGACCCAGCGGCACAGCAGACTCGCCCCGAGCCGCGCGGCAGTCGGCAACAGCAGTCGGACACAGCAGCCCGGGAGCCGCCTTGTCAACGGCTGGACCAGGAGCCGGCACTGAACCATCAGTCAGAGGAAGACCCGGACCTAGCACTGAACCATCAGTCGGACCAGGAACATCAGCAGGACCTGGCGGCAGAGCGGGAGCAGCAGCAGAGCCCGGAGGTGGATCTTGAGCAGCAGCAGAGTCTGGAGGTGGATCTGGATGGGCAGCAGGGACTGGCGGCGGACCAGGAGCGAAAACATGGCCTGGAAATGGACCAGGAGCGGCAACGGGGCCTGGTAGTGGACCTAAAGCGGCAGCATGGTCCGGAGGCGGACCAGAAGCAGAAGCAGGGCCTGGGGGTTGACCAAGAGCGACAGCAGGGTCTGATGGTGGACCTGAAACGGCAGCAGGGCCTGGAGGCGGACCAGGAGACGACAAAGGAGCCGAACGGGCAGGAGTGCAACGATACGACGCTGAGCATGGTGGAGCAGCCGCCGCCCATCAGTCCGAATCGTACGTATCGAGCCACGCAGGCTGAAATTTCGGTATGATGTCGGCTGAGCACATATCTATGCGATATACCAGGCTCCATACACGGCGGGGAGGTGGGGGCCTACTGTTACATGGGTTCACGATATGTAACTCAAAGTGATGCAGCTGTGGTGGACTGAGGGAAGCTGTATGTCATACGATATGTGCAAAACCTACCCACCCGCAGCAAATGCACACGTGCTCTGGTTGCGGCTCCATCTGCCTTCCGTGTCAAGCGAGTTGGAGATCATGCTGCATGCATATATCCTGATAATGCATTAGGTGTACTTGGGTAGCCCGGGTGGTATGCTTGCCACCCACTAAGTTTAAAGGTGACAGCATATGACATTTAAGATATGGTGTCGCCCCAGCCAAGACTATGCAGGCTACAAAGCATACTTTTGAGCATCGTACGTTCACGTTCCCCAGCCAGATCACCCAACAGAAACGTTGATTCCCGTCGGTGTGATTTCCAACATGGGTGGAGACTCCTGATCTGGAGAGGGGATTTGGACCATCCTTGCATTTAGCAACTTCAGCATTAAGCCTGTGGGGAACTGTAGCGTGCACCCGCTGTTGTGGGTTAGAACAAATGCACGGCGAGGCCTACTCCCAAGTTTGAGGTTGTCTTCGTCAATAATTCCTTATACCATCAAGGAAATATCCTCAGCTGTAAACTACCGCTTCATACATTGACGACCACATCAGTAGCGCAACTGATTGCCGTGCGCTCGTTCCTCAGAGGGGGCGCTGTTCAGTCTGGACAAGTGGGTGGTACCAGGCGAGCCAGTGATGGTGCGGCCGCAGTCTTTGACCGGACTGATCCGGTTCGTCGGACCCGTCCGGTTCGCCCCCGGATGCTGGATTGGTGTGGACCTGGACCTGCCACAAGGTCAGTGCCACTTCGGCAGGACGCCAACACATTCGTGCTGCTTCTCGGTTGTTGCTGGTCACCTGGTATTTGGCACTTCATAAAACTGCAATTGCTGGGGGTCCCATTTTGCCACGGGGCAAATTGTGGCATTGTGATGTGGCCGCTGATTGGTTGTTGACGTATCGGCTTACAACGTGGTTGCCTGCTATCTCCTGGTATGCTTGAAGTTCTTATGCCGTCGGGTATGTCCTAATTATCTCATGAGTTATACAATTATGGTTCTTATGGCAGGTAGAGCATATGCAAAGTTAAGTCATGAAGTTTTCTTCCTTTCAGAATATATTATTGTACATTAATACCGATGCAACATTGTTGTTGCACACCTATCATCTACTATTCTGCTGGAGCCGTTACCGGGAGTATGTTCTCGTATGGACTGCAGGCAGTTTGGGAAATGTCTGAAACGCGGCGGATTTTCACGTATGTGTTTTAGGATCGTCTTTCCTGGACACATTTCCCAAGCGTATCCCCGCCAGCTCTGAGGCACATTTATCCGTGTAAAGCTCGTCCAACTTCCCTACACAACTCCGTGATTCCCGTGCACGTTTCTCAAGCGCAGCTTCCTAACTTTCGAACATGCTTCCCAAGCGTGGCTTCACGAACTTCCGGACGTTTTCCAGTCGCATCTCTACAAACCCTCGGCCCGGGCGCAACTTCACTAGCTACAGATTACTACGCTACCGATAGATACCGGTACCTGCGCAGATCACACGTTTGGGCCTCAAACGTACACGTTTCCCAGCTAGACCAACCAACAAAAACGTTGATTCCCTTGCGGTGTGCGGTGTGATTTCCAACATGGGTGGAGGCTTCGGACTTCCGTACACACCGCCACCAATTCCCGTGCACGTTTTCCAGGTTTGTTTGTTGGTGTCTGTTTGTTTGTTTGTTTGTTTGTTTGTTTTTTCTTTGTTGGGTGGTTCACGACTCACTTTATGCACATTCGCGACCAATGGCGCCGCCCACACTGTTTTGCTGGTGGGCCGCGGGATTCGGAAATTTCCTGAGCGGCGCTAGTGTCGAACCTTTGGTACCCATAGCCTTGACACCTTAACCACTCGACCATCCCGTCCCACGTTTTCCAGATGACCTCTGTCAACTCCCGGTCACGTTCCCAGGTTCATGTCTATCCCTCAGATACATCACCAAGGCTCATGTGGACTCCAAGACATGTTTCCCAGACTCGCGTCCAACTCCCGGACACGTTTCCCACGCGCAGCTGCACCAACTCCTGGGAACGCCTGCTCGCCAATTTTCGAACACCTGTTCCGGGCCACATCTCTACCGATTTCCAACTATGTTCCAGGTAGGAATGACGGCCAAGTCAAGGGCGTCGAGTACTTCCAATGTCGACCGAAGCACGGCATTTTCGTCAAGGTTGACAAGCTGATATGGGACCACCGGCGCAGCCGAGCCCAGAAGACTCGGTCGGGCGCGTTCTCGTGCGCGACCATCGGCGGCCGGCACTCGTCTGGTCGAGGTGCGTACCGGACTGGGTACACTGCTTCGCTCGTGCCCATCACACGCATGTAAACGTTACATTGATATACATACTCAGAGTGCCGTGTGAGCGCCAAATGATAACGTTTTGGTCAAAACTCCCTTAAACACAAATAACAAACTAAAGCCTTGCCATGAAGTTTGACAAACCAGCTAGAAATTGGTGCAGTTACTCTGCGCGTGAGCCGTTACGAGCATCATGGCCAAGAGGGTGTTCAAAGAGTTGGGTTATTCGAGGTCAAGGGTCAAGCCACGAGGTCAGTGCTCATATCGACTGTATAACTCGTGCGTAGGTATTCCTAAGCCTGCTAATCACCGTGAGTAAAAAGTTAGTGTGGCACTTATGAACCTCCGCTTCAGCTTTACTGCTGTGATGTCTCAGCGGCTTCAAGGCCACATGTGTACCGTTCTTTACACTGATGTGTGTACCCGGCGAACTGTAACCTTTTAACCCGAACACCAGCTGTTCTTACAGCTGGTCCTATCCTTCGTGTTAATAATGATAGACTACCTGCATATAAATATTCGTTCCAATCTGGGTAGACGATCCTGAATGACCTGTAGAAAGTAGGCACGTATGTGTTATGTTAGAAACAGACAGGGTTCTAGGCTACGATAAAAGTTGAGGTCCACGAAAGTCAGAACTGGATCGAAATATATGTCTGCGAACTTCGGCACGCACTAAAGCACCGATCCACCGCCATATGCCTTTTTCGAACCTGGTGTTTGCGAACTGTATGCATTGCGGATCCTTGGCTTGGACGTATGACCCCGGAGTCGACGCCCCTGTAGACCACAAACCATCGCCGCGAATCCCTGACGAAGAACATTGCTCATGAACATTCCGCAAAATGAACATGTCTTGCGAACTTGGTGCTTGCAAAGTTTTATTTCGAACCCCTTCTCATGCAAACCTTGCTGCACTTTAGATTTACGAACTTCGCGCTCGACTATCGTTATGTTATATGACCTTCGTGCACCGTCATACGATGTACGAGCGACTGCATATAATTTGACAATTATACCCATTACTAACTACTTCCATTTCCAATATGAGCATTGTGTTGCGAACTTTTATTCAGAAGATTGATCATTTAGGCTTAAGGGCGCGATGACTACAAGGTCATTTGGCGATCATCAAAATTTGACAATTAGGCGCACGTATAGTTTGGTCAGTGTAGTGGTACCCGTGTCATGGCGACCAAAAATCAGTCACACAGCTCGTCAGTGTCTTCCTCCTGAATCCTTAATCCGCAGCTCTGTTGACGACCACCCTCTGGAAGACTCGTTGCGGGGCTTTTCATCGAAATATCAGGAGGCTTAAGCTTCACCGTTCTGTTCACCTCGTGTACAACTCGCCTCATGGTGACATTACTTGACCTGTCAGTGTCTGTGCTTCTGCTCGATGCTCACGCAACCCTCAATCGTCCTTGTTTCAGGAGACATGTCTTCACCGGCCTCAATGACCTTACCCCACTCCAAGAGTAAAAGTGAAGGCCTTAGTAGTAGGAAGTAGTGGCCGGACAGCAATTCACCGTATTGGCGATAACATTGAGCTTGCTAGATTTGTGTGCCAAACAGTGCTGTCGGCTGGTGGATAGATAGCGATATGGCGACTAGAGGTAGCGTGGTCGTGTAGGAGGCAGTCTGTGTACACCTCTCGCGGCCCACCGTGACCCGGCGCCACCGGTGCGGTCCGGTCCGCACGCTCGTTCCGCACACGTTTTACCGTAACGGCCGGGCGCGCCGGCACCGTGATATTTTAGACCGGCGGACCGTCTGGCCCATTATGCAGCACTAATTTATGTAAATGCGTAATTGTGCGGCGAGCGTGACTGACCGGAGGAGTACCTGTGTTGCGGGCCGCGAGTCAGCTCAGCTTTACGACAGACGGCGCGCGCACGTGCGGCCGCGCCGTCATAGGTCCAATCCATATTGGTATTGTGTTTGTGCGCGCGCGTCCAACTGGCACCAGGCCAGCCTTCGTTCCGCCCACTACCAGTTCGTCCATTCAACATTCCAGAAGTGTGCGCCGTGATGCTGGTGCGGCCGTCCAGCGGGAACGAGCCGACTTTGGAATCGGTGGCACTCTAGTGACCGTGTCAGGTAGTGTTAGTGTCATGTCTGGTCACTAGGGAAAGCGTCGTCCGGAGAATATGAGAGCCTCTAGCACGGCTGGATGACGACCGGTCTTTTACTTGTCTTACCCTAAATGAGACGGTGTTGTTTGCGCGTACGGAACCAACATGTTTGGACGGAGATTACCGGGTGTTTCTGGGCTGCATTGAGCGCAGGCCAACGCTGCGGAAGAGTCGCCGGCGTTGCCTCTGCATTCCACCGGAGATCGTCGAGCGTCCTAGGCTACTTATTGTGCAGACGAGCCATGCGTAGTCCAGCCGTCTTTGTCTCCTACACCCATGATGCGATGTCCAGATATCTTGGTTTCTCTACTCCCATGCGGTGTCCAGCCATCCTTGTTTCTGTAGTCCTATGCGGTGTCCAGTCGGCTTTGTCTCGATATCCAACAGAGTCCAGCGCTGCAGTCCTTGCAGTGACCGCTAAAAAGCCGCTCGCACATCCGTTTTTCTTGTATATTCAACAATCTCGTTTCAGTAAACTGAAATGTAATACGCTCATAATGCTTCAGTATTGGGTGAATCGCACTGCTATTGCGCTACAAATACTGGACATAAAATGATGGTTCCCGTCCCACAAATGCTACCACCGCCGCTTCATCTCTTGCACCAAGCCGGCTCATGCGCACCGCAAACATCAACCCACAACCACAGCGGTACGTTCCGACAGCGAGCGGCGCCCTCGGCTGCGGTCTCACCGCCACAGAGGACCCCTAGATACAGTACTGGCGCGGCACGGCGCTATTGCTGCTTGGCCTTGGCTGAGGCGGTGCCGAGAACCTTCCTCCTTTGGCTGAGCATGTACAGGTACATGACGGGCAGACCTGTCATCGGTACGAGACGCTGTCAGACTGGTGGTGGGGCCGTGCGCGGGCCGCATTACTCTTTCATTTGCCGCAAGCCGACGGTGAGTCGACGAAGAGAGGTTGTTCTGACACTCAAGCACGAATGCACAATGTCGCCAGACTATACAGAAAAAGGTACCTATCAATGGAAGTAAGTGACGGTGGCTCCAATGCCACACATTTAGTTCCCTCGGAGGTGAGTCAACGTTGGGTGCTCAGATTGTGGAATGTTTCTAACGCGAGCATCACGATTAGAGTAAATATGAGCCATGGGGGACCCATCCGGGTGAGGCCTTGTCACACCGTACCTGGAATATAGAGAAGCATGATGCCGATCAGGGCGTAGTAGGTGTTGAAGGTGAAGTTGAAGCGGTTCGGTAGCGTGACGTCGAGAGGCCGCTGGTCGCGGCAATAGGGTAGAGCCCAGTAACAGCTGAGCGTCTCGCCCAGCACGCCGGCTGGGTAGAGCGCCAAGAACATGGTGTACCTGACCACCATTAGGGGCTTATAACACGCAGCCTCGTTGTCAAATAACAACAGGACCGGCCAGTCTGACCGGCGAAATTGCGTCAGTGGAATGGTTGTACTAACCAAATCTATCAAACGAATATTATGACCAAAGTTGGAAAATGAGGCTTCATTACTTCCTGCACCGCCCAGAAGTTATACCCCAGAATAATACTGCATTTATTGGTATCACTGCAACAAGACAGCGGAGTAAGGCAATACTAAAAACACAATACTAACGCATGTGCTCGTAAGAAGGGTTACCTAGAGTATCCACGTCTACGTATTATGCAGATTGATATCGTTTTGTAGTAGTTACGCCCTGCAGGCCATGTCCTACTCTTTTGTTGAACTTGTGTACTCTAAGTAAGTCGAACCTGATGATCTAGCCCCAGTCGCCATTGGTCCGGTCCCTGTTGGTGTACCAGACTTAATCCAGCCGGGCGGGGCCGCGACGGTGGCGCTGCACGAGCGCACAAGCATTATGAAACAGCAACTGGGCGAGTGGTGTCAGGCGAAGCTTTTCTCTCAACACAATTCTGCACTCCATCCGGACGACAGCTTAGGATTGCTCATGTGCATAACTACCGAAGCAATTGTTATTTGAACCCTGGCACGCGTCCACTGTAGTGACATTTGTGAATTTTACTGTTGGGTCAGGTTACAGGATTGATGAAAGAATAATGGAGCAAAATTCACGTTATGGTCCTTGTTGACTGCTAACGCTTGCATCGCGCACGGTAAGTACGCATCGTCTCTTTACCACATCATGCTGACAACCGCAGTTTTAAATGGCTGCGTACAGCAGCAAAACAAGTATATTTTTGCTAGAGTGTGTGTATACGTATAGAGTGTTGGGTATGGGTATTTAGTGTATAGTGTATGGGTATGGGTATTTAGTGTATAGAGTGTATGGGTGTTCAGAAATTGATAGAACACCTGCTTTCCACACTGGTATACCAAGCCTGTTTTCGGAGACGTATCGTCCATAGGTTCGTGATCGGAGCAGAACTTCGTGCTCATTTGACCGCCTCTGACTTCTGGGAGCATTTTCACTTTCCTTCAACAAACACGCTTTGATGTAGTATATCACCGATCCTAACGATTACTAGTTGCTGTCGGTAAACACAGTCATGGGCGCAAAATGACCCTGGTAGTCGACGCGCTCCTAAACTCCAAATCATCATCATCATCATCATTATTTGACCGCCAACCACCTGTCCACGAAGTTTACCATTTATACTACATTTGTACTACAGTAGTACTACGCCTGCATTTCACAAATATACTGGCTAATTTAATAAATATGTAATATTTGGTAAATATATATCCAGTTCAGAATTACCTGGAGCCACCATCGACATGTTTGGCACCTCAAATATATTTCAAACCACCCAGTCTGGAATTGACAGGAAACCGCGAAGACAACATTATAAACTTCCTCGCCCTACAAAAAAGCCTATTCGCCATTTTTCACCGCGCCTCCATGGCGGTATGAATGGTGAGCAGGTGACACCCGTAGCGGGCGGACAACTCACCGTGCCCAGGTCAGCGCGTACGGCACCCAGCCGATGGCGTTCGCCAGGTAGTAGAGGTAGCGCACCATCTCGGCTGCCGGCCATGCCGCCAGACACAGCAGCACGCCTGTCGTCAGCGACACAGCCAACCGTCACTGGCCTGGCGCAAACCAACACCGAAACACACCATAGTCGCTGGCCCGGCGTAAACCGTCATCGCAACGCACCATAGTCGCTGACCCGGTGTAAACCAGTACTACAACACAACAGCCTCCAACACAGTATACAGACCAGCAGCAAAGTACACAAACGCAGCAACTCTGACCTGGGCCCGCGCGTGTGTCTGGTATCAGGTAGAGCATCAGCCACACGATGAAGACGCGAGATACGATCTGCATAGCCGTGGTCACGGGGCTCGACCGTACCAGACCCACCATGCAGTGCACCACCTGTGGACACCAACGTGCTTACCGACCACACCACTCAACTAGACCGTACCAAATTCACCTAACGGCTTTCGCGAGTTTCGAGATGCCAAAACGATATCGCATCATTCTGAGGGTGCTGATGAACGTACCTGTGTCATTAAAAGTATGGCACATGTGGGATACTCACGCACGCAGCCTGAAGAGCTTGGCCGGTCGGCGACACTGCCACAAAATGGACAGGGATTCTGAAGTGGTTATAAGTCTTTGATCAGCGACGGCAGGCCTGTGGGGCGGGGATGGCCGAGTGGTTAAGGTGTCGGGCTGTGGGTACCAAAGGTCCCGGGTTCGACACCAGCGCCGATCAGGACATTTCCCAATCCCGCGGCCCACCGGCGAAACAGTGTGGGCGGCGCCATTAGCCGGGAATGTGCGTAAAGTGCGTCGTGAACCAACCAATAAACAAACGGCAGGCCTGTGGTCGCACTTGACGTGTTGCTGGCGTGGCCTCTGACACGGTCAGTCACCATAAAGGCCGCGGTGTGTATACAGTGCAGCGTGACGCTGACTGGGACGCTCGCTGACAACACGGACCCGATCCACACACCCACCTCTAGCATCATGACCGTCTGGAACAACTGCAGCGGCAGCTCGGTCGCCTCCCAGAGACCATCCACAGACTGCTTCTCCAATAGGTGAGACCACGTTCGGAAACACAGGTAGGCCCAGCTAGAAAACAGAAGTAGGTGTATCTGTCATCACTGACGGTTCAGTCTCAGTCTGAATAGGTGACGAATGGGAAAGAGGACAATACGGTGGTATTGGGAAGAATGGGATTTCACATTCACTCAGATTAGTATAGCAATATGGGTTCCTCTTGTGGATTAAAAATTCTTCCATTTTCAATCCTTTTTGGGTAGATAGCACAAACTATTTTGTTTTGTCACCTAATTTTAATAATTAGTTTTTGTTATTGCTCAGCTAGACCATTAGCAACAGTTTATTCTGAATCATTTAATTACTATGTGATTTTTCAAAACATTCCCAGTGAAATTGTTCACTGGCCTTGATATCAAGATTAATTTGAGGGACACTTGTCTGATGAAAATGCTGGACATGTCCCTCAAAACGACTATTTCAAGTGCATGGTGTGCACCAAATAATGTATGCACCTTGGTTTTGTCCACCGCCAAATTATTGGACCATTAACTACCTCCATAAGTAGAAGTGTAGAAATAGTTTACTTTTTTCAAGACATGAGATTTGGTCACATCATTTTGGACATATGCAAATTTAAAATGTTTCTGTGCTAGGTAATGTGACCAAAGTCCTGAACCCATTTCATTCTCACACGCAAAGAAAGCAAAAATCATCACTGAATGAAAGGTGTCTGGGCAGGTTGAGTAGGAAGATGAAGCTTGCAGGTCCTTTTAAGTTTCCTTTTCCTTCAAAAAGAACTATTTTCTTCCAGGTACAGTGGATATGGCATGAGAAGACATTATAAAACTGTGCACCATAACATGCCATGATCCACTGCATGTAATTAGCTCAACCTGCACATATTTTTGTTACCAGAGTTTGGATCAGCATGTGTAGAAAGGCCTGGCTTGTTTTGTATTTTTCAAAGTGCATACATTTCTGTATCTGAAGCAAAACAATAGGTCTGTTTCAAAGTGCCTTGCATGTATACACACATAAATAAAGCATTCTACCATAATATACAATAATTCTA
The DNA here is from genome assembly GCA_034440575.1 of Imbricaverruca yamaguchii. Taxonomy (NCBI): domain Eukaryota; kingdom Metazoa; phylum Arthropoda; class Thecostraca; family Neoverrucidae; genus Imbricaverruca; species Imbricaverruca yamaguchii. The sequence goes on from JAOTOL010001216.1 coordinate 192,500, forward strand.
TCTTGTGCATAGGTCCATTGCTGGTGGCTAAATTGCAGTGTATGCATTGAGCAGCAGTGTACTAAACAGACATTCTGAAAATAGCAGGAGGTGGGTGGCAAATAACATTACAGGCCCCACTGTCCTGACAGATAGTGTAGAATGGCCCACTGGCCTCTTCATTTATTGTGCCTATGTGAATAAGCACAGGAGTTGATGGTTGGTTAATCATACACAATGAGAACTATAGACATTGTGTATGGAATGAAGTTCAAAAAGTAGCATGAATATTTTCAAGTGCTATAATGCTATTTTCAACATTTCTAGATGGAAATGATGGGATCATTCATTCCCATGGGAAATGCAACTGACATTTTTTAAATTGCAGACATTTTTCCAAATTTTTAGGGGAAAAATATTGTATTTGTTCTGAATATGCTGGACTAAGCTGAGCTTCAGAAATAGGAAAAAGGTAAGATTGGTGTAGTTCAGGTTAGGTTGAACTGGATTTTATACTTTGTATTTTGTACTCTAGTGTTTGCAAAATTATTGGATTTCCCCAGGATAATTATGGATGTGATTAGGACATTCACATATTTACGCTCCAAGTGCTCACTTGGCAGCTGACAAGCAAAATACCATAAGGAGCTTGTAATTAGATGACACATGGCAGGAGATACAAGGTGTGTCAGGGAAGCCTAGACCTCTTGGCTTGGTACTCTGCTAATGTTAATTTGCCATTTTTCTTATTAAATCTGAATAAGGTCATGAAAATAAATACTGGGAAAAAGGGTAAACATATACTTATATATATACTAAATGCTGGGAAATAAAAAAGGTCATGAAAATACATTCAATCCGATCAATTGGATGATACTGAAGAAGAAAAATTGTTGAACTAAAAAAATATATTAGTTGTTAAAAAAAAACATTTCTTACTGGGAAAAAATCCTTCTCTGGCCAATCCTACCCCATTTTTCTGACTTATTGAGGTGAAATATATGTAAACTGTGTCTTGTCAACAACCAAAACCACAATAGTATACTAGTAAGATTATACTATCTGGGCAGGTGCTGATTTTGTGTAGTCTACTTGCCCGCGCCGCAAATCCATTGCACAATCACTGCAGTTGTTAAACTCACTCCAAACACTACATGAGGCTGCATACAGACTCCACTTACCTACATATCCCCACACATGGTCATGCCAGTCTCACCCTTATTATCTCATGCTCCATATGGAGCTTTCGGTACTTACCCAGACAGCTGAAACGTATTATAAACATTTAAGTATATTGCACCGATCATTTTCAGGCAAAAAAAGTCAGCCTTCAACTTCACAACGCAGACGAAACTATACACAGCAACGGGGTTTTCCTCCTTTGCCCCTTCCCTGTACTAAACCAAAGGTGTGATACAAGGCACTAAATCAAAATATATGACCTTGAATCAAAATACCCACAGCTGACGCCAACGCACAAGCGCCGAGCCTACAGCACTTCAAACCGGGGCCCTCCAATTTCGTTTTGCAACCGTTGACGTCACATGGGCTGGACAATGCTCAGTCCCGTAGGCGCTCCAGCCAAACTTTCGTGTTTCCCACACAACATTTCCGATATTAAATACCACCAAAATTGGACAAAATCAGGTTTATTTCAAAGCATGAAGAAATTTGCCCCCGAATATGACCCTTATTTTCCCGTAGCACTAGGACTTTCTGCTTGAACCCACGCTGACTACATTCATGTCCAGCGCAGCAGAAATTGCGCGGTGCCACGGGTAACAATATGATGAGACAGGCCAACTGAAGATCACGGCCGTGATGGAGGGGCAGGAGTGAGTAAGAGATAACTGTTGCAACATAATTCCTCCCCACTCGGTTCAGGGCCGTAAACAATGGTGGGGGCACTAGGGGAATGTGCCTCCCATGGGAAGATGGAAGCCCTCCGACGAGGAAAATGCGCCAACATTACATTTAGGCTGCCGGTGGAGATACCGATACTGATTGTAATAACACGCCCTTATCACCCATATGCAGATACGGAACATGCAGCTGGTTTTCAGAATTGTTTTCCATTTTTCATTCATATGCGTCAAGACCAGGGATGTTCTTTGTCTCTTTATTATATTCTTGAGGGACAAGTGCCCCCTCAATGCCGCTCCGGTAGCTCAGTTGGTAAGAGCGCTGGCCTGCACTGGTCTCCCCTGTACTGGCAACACAGGGTCCTACATACAACACAGGGTCCTAGGTGGCAATACAGCGCGCTTCGCGCGCTCGCATTTAGCCCTCGGCCGGGAGTGTCAGTTGGCAGCTGGCCGGATAAAGCCGGGGGCGAGCATTGGCGGGACGTTAAACTTCCCAGCCAGCATTCCCAAATGGGACCCATATGGGATCTATGTGGGCTATCTGGGATAGCCCATATATGGGCTGTACGTGGGCAGCTAGCTGGGCTCCATCTGGGTCCCAGAGGGGATGCCCAGATATTGTACTCAATTTTTTACCTGTAGGTAGGTAGCAATATCCCTATTTCTTGGTTATTCTTCATCGGATGTTTAAAAAAAAATTAATGTTAGTTATGAAAATGAGTTCAACAACGCGATAGGTTGCATGTGGGCCACATGTTGGGTAACTGGGCATAAAGACATAAAGACACAAAAGATTAGTGCAACTATGAGCCACAAGGGCCCTTCTTGGTTGCACTCTGTACACTGAACCAGTTGCCCACCAAGTCAATCAGCCCTCCCTGTAATACTGAAAAGCAAGCCCTCCATTCTTATAATGATTGTCTATGCTGTTTTTAAAGATGTTCAATGTGCTGCTACTGACAATGTTTTCTGGCAGCTGGTTCCAGTTAAGCTGTATCATTAACCGTTTATGGGGTACCTTGTCAAAGGCCTTACTAAAGTCAAGACAGGCTACATCAACCTGATTTCCCTGATCAAATTGTTCTGTGGCGAAGTTAAAAAAGTCCAAGAGATTTGTGAGACACGATCGTCCTTTTCTAAACCCATGTCCAGTATCTTGAATCAATCTGCTACCTTCCAGATAACTAACTATTCTATCCTTGATCATTGATTCGAGTACCTTGCAGACTAGGGATGTGAGATTCACTGGCCTATAGTTTTCAACTTTCCCTCTTTCTCCTTTCTTGAAAATAGGAACTACATTTGCCCTTTTCCAATCCGTTGGAATTTCATTTTGTGAAACTGATCTACAAAATTTTATACTAAGTGGAAATGCCAGTTCCTTTTCAGTTTCCCGCAATACCCTAGCATAAATATCATCAGGTCCTGCTGCCTTGTTTGGCTTTATTTTCCTGATATGATTGTAAACAACATCACTATCAATGAAATCAACATCATTTGTCAGATCCCATGTCACTGAACTATGGTGTACAGTCGGCAGATTGGTCATATCTTCCAATGTAAACACTGATTTAAACTGCTTGCTCAGCTCCTCAGCCATCTCACTATCCTCACCCAACGTAGTCCCGTTTACTTCCAGTGGACCAATTGTGCTAGAAACCTTACTCAGCTTGTAGAAACTAAAGAACTTTTTACTGTCCCCATTACAGTTTCTAGCTAAATCCAGTTCTTTTGCTCGCTTTGCTGCTCTGTTTTTTTTTGCTTCACAGTGTCTCTAGCTTTTCGATAGCCTTTAGATTAACGACACTTGAGGCTTCTTTAAAGACTCTAAATGCAGTTTTCTTAGCCTTAATTGCTTTTATCAAGTCTGGTGTAAGCCATGCTGGCCAAGTATTGAACCAAGTCACTTAAATCCGAGAATACAAGGTCCAAGAATGAGCCATGCCTGGTAGGTTCCGAAACAAACTGGTGTAGGAACATGTCCTCTTCAAGGCATTTCCTAAACATTTTGTATGATGGGAACCAACACCAGCATTTTCATAACCTTTTAGATTAAAGTCACCAAGAATAAGACACTTCCTCTTAAAGTTTCTACTGATTTCCTCACAAATCACCTTGTCAAGCTCCAGTTGCTGAGAATGTGGCAGGGTTCCTGATCTGTAGAAAGCTCCTTTGGGCAAAGCGATGTTCTCCGATGAGCTAATGCGACGAACCTTGTTAGCATTGGGGACGGTAGGTTACTTTCTAATGGTTAATGTCATAAAAAATGTATTAAAATTCATATATTTTGCTTCCAATCAAGCAGATAATATTGCATATTATTCAGCAATTAAATTGTTTCATAGCCAGCACTTTTTCACCAATTTTAAATCACATAATAATATAATTATGATTTAATGCTTTCAGCCCTTGACAAACATTTAGGGATCAAAATACAATATTTAATGCACCAGAAACTTCGATTTTATAAGCAGCTAAACAATCATACAATGCAAGTAAACGAGCCAGTGGCGCAAATCAATGAGATTTCACACGGCGCACACTATCAGCTCAGTCCCTTCCGCCCGGTTGCGTGGAGGGAATAGTCGTGAGCCAGGCCTTGTTTTGGGAGTTGGGTGCTGTGTGAAGTGCATGATCAGAATGGAAGTTGTGAAGAAGAAAATTTGGGGAGCATGCTACAATGCGAAGTGCCTGATCAGTCAATGGAACCTGTAAATAATGGCCTTTCCGGTGAAGATAGTGGTGCATGTGTATCACGAATATCCAAGCAAGCCTGAAAGGGGATATTGCCAATTAGCCGACAAAACATAACTGTTCACATGCAGCACTTTCAGACCTGACTCTACTGAAGAAACATAATATTGATTTGCCTATATCGAATCCATGACTGGCCCATGTATGGGCGTGTCCACATGAACCCCACATCTGGCCCATATATGGGCTTGCCCACATTTAGCCCATATGGGCTTGCCCATCTGGGACCAAGATGAATCCCACGACAAATCCATATGGCGCCATGTGGGTTTCCCATGTGGGGCCCACATGGGTGCCAATTTTGAACCCATTTGGGACCCACTTGGGGATGCCGGTTGGGTTTCGGTCTAAATTCTGCCGTTGAACTTGGAGTTCATGGATCGAGTGGTGGGGCCAGGGTTCACGCAACAAGCTCTGCTTAGCAATAGAACCCTGGTTCCTGAAGCCACCCCAAAACAACTCGGATTATTTTTTTTTAAATGCTGGCTATCCCCTAACAATTTACTTTTAATTAACAAGGGGTACCACGGAGCATGTGACCTATCGACGTGGGGCTTCCCATGAATTTCATGAATATTACACCCAAATAATATATGATATAGTAATCATAATAACAATAATATACATGTATGCCGGCCGTCTTATATATGAAAACTTGCCGGTAATTTCCTAAGTATTTTAACAAGAGGAGAAGGTTGAAGCCCACCGACATAGGAACGATGGTGATGGATTTGGCATCTTGCAGCGCCAAATGAAGTTTTTATGATAAATTCAGTCCGAGTTGTTGCTGGGGTGGCTTTAGAACCAGGTTATATTCCTAAGCGCAGCTTGTTGCGTGAACCCTGGCCCCACCGCCTGATCCATGAATTCCAGTTCAACTGCATAATTTAGATAAAAAATTTGGTGCGCCGTCAATGCAGCGACACGACCGCCCGGTAGCTCATCCCCGGCCTTATTGGGCTAGATGCCAACAAACTGACACTCCCGGCCGGGGGCTAAATGCGAGCGCGCGAAGCGACTCGAACCCTGTGTTGCCAGAACAGGGGAGACCAGTGCAGACCAGCGCCCTGACCAACTGAGCTACCGAAGCGGCGTAAGTTGATAAGTTGTTCCTATTTATCTCAGTATAAGATAACAATGGGTGCCTATGAAATATACTGATCGAAATCCGGCGACTATTTGTATGAGTTTTGCTTGAACCACCTTGAAATCCGTTTGCTCCCGCATGCAAATATTAGGTGCGCCACTATTCACGCTACTCTATCTGGGATGTGTGAACCCCAGTCTTAATCACTGAAAGGGGCTTACTTAGACCTCCAATGGAAAATCCAGCTCATGAAATATAGGTTGTTCTGTTGTTGGGGAAGGGAAGGTGGTGCGAACAGGAGGAGCAGTCCTTCCTACAACCTCAAAGCACTCCAGCTTAAAGTTGTTGATTACTTGGTTTTTCAAGCAAACATTTGGAGACATCTGGATAAAAAGCTTGAATTTTCCCCTGCACCAGCCTTGAAGGCCTGTCGATAGCACTGACCATGAGTGTATCCCAGAGTGAGGCAACAGGGTGACCAACTGTCTCCCTGAAGTGATGAAACCTCAATTGGAATTGGCCTGAATTTGAATACTCAGTATATTGAGGCTTACAATATTGGCAGGAATATACACAAACATGTTTCAACCCCTTTTTCAACACCATTTTGGAATAAGAGAAAACCACATATATGATTAATGCTCCAGCATTACAACCAGGTATTTGTAACAAATGCTGACATTATTTGCTATCAGAAAAAAATGCACCTTACTTGTGAGAAAAAGCTGCGGCTTAGTGCTTTATTCATCCTTTTAGGCATGCATGACGACAAATCCTCTTCTTAATAGCATCCTTTGCACTATAGTTGGTCAAATTTTTATCCAAAGTGTGTTCAGTGTGCCTCTTCCTTTAGGGGTCATGTGTCTTTGTTGACAAGCTGATGTACACAGTGCACCTCAAGTTACTAATATTTTTGGTCTAGGATGTGACCATGCAGAAAGGATGCTCCAATGAATATGCACTTCAGTGAGCAAATTCCATTAATTATGCACGGTAATTCATAAGCAAATTGAGCTCACAAAATCATCATAGTTTGAAAGGAGGATATTTCAATCAAAATGCACATGAATGCTGCCCTTAGCACGCGCCCTCGAGGGCCTCTGAAAATAACGCGCACTGGAGGGGGGGGGCGGATTCCGCCCCCTAGGATCTCAGCTCCTATGAAGGCTAGAGCAACGAAATTCACAGGGTGAATGGGCACCATAGTGAACTCTATTGTGTGCAAAGTTCATGACCTTAGGTCAATCTTCAAGGTCGAATGAGGTCAAAATAACAAAATTTTCCGGTTTTGCGTGGCTTGGCTTGTTATTGTTATGGATCGCTGTGGTTGTGTTTAAATGCTCCAAAATTGGCATTAATGATGTTTTGGACATTACTAATGATGCAATACAGATGTCAGATCCGCCATTTGACCTCAGTTCACCTATATAGGAGCACTTTATTAGGTCATTACCTGCTCCAGTTACCAGAACCGGGCTCCCATCCCGACTGCTCCGTTGGGCGGCTTGGCACAATCGGCTTCGCAAAGAAAGGAGTGAAATACATCAATAAAGTATGGAAATGCTTAGGCACACAATGACAAACAGTAGATTTCGGGATGTACAGGGAGTAACATGTAAAGTGACATCAATCGCATGACAGTCATTTGCATTTATGACACATTCCAGTTGACCAAGTTTGGTTCCATTAGCCTGTCATGAACTTAACCTGACTTGACCTCGGCGACCTAACATGACTTTTAAATTACATAGCATAACAATATGCATCAAACAAGTCGCTAGTGTAGTCAAGAACACTTCCCTATTGCCAATATACGGGAAGCGCATCAGCGCCGATTTTTGTGGTCTGACGCTGCGAATTGTTTTTACTTTAACGGCCCCTAACTTGAAAACTTCTCGGCCGATGTTCATTTGTCTTGCTGTAAACAATGCGCCGGGCATTTTTAAGCAGGTAGGCGAAAAAAATTTGCGTATATCGGCCGGCACAATATGGAGTTATGTACGAAAAATCGGAAGGATTGGCGGAATTCGCCATACGCCCTCTAGGGTGTGTGTTAACCTGTTATGAACTTGACCTGACTTGACCTCGATGACTTGACATGACTCTGGAACAATGTAGCATGACAATGTACATCAAACATGTCGCTAGTTTTGCCAAGAACACTTCCATTTTGCTAATATACGGGAAGCGCATCAGCGCCGATATTTGTGATCTGGCGCTAAGAAGATTTTTTTGAGTTTAGCGACCCCTAACTCGAACGAAAAATTTTCGGTTGATTTTCATTTTTCTTACTTCAAACAACGCGCCGGTCATTTATTGGCAGGTACACAAACAATGGCGTATATCGGCCGGTAAAATCTGGAGTTATCTACGAAAAACCGGAGGGGTGGGCGGATTTCGCCCCCCCTCCAGTGCGCGTGTTAAAGCTCTGGAACAATTCTGACATACATATATTGAAACACAGAAAAAAAAGAAAAAAAATTAATTCTGATAGTCTGCATATCAGATACTTCGCACTTAATCTACAAAATACCTTACCTTCTTATTAGCACAGGGCTAGAGAGCAGATAATGAGACACATGTCATGCCAAATATACTTACATTTTAGTGCCAGCTAATGGTTTCCATATGCTGGGCAAAGTGTATTGAATTATGGTTATATCTGTCATAACATGTATGTTGCGTTCATCTGGTGTTCACTGCACATTCAAGATTATAATATTCCAAGACATAGGCAGCGAAACTTTTTCTTCAAAGGGATGTTAAGATAGGTTAGATTAAGTTATGGTGTATTTTTGCCCACATTTCATTGAATGTTCTGCTGCCTAAATAAGTCATTTTTTGTTGTCATTTTGCACACAACCTGAAAAGTAAGCATTTGCACAGAAAGTGAACGATTCCATCATCTTCGTCACCTTCATAAACATTGCATTAGAATGATAAATTCCAAGGATTCATAAAACGAAGAAAAACATCCATTTACCGGGAAGCCGAGGTTCATATTTGGTAAATCTAGCCATGGTTCTAATTTCAGTTCGTGAAACTTTAAGTGTTGTGAACGATAACAGGCTAAAGGTTGTTGTATTCCATGAGCTGAAGAAATTCTGCACCAAGCTTGAGAGCATGCTCAATACCCCATGAACCCAAACAATACTCCTCAGTCTCATATGCCCACGCCAACAATCAGAAACACCGTAAGCCAAACCACAACACTCTCATGTCTTCACTGCGCCACAGCTGAATCTTAGCCAGGTTTTAAAACGATTGGGAATGTTTACTTGACGTCGCCATACATACCAAAATACTGGTATATTATACCATAAATCTAGCACATTTCTCCTTACGTCACTTGGGCTGGAACTAGAAAGCCTACTAGGTTCCGTTGTACCCTTTAGTCTTTGTACCCAGTTCTTATCAACTGCGCATGCGGGCCACGCAAAGATAATTGGAGACAACAGGTACTCCAAATTTCGCGAATCTAGTATATTTGGTTTGAACTTAGTATGGTTTTCTCGATGACCTTGGGTCAAGGCTTAGGCTTGGTTTTTGTAAGCCAATCAGGTGTCTACAACGCATTACGCTATATGAGGTAAAGCGCATCGCACAAGGGATATTTTTGTTTGCAGCAGAGCGGCAGAAAATATTTCTGTTGGCCCTGCTACAGGAAATCTGAAACTGCCGAAGCTCGAATTTCGGTGGTTCCATTGTTGTCTGGTTCGTATGGAGCGCTGTGAAGGGCTGTCCCCGACCGGGGCCCCAAAATCTCATCGCGGCACCTAAATATCACTGATGGCCCAACAATCGCTCCGGGGCCTCCAGAAGTGACGCTAGGGATACAAAAAGTGGGACCGGGATCCTAAAAACACCGCTGGCCCCCAAAAGTCGCGTCGGAGCCCTTAAAAATAACTTGGCGGGGTCCACAAAAATCGCGCCGGGGCCCGATACATTCGCGTGGGGCCTCCACATTTCATGTTAGAAGCTCCAAATATATATATACAGCGATCCCCAGAAAACTCGCACCGGCCAAAAACATTCTGCCGGGGCCCACCAACATCAAGCTGGGCCTAGCTCTAAGTGCAACGCGCCAAGGGAACTTGCATCGAGCCCCCTAAAATATCGTGATTGGGACCCAACACTTTTGTTGATACTCCAAAAAATTATGGTCAGTCACAAAAATACCGTCGGGCTAAAAAAAATTCGCGTCCAAAAAAAATTAAACACCGAGAAATCGCATCGTAGCACACAAAATCGTACTGGAGTCCCACAAATGTGCGTCAGAAGCACCAAATTAACAGCTCCACATCAATGGCATGACGGGAAGCCGAAAATGCACGGGGTCCTGAAAAGCGCATTGAGTCTCGTAAAAAACAGCAGGGCCTAAAAGCGTGTACGTACGAAGCATTTCATGACGCCAAATATGGCGCAAGACTATCATGTGGGACCAAACCACATGATAGAGACCCCAGTTGTCTCTAGTTATCTTGGGACAAACTACCAAAACGTAAGAGGCCTGGGAAAACGTAGAAGTGCACTAAGTGTGACGAATGTGCCGAATGAGCAAGGCGGGTGTGCACGTGCACGAACGTTGGTGCGGTAGCGACCGGTCGTTATGTATTGATATGGATTGCCAGTAATAGGAAAGCTTTATATTTTAAGTGATTTGTGCAGGTGTAATTTCAATAATGTGAGGTGGCTTATCAAGGGATGCCCACTAAAAGAAAAAAACCTTGGAACGTGGTGGAAGGGGGGGAGTTAAGGTCGAAATCTGGCAACTCAGAAACGATTGCGAAATATTGAGTTCCTTCCATAGGACATAATTAAGTTGGACACTAATAATTTCATTCACAAAATGAAAAGTGCGGATTTTGAAAGACAAAAATAGTGGCCGAATTCATGATACTTTTTTAATGGCACCAGCTGCACCCCTCCAAGTCCGTTTGTTGCCATCCCCGAACGCAAATACTACAAAAACCAGTGGCGCAACTTCAGGAGGTGCGCACTGTTCAGGGGTGGATTTGTCATGACTAAATCTGGCGAACCTCGTGGATGTGCGAGCACTAGCGGATCCAGGGAGGGGCCATTCCGGCCATGCCCCCCCCGAAGCGCTTAGAAGGGGGTTATGGTGTTTTTTGCGCCCCGAAACCAACAAAAGTAAATTATTCTGGCCAAGGCGATTCTGACATATCGATGGTTCCATGCTGCTCAAGTTCTGCTTACAGCAAGAGTTGACAAAATAGGATCCGTCAGTGTGCACACGTGCACGAGCGTTGACGTGGTGCAAGACGTTGAACGTGAACGTGAACGCCTTAGTAAACAAGAACAAAAATCTGGTAACTTAGAAGCGGTGGAGGTAGGCTATGGCTCCTATGTTGTAAATTGTTTTCATTATTTTTCCTTAATGGGCCACTTTGCCAAATAGTGGCCGAAATCCGGTGCTTTTTTGCAAAAAAAAAGTGCAAGAATGGGCACCCTCCAAGCCCGTTCGACCCATCCCCTGATGCAATTCCTGCGTGTGCCACACTGGGGGTGTGGAGGGGGCTGACGCCGAAAACCGAAAGTTGCAAACCGAAAACCGGTGGGCTATATCCGCCGGTGCGGGCGTTAACCCGTCCAGTCTCGGGAGGGTCTTCAACCGTCCCCTCAGGTTTTTCGCAGATATTGGACGAACGGCACGCGGCAGCGCACCCAAATTTGGCATACCTTTTCCCACATCAATTTGGAATGTTGTCTCAAAATTTTCAAATCAGGTCATCTAGAATCAACGAGTTAGTCAATGTCAAGTGATGTCACCTCCAAAAAAGTTCAACCAGTCGTCACGCTTTAACGGATACAGATATGTTAATGAAACTTTCAGCGTTTGCTTATCTTTTAGGGATGCAAGAAAACTTACGAGTAGAATTTCCCTTTTTTCGCTTTTGACTACATATAAATTTTGCATATTTGCCAATTGCAGTTCAAATAGAAGATTCTGGCTAAAGTAAGCATTTTTAATCAGGGAAAGTTGACTTCCAACGTTTCTCGGTCTGCTCTACCAATTGGAAAAATAATATTAAAGAAAGCTTTAAAACTCAAAATTATGAAATTTTGAAGAAAAAAACTTCTTTCTTTTTTTTTGGGGGGGGGCAATTTTTTTTACTGCCCTGGTCGACTTCGCTGTCCTTTTCTCATTCCAAATTTTCTTATTATTTTCTTAATATATCCCAAAATCAACTCCCCAGAGCCAAAAACATAATGTAAGTTGTGAAGTCATGAAAATCTAGCTCCCTGGTGACGTCACGCTCGGGGGAAAATGTTTTGGGGGTGGATCCGGACCCTACTCGTCGAGCGCTTTCAGATGACACCTCATTCGTTTTCGTACGACGCTTTGTTTGGATTTTAGAGGGGGTGGGGTTACTATCCCCCCCCCGAGACGGGGTGTGAGGATCTGACAGGAGAGACGGCGCTGGTTAATCCCTCTTCCAGAAGATGTACACTCTAGCATCTTCCCGTGATCATATTTTGGAACACCCGATATTGTGAAGAAAAAAACCAGCTCGGTATGCTGAATATCATGAATGAGGCACATGGCAATCACATCCTTAAATATAATTTTCCCACATGCTTCCCTCATATCCCTTTCGCCACCTGTCACTTTTGTGCTTATATTTAAATGAGTTGACAATTTCTGTATGCTTCATGATGAGCGTACACTCAGCAGCGTAGCCAAGAGGGGACGGGCGTCCGATCTCCACCGTACGAGAAAAAGAATACACCAGACCAAACTATAAATTTTTAGATTTTCATCACCCTTGCCTGGGAGAAATCGATGCTGCTAAATCCAACTATGAACACCTAATTTTCATCCTATAATTGAGCAAACGAAGTACGGGGATCATTGTATTAGCCGACATGCGAGTACCGGCACACAAACCGTGTATTGACGGCTTCATATTGAACTATGGCTTATACAAGTATTATCTAGGTGGCAGGACCACATATGCTGACGGACAGGTGAATGTCGTGCATCTATCCATGAACGACGAAGCTTAGGACCCCTGCTCTACTTGAGTTTGATAGCAGCTATAGCATAATAGGAAGGCGTAATCGCTCAAAAACTCTTAGATTTTGTTCCATACTCGACGCAAATAGAATAAGAAGCACAGCAGTTGGGCCGACTGAGAAGCCACACCTTTAACTTGGGATGAGTAGACTAAAAAATACGCACCTCTGAAACACCACCCAAGAACGAACAGCGCCGTTAGTCGCCGCAAGTGAAATGAGTAGTTGGGATAGGTGCGGGGTGAGGTGTGTGAGTGTGGTAATACAGGGTTGGTAATATGACTGGTGTTGTGACTGGATGCGTCTTTCTCTTTGTGAGCATACTGCGCAGTACTAGTACTTAGTCCGACTGAGAAGAATGTAAAGGACTTAAAAATGTTTCGCTGCATACCGTTATTCAAGGGATGCAATCGCCAAGTTGAGTGCATCGACAAGCGACACTGCTCACTTTCGTGTGTACCAGACGACATCATCAGATATGCACGCAGTTTGGAAGAACTTCTTCTGGATGCGAACCATATCAGAGAACTATCAAAGGTGGGTGTTCCTGAGATTGGGCAGAAGCAATTTTTTTGTGTGCTAAATTTGTAGTTGAAGGTAATTTCTGATTTCTTTGCATTTATTTTTAATGCAATGTTTATGAATGTGCTGAACATGATGTGACTGGTCCGTGCCATGCTGCACTCCATGATGTGACCCTCCAGGTTCATGCATCTTGGGTGAAGGATAGAAATTCCAGAAACCAATGACTTGATTACACAAGCTGCAAATCCATGCAATATTTATATGAACCAAGAATGGTCAAGGCTAGACAACTAGACAATGATTAAAGCAAGAATATTATCAGAAATATATGGATGTCACATGGGCATGCTGCAAACCTCAAGTTTTGATGTGTCTGTCCAAGTGGTTTGTTTTTTTTAGAGAAGTTTAGAAATGAAGAATGTATGAGGATTCACCATTTTTCTAAGCTGATTGCTTCACTCTTATTTCCTCATTATCTGCTTATGTTCATTGTTGTTACATTAAAAATGGAAAAATATGTATGTTTAAAATGTGCATCTGTGTATGCACTCAACACTAAAGTATCAAGACCATGCAGTGTTCTGTACATTTAGATCACATCATATCTTAGCTTGCTTTATTTTAAAGACATAAATGTGGTTCATGTAACCAGCAGCATTTACAGGGTATCATATTTGAAAGCCATTCCTCTGCTTATGTTTTGATGTTTTCATTTTGCTTCTGCTGCTTGAGAGGAGATGGGGATGGGAACACAATACTTCATATGTTGTCTAGCAAGTGAACTTGTTGATCACTTCTTTATACTTTTTCCTACATCACCTTTATAGTACTTAATCATCAGTTTTTAGAGCTCTTCTTCCCTTTTTGTTACGTCTTGCAGTTTTTGTCCTTGTTTACTGTACATCACCACTCATTTCTATCTAAGATTCCTGATGGTTTTGACAACCTACCTATTTTGTGTGGGTATCATTTGTTGGCAATTTAATAGTGGCATTCATGCATTTGTCAGAATTGAAGTCTGTCTGCCAGATTTTTAGTCCCATTAATGAGTTTGCTTCTTGTTAGAAGCTTCTCTGATTTTTACAATTTTCAACTATTCTAGTCAGTTTGGCATCTGCAAGATTGAGAATGCATTCCTACCTTGATCAAGGGGAGGGGTGCAATACTCCATGTATGTGGTATGTTTCAAAATATGTATGCTCACAAGAAGACTTTTTGTCATTCATGCTAATTTGCAAGTGCATTAAATCAATTCATCCATGTTTTATAGAGCTTGCACCAAAAGTCTAATCTTCCTGTCAAGGCATGGTTGCTCCCATCTAGAACCCCAGTGTACTAATGTCAACTGGGGCCAAGGGTAAAATATAATTATCAGTGGAAAAGCAGTGCAAGGGTGGAATTTATCAACATACATGGAGACTGCCATGGAGTTCTTACTGCAGTGCAAAGAAAGCATATGCATTTTAAATGAAAGGCTATAAACTTGCTAGCAGGTGAGCATTGTTCATCATTACAATGATATTTTAGTTTGATAATGCTTTTTTCACCATATTTTAATTGAATGTAAAAATGAATATGTATGATCTCTTTGGTGTGATTTGTTTCTTGATTTAGACAATCATGTGATCCTGTAACATCAATACCTTAAAAAAATTTAAGCTTTGATTACATTTAGCATAATTCTACCTGAATGGTTGCAGTCAGTGTCCATAGCAGTGCATGTTGTAAATAACATCATATGGGTATCATGTATACATCATCTACAAATTAAACTTGCATGTTTGTGGCAGAGTTTGCAGTCCTGCCTAGCACTACACCTCACAATTTGTTTCTTTTGCCAATGTGGCAGTGCTTGCTTGCAAATTCATATCTTGACCTTCATATGCCTGCCTCAGGAGAAGGGCCAAGCCCTAAATTTACCTGAGAAGGCAACAAACATTTTTTTCTTCTCAAATATGTATCACCATTTGGATTTTCCCTAATGATTGTGTAATCAGGAAGCTGTTGTGCACAAGGTTTATGTTACTGTCTTTTCCTAAAATGATTTGACATGAAACCATGTTCCTTCACCTTAATGACTACCTCATAATTTAGTGAGGGCATTCAGAGTGATGGTTGTAAGAACTGCTTTGCTGTGCATGTGTGAATTTGCATGTGTCCGTCCGGGGAAGCTTCAGAGACTGGTGGGTTCAATCTAGCTGATGCAGGGTTGCTGCCACTTGTGGGCAGGTCAGTTCATTTGATAACTTTGCCATACCTCTGCTGTGATGTGTTATTATGTTTCACACACTGTATTAGCACGTTATGTCTTCAAATTTGAAGTTTTTCTTTTGGTGTTTCAGAACTTTTTCCGGCTTTCCAAATTACGAAAGCTGGGACTTAGCGACAATGAGATCCAGAGGCTACCACCAGACATTATGAACTTCGAGCACCTGGCCGAACTGGATGTCTCCAGGAATGGTACGTCCTGAAATGTCCACAGAAATGGCCGCCTTCTGCACATCGTATAGTTCTTGTTAGAATGCTGTACCACTGACTGGCTATCCTACAGTGAGTGCTGTTTGGGAACAAATGGTGACATCACCATCAGATTATGTTACCTGGTTGTCGCCTGGCCCGGTCCTCCACGGGATGGAATGTGCGAGCGCTGCGTCAGCTCAACTTGCCACTGCGAGACATTTCGGTAATCAGCATTACTCGCTGTTACAACAACAGCTCCGATAGTTTGCTAGCTCTGAGGCCGCTTTGTGGAAAGTATGACACCAGGGAATAGGCCGGATGGAAGCAGGCTATGCCACCACCCACTTGGGCATTGCCAGCAAACGGTTAAATGTGACAGCTGGACTCCGACTTGGCAGGTTTATAGACGTCGGTATTATTTCACCCAGAACACAATATATATTGTTTATCCTAAACCGACAAAACCAGAAATCAGTTTTACGCGTAAAAGCCTGTATGAAGTATCTGAAATATTTGTAAACATTTTGAAACAAAAACTCACAAAATCAAGCTGTTGGAAAAGTACATGATAAGTTGAGCACATTTACTGCAGCCATGCACAGTAGATGCGGCATTCCCTGTTGCGCAATTCTGGCGGGTGACCTTGACCTGGTCAGTCAGATGCCCGAGGCTCAGATGCGAGCGCGATGAGCCGGTGCTGTGAAGTGGTGGGGATGGAGTTATGCGAGCGACCGGCGGGGCGCGCGTGACATCATTTTTTAGAACCCGATTAACACCGCGGGACCTCCGATGACCCCATCGGAGAATCGATCTGTGCCCTTTGGCGCGAATAGGGATGATGTAGCTTGGAATGGTGGGCGTGAGCTGTTTGTACCGGAGATGGTGCGGCGAGTAAGGAAAACGAAGCGAACCGACGCCGAGCATTAGAGGAGTACCAGCAGTTCATCATGTCCGACGAGGGAAGTCAGAGGTCATGTCATTGGTCCGGTCGCATCTTGCCGGATCAAACAGCTGGTCGACCTATCATTGAAATCAGTCGCATCAATGGGTGCATTGAAGGAAACCTCGGCGTATTGGAAAAGTATATGTAGGTTCTAAAAATATGCCATGGAAAGGGTTTCGCAGAGAGAGTCCTCGGAAAAGACGAATAAAGCCCAATAAAGTCGAGACAGAATGAAGACATCAATTATCGACTTGTTTTTGCACATAATTGCATGCTGACCTCTGTAATGAAACAGCTTGATTTACCATACAAACAATCACTGGACTTCAGCATGCAAACAAATTGTAAGCCGACGACACGCTGCTGAGCGAAGACTGCCATTTGTCAGTTCTTTAAAATGTCTCCCCGACACAAGTTTTCGAAAAGCGCTTGAAGTACAGTAGCCATGACCCGAAGACCAGATTGCGCATCCAAGTCACTGACAGTGAGCGAACGATAAATCAGAACGAGTTTCCCTCCGTCAAAATAAGGGTAAATATGCAAAGTACCACCTCCTGCAATTTTTGGCATTATTGTGCTTTAAATGCTTACGATACAAGTTTTACACACATTTTACGTGCATAATGCAAATAAGGGGGTCATATTTGACTAAATTGGGTTAGTATTTTGAAGTTGAAATTGTTTCGATTATTTTTGAAAGTATTCGATAATTTATTGGGGATTGTTTTCTTCATAAGCAGGTTAAGCTGCTATACGTTGGGTTGGTTTGTTTTTAAGTTGGAAACCTTCGATGCATTAAACAAGTCAAAGTTTTTAGGGTATTTGTTCCTAAAATGAGATTAATCGGTATTATTGTGCTTTAACACTCGCACGTCCGGAGGTCCGCGCCAACTTCGCATGTCCGGGGGACAGATGTCTGCCTCCTAAGATCTCTAGAACTATGCTAGCTAGCGACAAACGGAAAACAGCGTTGGATAGCTGGTGACGGGTTCTATCGAAAGTGTTTCGGCCATTTTTTCGTTCAGGTCAACATTCAGGTCACTGGGTCATCATAGGTCAAATTCGACCAGATCAGGTGGGACTCAGATATTGACACATCTCAGGACCTGTAACAGATAGAAACAAACGGCGAACGCTATTCGACAGCCCTTGAAATGCGCTACCGACAATAGGCGGTGTAATTTAAGGTCAGGCCAACCGAAACTCAGGTCAAGGTCATGAATTCGCCTAGGGAGGTCATGTAATGCATCAATCGACACGTCTTGGCGATACAAGCACAATGACGGCAATTTCAGCCTTCTAGCTCAATGCAGTGCGATATAATACGCAAAAATGTGTAGTGATCTCAGGTGACCTCGGAGACCTTGGTGAGTTCACTGAGAAAAAATGTCAGCGGTAGCATTGAGCATAGCTTCCATCTACATGCCACAACCGTGGTGAAATCATTCCGAGCGTAAATATGTAACCAGGAAACATTTGTATATTTTACCATAGCCCTATAATGGGGAAGCCATGGCCGCGACCTGACCTAAGGTCAATGCTACGAAAAAAAGATATACATATTATTGTCCCTGATGAGATTATGACATGTTATAAGTTCGAAATCAATCGCCCAATTATTGTGGAAGTTATGCCACCTAGAATTCCGAGTGTAGTCTGGTCACTTCGCCTGACCTGGTGATCTGACCTGAGATGACCCAGGGTTAAAAGTGCATGAGGATATGCGGAAAAGACCAGTGAACAGCTATGCGAGGTTTGACCTTGCTAACCCGATTAGTTTGGCCGCAAATGAGGAAAACCCGGAGGGGGGGGGGGGGTAGGTATCTGCCCCCGGACGTGCACGTGTTAAGGTGTTAGAGGACAAGTTTTACACGCGCTTTACAGTTTAGGTTTGGTTAGAGCATGTTATGTTAGGTAAGATTTTTTTTGGAGATGTTATTTTTACATTTCATTTAGCTACAAAACATTTTTTAAATATATTTTTCTTCATAAGCAGACATTGTGTTAAGCTGTTTTATTTGGAAAATTTTGAACAAAAATTGTTTTACGATGCACCATTTTGTTTCTTCAAAGGGAGGTTAGGATTAATTATGTTAATTTTTTCTTTTATTGACGCATTTTATCATACGTTACCTAACTCCAATCCCCATTCTTTGGTGCTTTTGTCTTACGAATTAAGAAGTACGCACTGGGAGAGGAAATTAATAGTCACGCCGTCATAATCACGTTCATAAACGTATTGGAGAAATAAATTCCAAGAATTCATAAAACAACGCGTATATTTATCGGGTGGTCTAGGTTAGGTTAGGTTACGTTGCACTTTTTCTTTTGTAAACATTTGTACGCCATGTTGCCAAACTCCATTATAGTTCCACTTTTGTCATCATTTCGTTTCGTCGCCTATGGTGTCAGGAGTTTATATAGGGAATCTTTGGGCCATGTGCGATTTTTCCAAGACATGACAGTGGGAAAAGTTATAAGGGAAGCTTCAAGAATTCACGTTCACGCATTTGTTGGGAGGCTAATCGCGAGGGTACGTGATTCGTGAGGACACGTATGCATACGTTCTAAAATCGGAAGCGGATGCACAGTGTATGGCAGGCGAGATTTCGTGTTCTGTAACCAGCGACGGCGAGGAATCCTGCATGCGGCCGAGTGCGCACCCTGGACTCCACTGCCTGCACCGTGTGGGACGGCTCACCGATGGGGATCTAGGCGATCAGAACAGGCGAACTATCTCGTCGTGTGGTGTTGGATCCATCCTCCAGACGTGTTGTGGTGTCGGCGACGTCGATGGATTCGTAGATCGGGAGGAGCTGAGCTGAGCTGAGCGGCGAGCGGGCGGACGCCCCCGGGCCAGACCGGATCTCGCCTGATCGGGCCAGCTGTGTCGGCGACATCAGCTGCCGCTCGATCGACGTCCGACGAGCAGTGGCAGCCTGCTCGGAGACACCGCCGGTGCCGTCCCCTTCCCAGTCCGACGCGGTCGTGGGCGGCTCGGGTGATCGCCACCGTTAAAGGCCGACTTATCTTTTGTTTGATCGCGTATCGTTTAGTTTGCTGTTTTTAACTAGGTCTCGTTCTATACTTCCGGGAGTTGCCCAGTGCAGCAGCCTGCCTGTAGCCGGGCAACTCAGCGGCGTTATTTAATAAATAAAATTATATGAAATACTTCTGACCTAATTAGTGTACGAATTCTGCGAAAATCGGCAAAGCCACCGGTGATGTATTGTGCCAGCTGTGGCCGGAAACTATATCTCGAAAATGTCAGCGTATGTGCTTACTGAGTGGCGAACGATGTGGACCGAAGAGGTTCAGGACAAGTTGCACACGATAACACCCGTCTCGGAAATCGGTCCTCGTGTCATCGTATGTTCAGGAGGGAAGATGTGACTTTGAGCAGGCTGTGCATATAGGCCACACATTCGACACCCACCGCTACCTTCTGTGTGGTGCCGAGAGGCTATGGTGCCCCCACTGCCCATGGACACTAACAGTGCGGTACGTGCTAGTTGCCCGCCAGCACTCGCGATATCTGGCGTAGAAAGGCATAAGGAATGAATGCCAGCTCATGTACTCGAACAAGTTATCCGTTGCCTTGCCACAGTATGGATCGCTGCCGTCTACTCGTCACTGTGGTGCTGACCACTAGAATCTGGTCTAGTAAAGTTGACGTTCACTATTTGTCGATGACTTCGCGAAATGGTCGTCTAGCTCCAATACACCATCGCTAGCAAGGCGTTTGCAGCTCGCGGTAAACCACCTCCAAAGATGGTGTACAGCTGACGGCCTCCGCTTTTCCACAAAAAAAGTTGAAAAGATACAGCCGTGCCATACAACTCCGTGTTTAGGGTTTGAGAGCATCGCCTGCGGCAAAAGTGCGTACACTTTTGCCGCAGGCGATGCTCTCAAACCTTAAACACGGAGTTGTACGGCACATCTGTACCTCTTCGCCCAATCGCGAAGTTCCTTGGGATGCAGTTCGATAGCCGGTTAACGTACACACAACATTTTAAAACATTGAGAGAGAAATGTTTTAAGTAATTGAACCTGTTGATGTGTATATCACGAACCTCGAATGGTTCTGACAGAAAGACATTGATGATGCTTTGTCGGTCACTCATACGATCTAAGTTGGACTACGCATGCTATGTGTATGATGGTGTCTCTAAAAGCAATAAGCGTACTCTCAATGCGGCGCAGCATGCGGCTTTGCGGACCGCCACCGGGGCGTTTAAAACCACACCGGTTGTCAGCATACTCGCGGAGTCGAACGAACCTCCCCTGGCGTTGAGACGTGTAATGATTGGCCTGCGGTATGCATGCAGACTACGACAGTTCCCCACCCACCCCACCTACAATGCAGTGTTCTCGCGACATACCTTGGCACTTTTTCGCAGTGGCAGAAACCTGATAGCTTTGCCGTTCTGTGTCAGAATTCGTGTTCAGAAGTCAGAATTCGACGGACTCTAACACCACTCTTCGAGGAGAGTGGTGTTAGAGTCCGTCGGGTGATGCGTATGCGGAAACCGGCCCTGCCGCCCTGGAATCTGGTCTCCCCTGTAGTCGACTTATCGCTCACAGCGATGCGGAAAGATGATGTAACATCCGAGCTCTTCCGCATGCAAACACTAGAGCGCTTAGAATCAGGGATATACACAAATATTTACTGATGGATCTAAGAACAGCACCGGAGCGGGATGTGCTTTCGTGAGTGGTACTTCTACTCGATTTTTTTAACCATACCTATGCATGATTCAGTGCATACCTGTGAGCTGATCGCAATAATTAATGCGCTTTCTTTCATCGAGGTGTCACAAGATGTTTCATATGTCATACTATCTGACTCTCTTAGTACTCTTTTGGCACTTACCGTATTTTAACCTACCGACACTATTGATTGACATTTTGATACATATCATTACTCTGGAACGAGACGGAAAAAGCGTCTGTTTGTGCTGGGTTCCGAACCATGTCGGAATTTGTGGAAATGAGCGAGCCGATTCCGCAGCGAAATGGGCACTCAGAGACCCCCACCACGTGTTCTTCCACTTCCCGCCAGGGATCACATCTCTGTAATGACATCACGTATGAATGCTAAGTGGCAGGGAAGTTGGAAGTTGAACAGTTGAACAACAAGCTACGTTCAATATACCGACAGCTTTGAGACTGGTCGTCATGCTATCTCAGGTCCAGGAATGACGAGGTGACTATGTAGATGGCGAACTGGCCACACACACACGCCACTCACCAATACCTTCTCTGCGGGAAAGAGAAGCCCAAGTGCCCTCGCTGTTTGGGAGCTCTCACGGTGCGACACGTGCTCTTCTCGTGCAAACACTTTTCAAGGGAGCGAAGGTTATTTTTTCGGAAATAGGGTCGGATATTATTTCGGATATTTAACATATCGCGACATTCTAGCAGATGACTCGGAAATAATTCATTATGGCAATATATTCAGGTAACTACGAGCGATAGGATTTCATTCCATAAACTCACCTCAGTAACACAAAAGGACTTTAACATGCTAAATCAACGTTATTGGCGTTAAATGATCACAATTTATGTGGCGCTAAATGATCACAATTTACGTCCTCGTCCTTTATCCAGTGCTTTCACACAATTTTTCATCAAACCGAGTTTGATACGGAGATGTGGAAGTAGGATTTTCTGTGGTTCAACCAGGGGGCGTGACTGCACGTTGTGGGAGCCAGGTTCAAGTGCATGCCTGGATGGCCAGTCGCGTTGTACATAGTGATGTTTGTCAGCCCGACTGTCCCAGAGGCATAGAAAGCATGGATATTTCGTGTAGCCGCCCTGCAGCCCAAGGACGAGACCTACTACCTTGAGGTCGCCACAGATCAGCCAGCCATGCTCTTTGTAGTTCAAAGCAGACAACAAAAGTTCCATGCTGTTATGCGTTTCCCTCAGTTGCATGGAGTGTCCAACAGGAATCGACGGGAACTTATTGCCGTTGTTCAGAAGAGCTGCCTTCAGGCTCCTACTCGAGGAGTCTGTGAACAGCCTCCATTCTGCCGGGTTGTACTCTGTACCCATTGCTTCTACTAGGTCCGCGATGTTGTTGCAGTAGACAAAAGAATGTTCTTCACCGAATGTAAAGTATTCTCTGGATTCTTTTTCGCGATTCGGATACCAAAAGAATGTCGTTTCAGTCGTATGTCGAACATATATCAGCAAATAGCAAAAACACTTGTCAAATGTTCCAAAATTCCATATGTTAGTAATATATTCGTAATTGAATATTTGATGATACCATCCCAAGAAACGAGTTATTGACGCCCCAGAATAAGAACCTTTTCCACTCACTGTTCACACAGCCACGTTGCGCGTCGAAAAGGAAGACTGTGGTGTTTGCCAACGCTGCCGCTTGTTAATAAGAAAATATTACATAGTAAAAAGCAGCGTTGGACTTGTACTTTAAAAGATAATGCTTTGTCCCTTTTCTCCCGCGTCCCAATTCTCACCTCTCTCCGCTACTGATATATCATACTGCAGTATGCATACTGATACATCAGTGTGTGAGTTGTTATCTTTGACGTAGTGTGAAAACTTGAGCTAATCGAAAACAAATTGATAGTATTTTCGGATTCAGCACACGAAACTTGTATTAGAACAGCTGAGAAACTTCCGACCTTTTGAAAAAAAAAGTTTTGAAACGCAGGCCAGTGTAATAATTTACGATGCGCCCCAAACTCAAATAACTAACTAACCGGTCCAGTAAAGTTAGTTTTGAGCGCTAAATGATCATGAACCCGTGGTCGGAGTGCTCTTAACCCACTCCATGAAAGAACATGTCGCTGATAGGCTAGTTACATTAAGGTCAACATATCTTGTTATTCCTTTTACATATTAGTTCTGATGAACGCATGGACGTTACGTAAGCTGCGCAGATGGTTTAGCGCACAAGGAAAGGGCAAGGTTTTGTCTCTTCGTTTGTTTTTTTCTCTGTCACGATTATTGCTGCTTCTATTTTCAACACTTGCGTTGCCACCGGCCGTCACCGTATTCGGGGTGTGCTCGCTCCTCTGGCGCGGCCGTCCAGGGTCCGCTGATTGGCTGCAGTATCACGGTGATCCGGCCCGTGTTCAGAGTGTGCTCGCTGCAGTATCACGGTGACCTGGCCCTTGTTCAGTATGCTCGCTGCAGTATAACGGTGACCCGGCCCGTGTGCAGTGTGCTGGCTGCAGTATACGTTACGGTTTAAGCTTTCCCGGGTATTCGGTCTGAACTTCTTCAGAACAACATTATGCCGTTTCAGTACGATTTTGAGGTCTGGGTTAGGTCACCAGGTCACACTTGAGTCATTCACCTCATATGATGTAGGGTGATCTTTTTATCAATATCGTTGAAGGTTGACTTCTGACATAATCTAGGTCAATTACGTGGGGTGACCAGATTTCAAGCGTTTTACTAAATGATATGAACTACGAACTAAATGATACGTTTTACAAAAAATAACTAAATGAAGCGCAAAGGATATAGAAAGACGCAAAATTTTGAGTTGGAGGTAAAGGGGAGTTGGAATTGCGAAAAACTACACTTGAGTACGATGCATTCCATTGTTTGAAATTAATAGAATTGCGAGCCCTTTGATTTCGGACTAACTAGCAGTCGACCGACAAAGAAGTCTTGTCGATAGTTAAGAAGTATTTTCTTGTGGGCTAATTGCCTTCTTAAAGAAATATTTGGTGGACTATTTCAGTGATGCGACTCCGGTAATCATGTGTGTAATGTACTAAGATAGCAAACCAAGCGAAATGTGTTATCAATCATCCAGCTCTCGAAATGTGCGTACACTAATTCCAGTGTGATGGCATTGCAACCAAAATAAAGGAATCTAAGTTCCATCGTAGGTTATTTGCTTTTATGTTCTAAAAACGCATATAACGTAATGTTGTTTGCTGCAAAATGCCCGTCGTTGCCTGCATTGTGACGGAGCGACACGTACCTTTTTCTGTCTCCCTCGCAGGGGCAAAACTTCAAACTTTAGATTGCGTTGACAGACGAAAATCGCTAGGTAGCTTACACTAGTGAAGCCATAATTGTGATATATACATTGGGCTCAAGCCGCCCAGTTACACATCTTGCCAACCCTCGTTAAAGACAGCCACGTTTTCATCTGTATTAATACATTACTTTTACAGCGTGCACCTTTGCTACGTGTATATTTGCAATGTGTACATTTATAGCATGTCCTTATACAGCGACGTACGTCGCATTGGGCTACTAGGACGAACCTTGGATAGGTATGTGCGAAACGTGTACCGGTGCCACCGCATCTCGCCACTCGCGTGGCACCTCTGACTCCGAGTGCCTGCCTCAGACGTTCCCGACATCCCCGAGGAGATCGGCAACTGCAAGTCCCTCCAGGTTCTGGATGTCAGCAGCAACCCAATCACCAAGTAAGGGGAACCATGTCACACAACCTGCGTTTTTGCACGCATTCCGACGTCCGCTCGCTCGGTGTGAGCTCCACCCCTGCCGGGACGCGCCGTCCGTTATGGTCGGCTGCCGCTGTCGGGCTGCCCGCTACACGGCTGCTGCTGCTGTCAGGCTGCCCACTGCAGGGCTGCTGCCGCTGTGGGGATGCTGCCGCTGTGGTGCTGCTGCCGCTGTGGGGATGCTGCCGCTTTCCGGCTGCCCGTTGCAGGGTTGCTACCGCTGTGGGACTGCCCACTGCAGGACTGTTGCCCACCTTGGGCTGTTGCCCATTGCAGGGCTGCTGCCGTTGTCGGGCTGCCCACTACAGAGCTGCTGCCCACTGCAGAACCTTTGCCCACTGTAGGGCTGCTGCCCACTGCAGCGCTGCTGCCCACTGTAGGGCTGCCGCCGCTGTCGGACCGCTCGCTGCAGGGCTGCTCACTGCAGGGCTGCACTTTGGGGAGCTGCTCATGCTTCGTGCGTGACGTATCACTACGGGTCGTGCCAGATTTACGTTGAAGGGCCGTATCGGCGGTGTAAAAGTACGCACGCGCCATGCTGGAGAGCACTCCATCCCATGCAGATTGTGCTGTTCTTGGATGCAGTTGGGTGTGTGACGCATGTGAGGATGTTTCAGCCTGTCGCAGGACCTGGAGTAGCTGTACTGTCTGACCTTGTGGTGAATATGTAACACTGTGTCAGATATAATACAACGACTTAGTGCTATGTGACGTTGTTGCATGACATTCGGTCACACCAGCACCACGTCACGTCACATGTTATGTAGGTTAGTCAGCTAGCCACAAGACATGTGTTTAGTTGTGCAGTCTGAGCAAACGTTTGATGAGGCGTGTATTTGAGGAATAAGGTGCCCGTTTCCCACCCGAATGTCGAGTTCGTGCCCCACATGTTGCTACTCTTCGTCTGCGACCAATCGGCGTGAGCGATTGGCAACAATTCCTGACCTAAGACAGTCGACGCGCCGTGAGGCCAATAACCACCTAGAGTTAGATATGTGGCATGGTGTGAGGTATGTGCCGCTGGCCCAGTGCTGGGCATTTGACATGGTGTAAGATTTATGACAATGACCCGGTGCTGGACATGCGACATGGTGTGAGGTTTATGACACTGACCCGATGTCGGATATGTGGCATGGTGTGTGCCTTATGACACTGACCCAGTGGAGGACATGCCACATGGCGTGAGGTTTATGACACCGACCCAGTGCTGACCATGTGACATGGTGTGAGGTTTATGGCAATGACCCAGTGCTGGGTATATGACACAGCTGGGGTCGTTCGCAGACTACCGCAGGGCCTGGTTCAACTTCGCAGTTTGACCGTGCTGGGCCTGAATGACATGTCACTGACCTCACTTCCGGCGGACTTCGGCAGGTACGTCGCTTCACTGTCATTTAGGTTCATTATTTAAGTAGAAACCAGCTTTAAAAAAGAACTGGATTAAACTGCATGAATCAGTTTTCGCTTCCTGAATTCAATTCCGTTAACGTCTTCAGGTTTCAATCAGAGTACCAGGTGCCATTTCTGCCACACCTGATGTGTGATCTGTTCACATTGGGACACTATCTTCCTGTAATATCGCTGACTTACTTCGACGTCATTGCCAGTTTCGACGTTTTCGCTTTGCGCCACATCCCCATCGTCAGAAACTCCTCGCGCTGTATTGCTGTTACGTGGGAGACCCGTGCCGCACTGAGATACATAGCTGACGCCAGTTGAAACGCTGTGGTGGTGAACAGACACACCTCTCGGATATCGGGCAAAACCTACCGTGGCATATTGACGAATCGAAATGAAGCTCGCTGCATATTGGCACAAATCATGAGTATGCCATGACAATGCCATATGAGCAGGAAGTTGTTCGGCTTGTACGGTTG
This sequence comes from Imbricaverruca yamaguchii, assembly GCA_034440575.1. Classification (NCBI taxonomy): domain Eukaryota; kingdom Metazoa; phylum Arthropoda; class Thecostraca; family Neoverrucidae; genus Imbricaverruca; species Imbricaverruca yamaguchii. Next base: position 219,490 of record JAOTOL010001216.1, read on the forward strand.
AAAATTCAACCGGATTATTAACATTGAAATGGCGGGTGAAATAAAGCGGTGACATAATCTGGTTGTATGCTTTGACCGGGCCGGCATACTCAAGTATGCTTGATGGGATGGAACTGGCCGCAATGCTCCGTAGTATAGAGCGTTAAAACCGTCAAAAGTTGTAAATTAAGCTACTCTACCGCTGTCCAGTGCGTCAGTTAAGGCTCCAATTGGTGGATTTTATTTTTATTGTAATCCTAATGTGTGGCGGGTTGGCTTAAGGGGCATGGCCATGAAGGGGCAGAGTGTTTGCACCCATTGCCGACCACCATGTTGTTATGTTGACAGAACAATCACCAGCCTGTGAATATTGTACGGAACCAGTTTGGTTGTACCCAGCGCGAATCATTTTTATCAGGAAGGAAGCTATATTCGTTTCAACATGCTTACCGATTTGCTCTATCATCACGGGCTTTATGATTGGCTGGTAGTTGCCGTGTCCCAGCAAACACTGCTCCCATGATGAATTCGTGCAGCTGAGGTAAGTCAGGAACCCACCCCGACCATGTCCGCTGACCGTGCGTCTCTGGTCAGATCAGTCAGTCAGTCGTCAGTCCAGTGCCCTGCGGCGTGGCTGGTCGTCGTCAGTCGTGTCGGCCAGTGTCCAGCCAGCCAGTCCAGTCAGTCGTCAGTCCAGTCAGGACCCACCCGACCATGTCCGCTGACCGTGCGTCTCTGGTCAGATCAGTTAGTCCAGTCCAGTCCAGTCCAGTCCAGTCCAGTCCAGTCCAGTCCAGTCAGGAACCCACCCTGACCCTGTATGCTGACGATTCGTCTCTGGTCTGGCCAGCCTCACGAACCTGCAGTCTCTGGAACTGCGCGAGAACTTGCTGAAGTCGCTGCCGGCGTCCCTATCGCAGCTGCACCGCCTCGAGCGTCTCGATATCGGCGACAACGAGATCGAAGAGCTGGTAGGTGTCGAGAGTCGCACGAATCATTTGTGTGTGTACGTGTGTGAACGTCTGTATCATCGCGCATGATAGTCACGGGTACGTCAGTGTCATCGCGCAAGATATCGTAGTTTCGTTATTATCATCGCACATGCTATCGTAGGTTCGCTATTATCATCGGGCATGATATCGTGGTTAGTTATCATCGCGAATGAGCCATATTCACGTTGGTATTATCTCGCGTGAGTCACGATAACATCAGTGTCATCACACGTGAGTCGTGGACACGCATTTATCTTTACGCATGAGTTAAGCTTACGTCGGTACCGTCACGTGTGGTGGTCACGGACAGGTCGGTACCGTCACGCGTGGTGGTCACGGACAGGTCGGTACCGTCACGTGTGGTGGTCACGGACAGGTCGGTACCGTCACGTGTGGTGGTCACGGACAGGTCGGTACTGTCACGTGTGGTGGTCACGGACAGGTCGGTACCGTCACGTGTGGTGGTCACGGACAGGTCGGTACCGTCACGTGTGGTGGTCACGGACAGGTCGGTACCGTCACGTGTGGTGGTCACGGACAGGTCGGTACCGTCACGTGTGGTGGTCACGGACAGGTCGGTACCGTCACGCGTGGTGGTCACGGACAGGTCGGTACCGTCACGTGTGGTGGTCACGGACAGGTCGGTATCGTACGTGTGGTAGTCACGGACAGGTCGGTACCGTCACGTGTGGTGGTCACGGACAGGTCGGTACCGTCAGCGTGGTGGTCACGGACAGGTCGGTACCGTCACGTGTGGTGGTCACGGACAGGTCGGTACCGTCACGTGTGGTGGTCACGGACAGGTCGGTACCGTCACGTGTGGTGGTCACGGACAGGTCGGTACCGTCACGCGTGGTGGTCACGGACAGGTCGGTACCGTCACGCGTGGTGGTCACGGACAGGTCGGTACAGTCACGTGTGGTGGTCACGGACAGGTCGGTACCGTCACGCGTGGTGGTCACGGACAGGTCGGTACCGTCACACGTGGTGGTCACGGACAGGTCGGTACCGTCACGTGTGGTGGTCACGGACAGGTCGGTACCGTCACGCGTGGTGGTCACGGACAGGTCGGTACCGTCACGCGTGGTGGTCACGGGCAGGTCGGTACCGTCACGCGTGGTGGTCACGGACAGGTCGGTACCGTCACGCGTGGTGGTCACGGACAGGTCGGTACTGTCACGTGTGGTGGTCACGGACAGGTCGGTACCGTCACGTGTGGTGGTCACGGACAGGTCGGTACCTGTCACGCGTGGTGGTCACGGACAGGTCGGTACCGTCACGTGTGGTGGTCACGGACAGGTCGGTACCGTCACGCGTGGTGGTCACGGACAGGTCGGTACCGTCACGCGTGGTGGTCACGGACAGGTCGGTACCGTCACGTGTGGTGGTCACGGACAGGTCGGTACCGTCACGTGTGGTGGTCACGGACAGGTCGGTACCGTCACGCGTGGTGGTCACGGACAGGTCGGTACCGTCACGCGTGGTGGTCACGGACAGGTCGGTACCGTCACGTGTGGTGGTCACGGACAGGTCGGTACCGTCACGTGTGGTGGTCACGGACAGGTCGGTACCGTCACGTGTGGTGGTCACGGACAGGTCGGTACCGTCACGCGTGGTGGTCACGGACAGGTCGGTACCGTCACGCGTGGTGGTCACGGACAGGTCGGTACCGTCACGCGTGGTGGTCACGGACAGGTCGGTACCGTCACGTGTGGTGGTCACGGACAGGTCGGTACCGTCACGCGTGGTGGTCACGGACAGGTCGGTACCGTCACGCGTGGTGGTCACGGACAGGTCGGTACCGTCACGCGTGGTGGTCACGGGAACGTCTGCATTAGCTGACGCGGTCCGGACGCGGCCAGCTGTTGTAGACGGGCCCGCCGGCCGGCCACTGATGCAACGAGGCGGAGTCATGGGTGGGCAGAACGCTGCTCGTGACGATGCGTGCTGAGTTATCGCCGTGCTTGGATGTTCGAGCCGTTCTTGCGTCAGCGGCTTAGTGCGGAGATGGATTGTGTTGGTGCTACACCTCGCAGAGCATTTTCCTAAGATAGTTTGGCATGATATTATTCTAGCTGGTGAAGGTTCTCAAGATATCCCTCGCCTTTCAAATTTGCACCACTTCGGTATTGCAATAGGCCTGTTTCACGGATGCTATGGCCACCGAGAAATGCTGTCTGTATAATTTAAGTTCGCGGCTTTGCATATCTTGTGATTGCGTGATGCCTACTGGATCATGCGAGTCGAGGGAAGCCCTTCATATTTTATGCCGTTCGTGCATGGGGCGTTCCGTGGAACGGGACGCTGGTGACTGGCATCTCTCGAGGGGATGTCCAGGGGCGTAGTTTCGGCGTCGCTATTGCCCGAGGGCAGCTCGGCATCTGAACACCTGAACACCTACTACAAGCTGCTCGCCTGTGATGGTTGAAATAGTCATCAGTTACCGAAAACTAGCGAATATATTTACTTTTGAAGTATAACTCTAAAGGATTTCAGAAACTTCTCCTTCGGTCATGGCACCTAGGAACAGCTTCCCGTTTACACAAACAAAACCAGTTAAATGGCGATGACCGCAGCACATTCTGGACCCTATCAGCTGTGTATTTTGATCACAAACTCAGGTTTGTGACTCATGAATTGGCTACGGCACACAATGGATCTTGGATCCGAAAGATATTTTAGTACTGTGGTCGATTTGTGTCCGTGATTCCTCGTAAGCTTAGAACTGCATACACAATATGTAGGCGGCCCGATACCAACAAAATAACACTAATTATATGCGCGTGTGCTTTGTGGAAATAGGATAGCAGGAGTGCGTTCTGAGCTGGTGAATGGCTCCTATTGTTCGTTGGTGGGTACAATGGCTTTTATGCGACACATCGTGTTGAAATGTATGTTGTGTGTTATCGAATTTGCCTTGCATGTCTAGATCGTAATGTGCACAAAACGAGAAGTAGGGCGACAAAACACCATCGCTGACGTTTTCGGTCCGATTTCAGCAACCAACCATCGGAGAGCTGCCCTCGCTTAAAGAGCTGTGGCTGGACCACAATCAGCTGACTCACCTGCCAGAGGTCAGTTGCATGTGCCTGGGCGCGAAATGTCCGTGTGGTGACGCGTCTCAAGGACCCAGCTACCAGCACCAGTGGCTGGTGTGACGTCACAGGGCGGGGCGGCGCAGCTGGGTGCCGCCGCCACCTAACTCATCGGCGTGCTGGCGACGCTGATTGAATGTCGAGTCCACGCTGACGCCCGGCGACACGTTGCCTTGGTGAGGTGCACGGCGTGTGTTGTGTAATGCTGTGGCGCGTGGGAGTGTACTCCGGTCTGGCCGCCGCCGTTCTCCTGGTGTATCTCCTCTGATGGGGTGCACGGCTGTGTGATGCTGTGAAGTGTGGGAGTGTACTCCGGTCTGGCCGCCGTCATTCTCCTGGTGTGTCTCCTCTGATGGGGTGCACGGCTGTGTAATGCTGTGGCGTGTGGGAGTGTATCTCCGGTCTGGCCGCCGTCATTCTCCTGGTGTGTCTCCTCTGATGGGGTGCACGGCTGTGTAATGCTGTGGCGTGTGGGAGTGTATTCCGGTCTGGCCACCGCCGTTCTGGTGTGTCTCCTCTGATGGGGTGCACGGCTGTGTAATGCTGTGGCGTGTGGGAGTGTATTCCGGTCTGGCCACCGCCGTTCTGGTGTGTCTCCTCTGATGGGGTGCACGGCTGTGTAATGCTGTGGCGTGTGGGAGTGTATTCCGGTCTGGCCACCGCCGTTCTGGTGTATCTCCTCTGATGGGGTGCACGGCTGTGTAATGCTGTGGCGTGTGGGAGTGTACTCCGGTCTGGCCGCCGCCGTTCTCCTGGTGTATCTCCTCTGATGGGGTGCACGGCTGTGTAATGCTGTGGCGTGTGGAAGTGTACTCCGGTCTGGCCACCGCCGTTCTGGCGTGTCTCCTGATGGGCGGCGCCTCCCGCGGACAGGAGATCGGACAGCTGCACAGCCTCAAGTGTCTGGACGTGTCGGAGAATCGGTTGGAGGACATCCCCGAACAGGTGGGCGGCATGTTCAGCCTGGAGGACCTGCACCTGTCGCAGAACTTCCTGGAGGCGCTGCCCGATGGGATCGGCAAGCTGGGCGAGCTGCTCATCCTCAAGATCGACCTCAACAGGCTCAACGCCTGCAACAAGGCAATCGGAAAGTAAGTCCGACTGCAAGATTCAGAGCTGGGGTACGAGTTTGGTGACGTCATATGTGATCGATGAGTGGGCCTATTAGTAAATACATGACGACAGGTGCTGAATAAGTCCGACGAAGTTGTAGAACGTTCTTCAATATTTATATCCAGGGCTAGAAGCTCTTCTTATTGCACTCCAGGACTTTTGCCTAGCAATTTGTCGTGTAAGTTAGGAGTAAAGTCCACGGACGTCTGCTGGTTATTCTTCTACCATTACTCTCTGTATATCTTTTCTGGTATAGAAGTTCTGGTTGTTAAGAACTCACGGGCTATATATATTTTTTATGGAAGTCCATCGTTTGTAGTATTTCATGGTCGAACAACATCACACAGCGCTGCGGCTTCAAGCGGAGGAAAAAGAGGACTTTCCAGAATCAAAAATAATACAGAAAACAAAAATATAACGACAAGGTCATTTTATTTTCATGTTCAATGAAGATCGCTTTCAATGTGCAAACCCCGTTCTCGGCTATTATACAACGAGCCTAGTGTCTTAGGGACGTCGGTAGAGAGTAGAAAAATCCGTGGTTTTTGCTGCAGCTTCTGTATGACAAGCCACCCCATAGAGAAATATAAATATGCCGATAAATAAACATTTATTCTCCCCCCACAATGTGTCGCAGCGAGAACAACCATAAATCACCGCGCTGTTACCATATGCTGTATCTACATACCACCTTCACTCTATCTCTCTCGTGACGTGGCCGAAGTGACTAATCTTTTCGCGCAGCTGCCAGCATCATTTATAATATGCGGAGATTGCAATGCTCACCATCCGCTCTGAGGCTCCAGCCAGACCAGTACACGTGGCCGGCAGCTGAAAGGAAGCAAGCGTGAAACGTGAGGCTTAGAAATCATATGTAAACAAACTGAATCGTAGCACAAAAATATATTCGATGTGGGTGCAAATAAAGCGAGTTTCGGGACGAGTGTCTCCAACCGCTTCCCCAGTTCTTCACATAAATGGACGAGACTATATCAGACTGAAAGAGGTGACAGATGAGGTAGCTCAAACCCTCTTTGGGCTCCTGGTATTTTTACATCTCCCTTAGTTGAATAAATATAGAACGCAATGCGAATCGAGTATTTTCCCAATTGATTTCCCAACCACCGCCGTATTTTCTTACAATTCGCCCTTTAACGTGGTTCAATTTAATTATGCGATTTCATACCACAGATCTGTATCTGAAGGACCTGACATGGTACAAAATGAGATCATTAAACAGATAGCCAAAGACCGTCTGGAAGTTTTCATGTCACTCTATAACGCTATGTGGGAAGCAGGCACGTTTTCCCCCTCGTGACGAGAATCAATTGTTGTTCCCATACTTAAACCAAATAGAAAAGATAATGAGCCGCTACATTACCGACCGGTGTCCCTTACATCATCTGTGTGTTTTTTTTCACAAAAATTTTGAATACGGGATTGATGTGGTTTTTAGAGTTTATGATCAGCTAAACAACATTCATTGTGGGTTTAGGAAACATCATAGTACGCTTGACTGTGGATTCAACTGTTCGTGCTGGATTTATGACATCGCCATACAGCGGCATTTTTTACATTGAAAGTGCCTTTGATACTGTATTTCGTCATGTTATTTTGAGCAAGTTACATGACTGGTATTCGCTACCCGGTGGGGGTCTTGAAGAACTTTGTATCCGAGCGTTGCTTTCAAGTACGTGTGGCCGGAGCCTTATCAGACAGATATTTACAGTCTCCTGGTGTGCCACTATGCAGTGTGCTAAGCATAGTATTATTCGCAATGTTCACCAATGGTATAGATGAAGAATTACCACGATTAGTCGAGCGAGCTCTCTTCGTTGATGACTTTTCCGTGTGGTGCTGCTACCTTGGTCTTCGCGGCGTGCAGAGGCAGCTTCAGCCGGCTGTCGTGAAGCCGGAAAAGTGGTGTCACACCACTGGTTTCCGTTTTTCTATTACGAAGTCGACAGCCGTCCACTTCTGTCGCCGTAGGCAGTGTTCTGATTCCGTCATTAAGATATTTGGATGTCCGGTATCTTTTCAACAGTCATTCAGATTTCTCGGGGTACGGATGGGCAGGCGGAGTACTTGCAAAGAACACATTACACGGCTGAAGGACAGCTGTACCAAAGGACTTCAGCCCTTAAAAGTAGTATCGCGCTGCTCATATGGAGCACATCGTGGTGTTTTACTTCTCATCTATCGTTCTTTGATCCGCTCACGGTTTGACTATGGAAGTTTTATCTATGATGGTGCTTCCCAGACCACGAAACATATGCTCAATGTTTTGCACCACGCCGCTCTCCGCGTTACTAAAGGTGCGTTTCGAACTTCGCCAAATGGTACCGTTCTTGTTGAGGCTAACGAACCTCCTTTATCACTGCGACGTGAAAGGCTGGGCTTAAAATACGCTTGTAATTTGGCTCAAAGCCCACAGCATCCAACGCATCAGTGGGTATTTTCTACTGTAAATACCCCACGACCGAATACCAGGAAATATATATTGCCATTCAGCCTACTCATTGCCTACTCGCTTCGTGAATGCAAGATTAACCCAAGGTACATAGCACAGCTCCGTGTCCCACCTACGCCCCCTTGACGGCCGAGCGAGGTCGCCTTTGGTCTCTCGTTGAGTGATATCCGTAAGGATGATGTCAACACAACTGACTCCCGTATGCACGCGTTAAGCAGAATCCATTCATATACGGACACATTGCGGATCTACACCGACGGATCAAAACCCAGGAGCGGCGTATGGTGTGCTTTTGTATGTCGCTTGCATATAAAATCATGCATACTTCCTAATCACTCATCAATTTTTACGGCATAACTATATGCCATCCTACAGGCACTTCGTTTTATTAAGTATGACGACAGAGCCCGTGACAAAAGCCATTTAATACTCGCTGACTCTCTTAGTAGCCTATTGGCTCCGAAAGCATTTAGCCATGACCACCACATTGTACATGACATCGCGGCTACCTTGATTTATCTTAATGATGGGGAAGTCGACGTCACTTTCATGTGGATCCCAAGTAACGGACGCCTGGCTGGCAACGAGGCTGCTAACGTGGCGGCGAAGAGGGCTGCAGACGGTGGCCGCAGGACGCTCCTCGCCATTCCCCCTGGAGACTTCGATGTATGAATATCATCCCTTGTTGACCGAAAATGGCAACACTCCTGGAACACGAACACTAGCAAACTAGTAAAACTAGTAAAACCATTACTCGGACCGTGAAAGTCCTCATTTCGCACACAAATAAGTGAGGAGGCTGCGCTGTGCCGTCTTCGGATCGGCCATGCGCTGGCCACACACAGGTACCTGCTTACGGCAAATGGCCGCCCTCTGTGCCCACGTTGTGCCACTCCACTTGCAGTATAGCATAATACTCATTGGCTGTCTTGGACTGGAACCTGCACGCCGCAGATATCTTGGGCTTCGAAGTATTGATATGGCACTGCGACAAATGCTGGCCGATAACTCTCAGATCATTGCACCTGGGGACATATTTATATACCTGGAAATAGTAAATTTTGACATAATATACCGCCCACCATAAGCACTTTGATATAAGCTAAGACCCCTCGCTTGACTCGCGCCGTCTCGGGGGTCTTCAACCCCCCACCCTAAGGATTTCCGCGGATAGTGAAGGACCGGCGCGCGGCAGCGCGCCGAAATTTGGCATGCCTTTCCCTCATCAATTTGGCATGTTGTGTCAAACTTGTGATGTCAGGTCATCTAGGGTCAACAAGTTAGTCTCGGTGATGTGAAGTCACTTCCAAAAAAAAATCAACCAGTCGTCACGCTTTAACGAATACAGATATTTTAATGTAACATTCAGCATTTGCTTGCCTTTAGGGATGCAGCAAAATGCACCAGAATATTTGTTCCCGTTTTTGATTACTTATTAGTTTTGCATTGCCCATTAGAGTTCAAATCTAAGATTCTGGCTAAAGTAAGCATTTTGGGGGACATGTTGACTTCGAACAACGTTTTTCGGTCCACTACACATTAGAAAAGAAAAATTAATGAAAACTAAAAAAAATTTACTTAAGAAAAAATATGGTTACCAAATTTTTTATGGCACTGGTCAATTTCGCTGTCCTTTCTAATTTTTTCTTCAGATATCTTCCAAAATGAACTCCCCGAAGCCGTACATGACGTCACTTTTTTGGGGGAAATAATTTTTTGATGGTGTCGGGCCCTAATCTTCGAGCGTTTTCCGATGACGCCCCTTTCGTTTTCGTGCGACTCTTAGTTTGGAGATTAGGGGGGCTATCGACCCCCTCCCCCCACGAGACGGGGTGTGAGGATCTGACCGGAGAGACATAGGGTTAACAATATTATTATGACAGGAAGCGTTATGGGCGCCAAATGACCATCGCAGTCGACGTACCCTAAAGCATCCACCATCATCTGTATGCTAAGCTATAGTGGGATAAAATGCCATTTATTATGGATCTTGCTTAAAGCACATGTTATGCCATGCCACAGAACTCTGTCTCAATGTTTGAACCATTGCATTGAATGTATTGAATTGCCAAATATCATCAGTCGGAGTGCGAAAAAAAAGACATTTAAAGTCTTTCAAAATCCTGCGATGTGAAACTAGTCCCCGCTTGTGATCCTCCAAATCAGGCACCTTACTCTCGTGCATCACCCGTTGGAAATGTTTCTCTGTGCTGCAGGCCGCAATCACAGGCTCGATTTCGTGACTTCGTCAGTGTGCATCCGAAGGTGCAGCAGCCGTCGAGTTGAAACAAAACACCGACGTGCTCCGTCCGTTTACAATCAGACACAATCTGCGCAGGGGTAGCACAGGTCTAGTGCTAATCGCCATATCGCGTGTCATCACAAACTCGGGCGTCAAAGTACTCACACGTTGCGCCAGCTACGTCTGTCCTTAAGCGATTACTTGGCATTGCGATTACTTATGCATATTTATGACGTTACGTATAATGCGACTGTACAAAGTGGCTCGGCTTTGCGGTCGGGACAAACGACGACGACGCGCTGGGCTCCTGAACCCAGCCCGGCATTGAGATGTTGCGTCCAGTATGAGCCACGTGTCCTCAGCAGGTGCCAGTGGGGGTGCGCAGTGAGCACGTGATGCGGATTTTGGCTGGATCCGGAGCCTGTATACTATCCCGACCCGTCGGCCGACTGCCGGCCCCGAAGGCCGCCAGCACTGGTACGTGCCCTCCAGTACCATCTCCCCGGCTTAAGTTTCCCGACAGCATTGCATGTCGGGCCGTCGGTCTCTGGCAGAAATAGAGGTCAACCATCAATTGGTAGAGCAGCTTACACTCTTCTGCATCGTGTTGTTATTTATATTTTATGATGGTGTCCTATAATTACCTACATGAATATTTCTCGTCACATCAATCCAATATCTTTCAAGGTTCCAGTTCCAGTACATCTTGTCCAGTAATACAAAATCAGTTTTGGTTTTGGTTTCAAACTAGATCATAATTGAAAGTGTTGCATGAAGTGGACATTTCGAGTAGCAAGGAAATGTATCACATAATTTCAGAGCAAATGTTCAAACAAATGGATGGCATGAATCAACTGAAAATGGGTGACATGATTTAAAACAAATGGCTTTCTATCGAAGATCGACCGCACCTTAAAAAAAACTATGGCTACGGCATACACTTTCAGTATGCTGTTTTTTATCCTTGGATCAATTGCTTGTTGAATTGCTATTTTGAGAGTATGACGAAGAAGAGACGTAAGTGGAAGGTGATTGATCCAATTTGGACATAAGTGGAATAATATTCCTAGCTGGATGCCATTTTCCAACAAAATCTGGCCATTCTTTGACACTGATTTGGTCAAAACACCGAAAAGGCAGCCAATAGATGCGTTTCTGAGCAAGTGTTCCGATGGCCTGACTGTCCCGTCCCCCGAACGGTGGTGATATCGGAATTATAATGTCGGACCCGCGTGTTTGGCGGATGATACCACCAGAGCTCCAACGAACAACGCTTTAGTAAGTAATCCTGGAACATCGATCGATGGTGTGCAGCACATTCGGTCGGAAGGCACCAGAACGGCGGACGGTCGGGGTGGTGTGGGCATTTCCGGCTGGCCGTGTCGCTGCTCCCCCCCCCCCCCGAGCCACGACGCGTCTCCTCACCGGCCCTGTCTCGCGTGCAGGTGCGTCAATCTGCAGGAGCTGATCCTGACGGAGAACTTCATCACCGAGATGCCAGAGTCGATCGGCAACCTGAGCCACCTCACCAACCTCAACGTGGACCGCAACCGCCTGGAGAGTCTGCCGGACCAGATCGGTAGGTAGGGGGCCCAGGCCGACAGTGGCCGGAGGAGGGGGTCTGGAGAGTCGTCTGCCGGAGTGCGATGTGTCGTTTGGCGCTGGCTGTGTTGTGCGGTGCGCTGTTTGGCGCTGAACGTGTTGTGCGATGTGTCGTTTGGCGCTGACCGTGTTGTGCGGTGTGTTGTTTGGTGCTGACTGTTGTGCGGTGTGCCGTTGCTGACCGTGTTGTGCGGGTTGCCGTTGCTGACTGCTGTGCGGTATGCCGTTTGGCGCTGACCGTGTTGTGCGGTGTGCTGTTTGGCGCTGACCGTGTTGTACGGTGTGCCGTTTGATGCTGACCGTGTTGTGCGGTGCGCTGTTTCGTGCTGACTTTGTTATGCGGTGTGTACAGGTAACCTTCAGGAGCTCGGTGTCCTTTCGCTACGCTGCAACCGACTGCAGTATTTGCCTTCATCGCTGGGCAGCTGTTCTCAGCTGCACGTACTGGATGTATCCGGCAACAGGTCAGTCGAACTCCGTACTTGTGGGAACTGTCGGGCGTCATCAGCTGCAGACCGCTGAATCATCCGCTGTGTTCTTCCGATTGTGTTGTGATGTATCCTTTCATATTAACTGTATCCTTGTTAGTTTGGTTCCTTTGTTGGTTAGTCAAGGGCGCTTCATTGCATGAATTGAACAGAACATGATGCGTTAATTTTATGAATGTTTGGGTCCATTCTTCTCTCCAAATGTTCTGCAATGTTTGGTATCCTTAATGTTTGCTACGTCCGATTCCCGATGTGCTGTGGAATTGCACAGCACTGGTGAGATCGCCAAGTGACAGTTGCTGCAGGATGCTTGAAGTGTTGCCGGGTGCAGAAGACGTTGATGAATCCCTTCTTCCGACGGCGCTCCTCTGTTTGCTTTATTTTAAAATTGGTTCAAATTCATCCTGGGGTAGTTTTATGGACCATGGTCCGCATGACTCGTAAAATGGTAGTGCGGCGTGGCTAAGCCGCGCTTGTTCTGTGAACTCTTGCTTCACCAGCCAATCTGCAAATTCCATTTCAACGGCAGAATATTTACCGATAGTTTAGCCCACACACGTACGGGACGGAAGAGTGGGAGAGGAAGTACCCATCCCCCGTTACCTTAAGATTTGGAAAGGAGACGATTAACACGCTGCTGGATTAAAACTTAAGATTAAAATAGGAGACTATTATAACGCTGCTAGGTAGCCCAAGGTGTTCTTCATAATAACTGGTAGGGTTGTTTGCGAATGCGAGATTAACGTCCAGGTCTTGTTGGGTCATTCTATAGCATATTATATCATCTTGTAAGCTTTACGTAGGAATCTACCCATGTTACATGTTTCTCCGCACATTAGATAGCTTGTTCTATCATAATGTTACCTTTAATGAAATTACTTGAAATTATAGTGTGTGACCTAGGCCAACTCCGGTCGTCAGTGTCTCACTAATTTGCTTCTGCCATTTAAGAATTAAAGTTCGAGGTCATAATTGGTTGTATGCAGGTTTTATTGCAGGTCTGGTAAAAGCTTACCCAGAAAACACCTCCGATGGATATTTCCGTATACATTTCGGGGTTGCCTTATCATAAATCGTGTTGTACTTAATCCAAGGTTTTGAATTGCTGGTGTTTGACGGACACATGTGCCATGTGGAGTCACCTTGGCCTATGTGGCTTGAGCCGATGCACCGACACGGCCGCCTCGCTGCCTCGTCGCCGGCCTTATCGGGCCAGTTGCCAGCTGACTGTCCCAGCCGGACACTGTGCGGGCGTGTGAAGCCACTCGAACCCTGTTGTCGAGACGGGGAGTCCAACGTAGGCCGGCGCTTTGACTAACTGAGCTATCGAACCAGTGCCGGTCCATGGGACAAATATTGACATTTTTGCAAAATAATGAGGAAATATTATGCTTCCCACGCCACTGTTACACCACCCTCTGGCTGACTGGGGTACTAAGCCGTGCCTGTCTTCAAACTACAGCACTGGCCCGTGGTTGTCATCTGACTGCAACATGTGCCCATCACGCTGCAGCACTGGCCCGTGGCTGTCCTCTGACTGCAGCAGGTGCCCATCACGTTACAGCACTGACTCGTGGCTGTCCTCTGACTGCAGCAGGTGCCCATCACGTTACAGCACTGACTCGTGGCTGTCCTCTGACTGCTACACGTGCCCATCACGCTACAGCACTGATTCGTGGCTGTCATCTGACTGCAGCACGTGCCCATCACGCTACAGCACTGATTCGTGGCTGTCATCTGACTGCAGCATGTGCCCATCACGATACAGCATTGACTCGTGACTGTCCTCTGACTGCAGCACGTGCCCATCACGCTGCAGCACTGACTCGTGGCTGTCCTCAGACTGCAGTACTTGCCAATCACGCTGCAGAACCTCAACCTGAAGGCCATCTGGCTGTCGGAGAACCAGGGCAAGCCGATGTTGCAGTTCCAGACGGACCTGGACGAGCGGTCCGGCGAGGACGTGCTCACCTGCTTCCTCCTGCCGCAGCTGGACGACCATGATGACCACGGTATGGGGTGACCGGGGGAGGGGGAGTGACCCGGGCCAACTCCACCCCAGTGTAAAACAATTGACCATGTGGCCTGGAAATTCACAGTTAATGGAATTGCGCTATTTCATCCTTGCCTTAGGTTTTTACCATTTTGCCACATGTGTGGGCAGTTATTATACGCACAACTGCTAAATAATGTAAAATGCATGTGACTGAAGTGAAAGGCATTCCACTTTTTTAATCCTTAAGTGACGATCCTTTCTTTTCTTCCAATCTTTCACTATTCCCAAGCAACTTCTTTCTTCATCCGCACAGTTAATGATGAAATAATTTTAGGACACTGCTCCACCCACCAGGCGGTGACCAACCAATCGGGCTAGCCATGGTTGGTGTCGACTCTTTATGACTGAAGCGTCTCAATGGTTCCGTCACCATACTGTTACTCACTCTGTACCCTCCCCGGTTTTATGTGCTGCGCTGCCATGCTAGTGTTCTGATGACGTGTCTTCGTATGAACGGAAGCAGTGTTGCGGACGCTGTTTTGCGATGTCGTTATCACCAATATTATGGACATTAAGTGTCCCCATTACGGCTCAAGAACTCAACATTATTTCCGATATCAGTGTCGGTAGTGTCGCACCATTGACCGATCAAAAGTGGGAAGGATAATAATTAACTGAAAAAGGAGTGCATGATATGATGGAGTGTTCATCATTGCGTTCTAGACCCATAGAACTGAATGAGGTCTAAAGTCATGAGCAACTTTTATCTGTCGTGTAGTCGATCAACTGGTCGCCGATGTCCGAACTGTGCGAGCCGACCAAGTTGTTGACGTGCCGCTATTTTTATGTTTGTATTGTCTTGCTCTTTCTGGTACTATGCTCCTGATGCCGTTGTCAATGCAGGGCCTGTCTGGGTAAGAGTCGAAGTTATGTCGGGAATGTAGGGTAAACAACATTCGTATCGGCCTTTATCCACACTCGGCAGCGTGTGATTGCGTGTTTGTGTGCCTGCGCTGCTATCTCACTGACGCGGTGTGGGTGTCGGAGAGTGAAGACACAAGGCTGACACGGTGTTGGTGGGATGGTGTCGAGGGTTGAGAACACGCCTCTGACACGGTGTGGGTGGGACGGTGTCGAGGGTTGAGAACACGCCCCTGACACGGTGTGGGTGGGACGGTGTCGAGGGGTGAGAATACTCAGCTGACACGATGTAGGCGGGGCGGTGTCTAGAGGCGTGGGGTAGCGCCGCTGACACGGCACATGTGTGTGGCGGCAGAGTTCACCAACGGCCGGCTGTACCGCTCTTCGTGCGACGACCTGTCGACAGACGCCGGCAGCGACCACGAATGGGACGACGACACCAACCGGCCGTCGGTGGTCAAGTTCCACGGCCAGGACGGCGACGACGAGGACCTGGACCGAGAGGTGAGCGGTCGCAGGCCGATCGGCGGGCGCCGCGTGTCGCCCCAAGCCGGAGCTGGTCCACACGCAGCACGGAGATATGGATACAGAAGGACCAAGTCCTCAAAACCACAAAATATACCAACCATCCCGACATGTATGGGAGGTGATCGAACATCTACGTTATCTGACTGCATAGAGGCGCATTGTGAGGACGTGGTGGAAGCTGGAGTTATTTAGAATAGGTATGTTGGCAATTTTACTGGTCTGTCGACAACGCATCATTGTCGTCTTGCTCCATGGCATGAGCTCCATTACCATTGTGCGTATGTGTGTAAGCACGGACACGTGGTGATTTGTAACGCCCACTCCTCATGAGAAGCGCAGAGAAGATATTGACGCCTCGCCAACTATCAACGTCATACAACATCTGCCAAGTATGGTGCACACTACCCTGCGATAGTGGCCGTGCCACTTCCGTTGATGCACCGCCTGACATGCCCCTCCGTTGTGCTGTTCCAGAGCCACTTTGTGCGCCACAACACGCCATACCCGCGCGACCTGAAGGCAAAGGCCAACAAGCTGTTCGGCAAGGGCAAGAACGTGGACGGCACGCCGATGAAGACGGGCGAGGTTAGAGCGGCCGCCTGCCGAGCGGTGCAGTGATGGTCGGGCGTGGCGTGTTGGGGTTACGACGGTAGTGTTCTGCTGCTGGCCTGAGTTGAATGCTCAGCTCTGATGTTTACATTCCTGCAGCTTAGCGTTCTGTTTTCCGCATGATGCTAATATTTTGGTTCATTCAAGACAAGCTCAACACCGAATACTCCGGTGATAGCATTGCCATCTTTAATATTCATGACGCCATTCCGTGCTTCTTTACCATTGCCACCCCAATCATTACCGCACCCTCACCACTCCATAATACCGACACCACTCGTGTCGGTACATTCCAGGCCACAGCTCGCCGAACGTGTGTCGGTGTGCCCGTCGGCCCGTGATGAAGCTACCTCTGACCGTGGGCGGCAGCCGTCGTTGCGCTGTCTTGACCTCGGCTGTTGTCCGCCCGCCGCCAGGGGCATCCGATGTCGTTCCGGCCGGGCCGCGCCAGCCCGACGCCGCCGGACAACGGCAACCGCTTCAACCCCAACTTCCGGCGCGACCTGCCGCGCTGCGCCGACCTGCGGGTGGTGGATCCCGGCACTGGCCTGATCACGGAGCGGCAGGCCAGTCCGACACAGGAGGACGCGCCCAGCATGAGTCTCTCCAACAGCGCCACCGGTCAGTGGCGACGCGCCGCCGCCGTCACTGTGACGGCGGCCAGGACGGACTGACTGTCGTCGTGACTTGGGTGGCTGTGAATGTAGATGTGGATGTGGCTATAGCGTTGGCTGTGATTGTGGCTGTGACTGTGGTTGTAGCTGTGGCTATGTCTGCGACTGAGACTGTGACCGTGACTCCGACTGAATGCGACTATCGGTGTGTGTAGTGACTGTGACTGCGGCTGGGGTGTCTCTGGTGATTGTGACAATACCAGTGACTGGGGTAGCGTGTGGTCCGCGATCGGTGGAGCAGGCCTCAGGCGTGATAGCGCTGAATCGGTAAGCCGACTTATTTGACATTTTCTTGATTTACACGATGTGATCTCTATATCTACTCTAAGTCGTTTATATGGCAATCACAGTGGATGCTTTCTGATCAGGAGAGTTCCACATGTCATGTGTCCGATGTGGAACACCGTGGTCTTTCGCAGACGTATCCCAGCGTGGTCCTTCGGTTGCGATACTGATACATATTATATGATACATCCATGTGAGATGGGTGATGATCATGGTATTTGGGGGCTTGAAGGGCGCGCCAAGGCAAGCGGGCCTGAGTTCAATCCGCGGTGATTGTTGCCTTACCCGTGACCTTAGGATCACCTATATTCTTGTGACCTTGTCTTCCATAGCCACAACTCACTGGGTCTATGTGTGATCTGTTTGGTAGGTAATTTGTCTTCCTGGCCAATTATTATTTTGTTTCTTCTTATGGCTTATATTTTGTTTCTTATGGCTGATTATTTTGGTCCTGTCTTTGCAGCTTCGAACGAAGCTCAAAACAAATATTATCCCGGACCTACCAACTTCAACATCATTCCTGTGCTTCAGCTCGGTACTCACTGATGCTCACCATACTGTGTTCTTGCTGCACGCCATGACCCTTCACCTCATTATCCATCGTCCCATTATCATGACTAGTTCGGCCTTGATGACCTCACCATCTATGAGCTGGTCTATTTCGGATGTAACCCGGCCGACCGGCCCGTGACCTAGCCTGTCCGTGTGACCCCGTGGCCCAGCCGCTCGTGTGACCCGGTGACCCGCCTGCCGGCCGGTAGAGGACGCGGCCACACCGATCACGACGCTGGAGCGGGAGCCGACCGTGGAGCCGGCCCCGGCCGCGCCGGCCGCAGCCACCTCGCCCGGCCCGCCCAGCCCCACAGACGCCGTCGATGGCGAACGACGCGTCGGCTTCGCCGTCGAGCACAACGAGAGCGAAGACGAGCCGCCCCCGGGCGAGCGGCACACTCGACTGCACCGTCGCGACACGCCGCACCACCTCAAGAACAAGCGCGTCAACGACAAGGTAGGACGGCAGGGCCGCGAGTGTTCGGTGTGCGCCCCACTCGTGTTTCTCAAGCGTTCGTGCTCGACTGCCGCGATTGCGTGGATGCTGACACTGCGAGAGATCTAGTCTACGTAGGCATGCTAATCCTAAATGATCACAATTTTGGTCGGGGCGCCCTAAAACCCAAAATAACTAGGCATACTAATCACAGGTAGTCACCACTGTTATAGTAGTAACCATACTATTTCAGTTGGTTCATTTGGTTGCCTGTTTGTGGCATCGTCTTTCTATGGTAGTTGTTCTGGAATGAATGAGTGTCAGCTGCTGATTTGGTGCCGTCTGTCAGGTACACTGGCTATGGACACTGTTTCGGCCGGACTGCCTGGCCTCCAGACTGGCCGTACGTTGACTGTGCCGGGCCCCCAGGTGGACCAGGAGCAGGTGGCGTCCATTATCGCGCAGGCTCTGAAGCGGCGCGACGGCGAGGGGGACGCCGCTGTTCTGCCCACTCCGCCACCCACCCCGGCCGCCCTGCGACTGGACCGACCCGACTCGACCGAACCGCAGCCCACCATACACATCGCCCACGAGCCGTACCAGATCACCGTCAAGGTAGATGCGCAAACCATGTATATCTATACAAGTGTGCTGCATCCGTCATCCGTAAACCAGGTCAATCCTTCGTGCAGGTTGTTCCGTTGTCCCATGCATGCCTGGACCTGTATGTATAGGTGCTTTTGTTTCACGCCGTCCTGTATTTCGCCACGGAAGTTCGATCGGTGTCTACTGGTGCCCTTTAGATCAAGCACTACTTTTTGCTCTGGTTGAGCTAAGCTTTGCCAATTCTGGATGTTATTGACACCATTGATGCAGATGCTACAACATTGACTGTTCCTGTATATGAGGGCATTCCTGTCATTCCTGCCTTAAATCATTGAAGGACTCCAACTCATGGAGCAGGTAGGAGGTTTCTCATCCGACCTGTGCTTGCTATCACGACCCCACTATGTGACTGAATATGTGTGTTTGTGTCCGTACGTGCACCGGCTTGTACCATACTTGCGTATGACTTGGACCTCATTTCACCGTCCCACCATGTGACTGAGTGTGTGTGTGGCAGCGCGTCTCCTCCGGCCTGGGACTCAGCATCGCCGGCGGCAGAGGCTCCACGCCGTTCCGCGGTGATGACGAGGACGTGTTTATCTCCAAGGTCCTGGAGGGGGGTCCGGCAGACCTCGCCGGACTTAAGGTCAGTGTCCATCCTTGTTCTTGGTGGGTACTCGGGCCGGCTGCGTCCCGACAGACTCGGGATCGGTGTTCTCCTTGCTGCTCACCCTACACCCAGATGAACTCAGGGCGAGTGTTGTGCCTGCCCCTCACGCCTCATGGCGATTACATATCTGCACACCCGAGATCGGCACGGCCTCGCCTACCACTCATGTAGTAATCGTGTGAACGAGTCGTACAGCGTGGAAATGTCTCTATGGCACCGACTCGGGGTGTCGACATGACCATAGCCTAGTGGATGGTCGGGTGAGCCCACGGGAATGTACGCTGTTGCGGAGGATGCAAGATGAGTGGTACTGACCAGGCTCATAGCAAAATCAACACGCGGTCGTGGATAGTGAAGTCTCGATTTTGTGTTGCTATGCTTTCTCCCAGAACGATGGTCGTACATTGTGTGGGGAAAGGAAGAGGGTCACTGTGCGTGACCAGAAGTGATGCTGACTTGATTCCCTGTCCTCGGTCTTCCTGTACTGACTCAACGTAGCGCAGACTACGCAGCTACGCAGACTGCGCAAAGTAGCGCAGACTCAACGTACTTAGCTTGACAGCGCTGATCGTATCGATGTGCCGGACAGGGTGACTACCCAAATCGGAGCCGGTATTGACCTTGACGTGGTACTGACTACTTCCTAAGTGCTGACCTCTGTTTCCGTGTTCCGGCCTGCCCCGTTCCTGTACTGACCAATACCCATATGCTAACCAGCTATATGACACATGCAGTCGATACGCTCCTAAGCTGTAATAACTACAACAACAATACATCTGCTGACCGTCGATGATCCGGTGCCGCAGGTGGGCGATAAGCTGACCTCTGTCAATGGAGTGCCGGTGGTCGGCTCTGACCACTACGAGGTGGTGGGCATCCTGAAGGCCGCCGGCGACGCGCTGCACCTGTCCGTCATCAGAGAGGTGACCCGACTGGTGCCGCCGTCGGCCGCCTCCGCGCCAGCCGCCGCCCCCGCCGCCCCCGCCGCCGCCGCCGCCCCGGCTGTCACTCCCGCCAACGGCGACGGCGAGCCGGCGCGGCCAGCCGTCGTGGACGCCGTCAACGCCCACGTGGCGCGCCACCGCCTGGAGACGCAGCAGCGGCTGCAGGCCGAGCTGGAGCGGCGCCGCTCCGAGCTGCGGCCAGACGCGCAGCCGCCGCCGCCGGTGGCCGCGGGCTCGCAGCAGGAGCAACCGGCAGGCGTGGCGGCCGAGCCGCAGGTGGGTCACCAGTCACGCCTGCCTCTCTACCGGGACTGGAGCCACAGGTGGATCACACATGCCCCTCTGTCGGAACCGGACCAAGGGTGGGTTACCGGTTACCTTACTGACCTCGGCTGCTCTTTCCCGTGTGCCTGTCAAGGCTGGAAGAGATCGTTCTTATGCAGTCGTGACAGGCCACAGCGGTAAGATTGCTCGCTGATGGTGTGATGTGTCGTTTCTGGTTCGGAATAATGCCAGCCATGAGCCTGGACAGAGGGTCCCAGTTATCTGGCGTTGCAGCCGACCCACTAGCATCAGCGACTCACTGAATTGTCCGTCAGTAAGGAACTAGAATTGCACGATTTGATGGTGGTTTCAATTGGTATACCTTGGACCCTGGCTCAATGCAGCGCACAATGCAAGCACAAGTGTGAGATGGCACGAATTCAAGGAAGTTATGTAATTACATTATGATCGGAATTCACCCATCGTAATGCGCGCCGTGAACTGGGTTCGTGACACGCTGGAATTTGTACCGTCTCGATGTGATCCGGCCTGCTGACGCCTCTCCGCCCCCTGCGACGTTCCCAGGTGAACGGCGAGCCAGCCGCTGCTGATCAGAACGGCTCAGACGAGCCGATGGTCTCCCGAGTCGACACCATCCACACCACACTGATCCGCGACAAGAACGGGCTCGGCTTCAGCATCGCCGGCGGGAAGGGCGTCACGCCCTACCAGGATGGCACCGACGTACGTAGCGCCGCCGCCGCTGGTGGGTCGCTCGCCGTGGCTGCTCGTAACCAATCAAACGGAACGGAGGTGGCGTGCGTCCCCATGTGGTGCTGTGTGGTAGGTTCAGTCAGTGAGTACAGCTGCCATGCGGTTGCGGTCCCCCGTGATCCGCATGCACGGTGGCTGTCACGGCCTGCTGGGTGGCGGCTACTGGTGTTAGGCTGTGCTATGGCCTGGGTCATGAGCTGTTGACGCCCACAGGCGGTTTACGTGTCCCGGATGACTGAGGGCGGAGCCGCCGAGCGGGACGGGAAGCTGCGCGTGGGTGATCGCGTCATCTCGGTGAGTTCTGTGATGGCTTACGTGTAACGTCAGTTCTGCTGTAATAGCTTGAAATATTTTCGGTGGGAAAATGTGCTCAGTTGTCTGTGGCCAACTTTATGGCGGTTTGAAATACTCTCCATCGTTTTTAAAATGAAGTGTAAATGCCACCAGCTACTGTCCGGTGTTATGCGAGATGAACAAGGCTCAACATGAGGCTTGCCCAGTACCGAACAGACTACATTGCCAGCAACATGTGTACTTCTGGTGTTGCAAGTGTGACAAAAATAATTTTGAAAGTTTGCCTGGAGATCAACGACAATTCATGGACATAATGAACCCCAGGGGCCCTTCCATATGCCAATATTGCACACGAACCGCTTGCTGCGCTGTCGTTTTTCTTTTGCGCCTAAGGTATCAATCTTTGAACAAGCCGACTCTCCCATCCTCTACAGATGA
This sequence comes from Imbricaverruca yamaguchii, assembly GCA_034440575.1. NCBI lineage: Eukaryota > Metazoa > Arthropoda > Thecostraca > Neoverrucidae > Imbricaverruca > Imbricaverruca yamaguchii. The sequence continues at coordinate 241,462 of JAOTOL010001216.1, forward strand.
ACGAGGTAGGTGAAGTAGATACGTGTGGTGCCATTCATTCAGGCTTGGGGAGGTGGGGAGGGGCGCGAGCGAATAAATCCTTTCGCCGTCCTCAGGCACAACAGGAGGAAACTTCCCTTGGCTTTGTGGCATACTTTGTACCAAGGTAAGCTGATATAAGACAAGAACTAAGCCTCGGGAAGACTGAAGCTTCTGATCGGAATTTTGTCGGACGTAACCCTTCAATAAATCGCGAATCATATGCCCAACTGTACCGGTCTGAATGTTTACTTGTCCAAAGGGTCTCCAGAAACCTAGCCACAAGAAGATTTGCGAAGTGCGAAGGCTAGTCTATATTAGATCAGCATTCCCTTTACGCGAACAAAATAGTTATTGGGAGAGAGGAGGAAAGCCATCACTTTGTATGTTTTTGAAGAAGTTATATTTCTTGCGGGGTTGCGGAAATATTTTTCTCCCGACTTCCACCGATCCGGGCCGGTCGTCTAAGCTGTCGTGCAAGTGAACGTAATGTCATAGATAGGACTACACGATTTTTGACGTCCAAACCACTAAGTCTGCTGTTGCCAGAGAGGCGTCTGCTGTTGCTGTTTGAGAGAGAGAGAGAGAGAGAGAGAGAGAGAGAGAGAGAGAGAGGACAGTGGGTCATGGAAAGATAGTCGGCGACTTAGATCCATTCAAATCAGCCATCGAAAGCTGGTGCGCCATTCAGCTGCAATAGCTGCTGGACGGACGTGAGTGCGCCTTCTGTGCGGCAGATCAATGGCGTGGACGTGGAGGGCGCGCGGCACGACCAGGCTGTGTCCATGCTGACCGGACTGGAGAGGTTCGTGCGGCTGATCGTGCAGCGCGACACGCTGATGTCGGCCTCGGAGGCGGCCGCCTCGCCCGAGCCGCGCCCCTCATCGCGGTCGGCCTACATCCCCGGCAGCTACATGGCGCACCGGCCCATGTACGGCGGCTACCGGCGGCCAGAGTACGGCACGCGCGCCGGCCTCCGCTCGTCGGAGAGGCTGTCGGCGGCCACGGCGGCCGCGGCCGTACAGGAGCCGACACTGGCGCCGGCACCGCCAACGCCCACACTGCCACCCACTGAACAGGTGAGTAGCGGTCGGGGATCGGGTCAGTGGGTCAGCACAGGTGACTGCGACCGGGGCTGTACAGGAGCCGATATCGGCGCCGGCATCACACACACACTGTCGCCTACTGAACAGGTGAGTGGAGGTCGGGACCGGGTCAGGGGAGGTCAGCAGAAGCGACGACGGCCGGAGTTGTACAGGAGCCGGCACCCCATTGAACAGGTGAGTAGAGGTCGTGGACCGGGTCAGGGGAGGTCAGCAGAAGCGACGACGGCCGAAGCTGTACAGGAGCCGACATTGGTGCGTTGGGACCCACACTGTCACCCACTGAGCAGGTCAACATGGGTGAGGAGCTATGGAATGTAAGTGTGGTTATGTTCCGGAAAAGGGGACAGGAGTTTGGGAAGATTGGGCTAGGTGGACCATCGTGGGTTGGCGACAGTGGGACCAGTTCATGGGCAATTGTGTTGTGTTGTAAATTACGTGTTGACTTGTGCTGTGAATAAATATGTTCTGCATTGTAATACAGAGCTATTGATCAGCACACAAAGTTATACCAGGTGGTAATACGAATTCGTGTGGGTGGTGATCTGTTCACATGTTGGACTGAGCGCATTCAATTGTGTACTTTGTGCACACAATTGCACCTATCCCATGGGGTATGTCGCAGTCGTGTATGCGAACCGCTGCCTGACAACGGGCAGATGCCCTAGCGATCATTGCGTGAGTCATGTGGCCTCTGCCTGACCATGCACCGACCTGGTCCACATGTGACCCGTCTGTCCAGCTGGACCGTGTCCATTTGACGCGGTCGTGCCGTCCGTGTTGGTTGTGTTGCGTTGTGTCCGCCAGTGTCGAGGTGTCGTGCACATCCTGACCGTACGTGGCTGGCAGGATGTGGTGCTGAACAAGGCCGGCGGTCCGCTGGGGCTCAGCATCATCGGCGGCTCGGACCACAGCTGCCTGCCGTTCGGCACCAGCGAACCCGGCACCTTCGTCTCCAAGGTGCGGCCCTCGGTCTGGTGTGTCGTGCGCCGCCTGCGGTCTGATGTGTGACTGCGTGAGCAGCGTGCTGACGTCGAGAATGCTCTCCAAACCTGGCTCGCTGATTCCCTGACTGGATTTAGCTCGGCCCTGTGCGACCTGACTGACTCTCTGACTTTGACCCAATATGGCCTGTCCTCTGTTAGACTTATTGCCGGCGGCGTTCCTAGGCAACTCAAACTGCTGACTAACTCTAGACACTCCCTGTCCCTCATCAACCTAGTCTGGCCACCCCTGACCTGATCTGGCCCTACCTAACCTCTGTAAATTCATCGCTGACAGTGCTTCTGACCGGAAAAGTCTGCCCTCGACAAACCCTGACCCTCCCAGGATCCTGGCAGTCCAAGTTCTCTCTGACCTGGCATAGCTCTCTTTAATTCTTCCGGACTTAATTTAACCGCACGCGATATCTGACAGGTAATGCCGACTGTGCTTCTGATTTGTTCCATATGACAACCACTTGCGGCTCCACTCACATGATTGTCTGACCTGACCCGACCTCTGTGTGTCAGATAATCGCCGGCGGCGCGGCCGCCCGGACCGGCCTGCTGCGGGTGGGGGACCGACTGCTGGCCGTGAACGCCACCGACGTGCGGGCGTCGTCGCACGAGCAGGTGGTGATGGCGCTGCTCGAGCCGTGCCTGCAGATGACACTGCGCGTCCGACACGACCCGCTGCCGGCCGGCTGGAAGGTGGGACCCATTGGAGAGACCGCGACCGGCCGTCGCACATGGACATTTTGAGAGCCAAGTCAAACCTAGCTCAGCCACCTGGCGCCAACTATTACCGGGGCGAACCCATACCGCGCACATCGCGATCGTATGTGGCTGTATACGACGTTTGTGGGTTTGGTGAATGCGTGCGAATGCGCTCCAGGAATAGTTTGAAGAAGATATGGAGGAGGGTGATGCGGTCGGGTAACGGGAGGACGTGAATCACGTATTTGGTTTGCGATAAGATGAACGCGGTTTTTGAAGGTACCATGTAGGTCGGGCTGGAGAGGGTGATTAATTTTTGGACGTGTTGAGTCAGTACTGATGCGGGGTTGGAATGTGCCCGGTTGTCTAGCACTGGCTGCAGCGCCAGTCGACGTGCCACCGGGGCTCGGCCTGGGTCGAATGTGAGCGTCCTCGTCCGTGCCACGGACAGTGTCCGGCCAGGCCTGCCCCGGGCATTTTCCCGTCAGCTGTACCCCGGACAGTACCCCGCCGCTCCTATCCTCCTCTCGACCCTGTGCGAGACGATGCCCGGCCAGCCCTGACCCCCACCTCCCCGGCGGTGTCCCGTCAGCTGTATCCCGGACAGTACCCCGCCACCCACCACTCCTGTCCTCCAGTAGACCCTGTCCAGGACAGTCGGCGGTGGGCACAGCTGACCCGGCCGCCGTCGGCAGGAGATGACGCTGGTGCGCCAGGAGGGCGAGAAGCTCGGCATGAACATCAAGGGCGGCCTGCACGGCCTGCCGGGCAACCCGCTCGACAAGCAGGACGAGGGTGTGTTCGTCAGCAAGGTGCACAGCGAGGGCGCCGTGCAGAGGGACGGCCGACTGAGGGTCGGTCACCGGCTGGTGGAGGTCAACGGCATCACCCTGCTGGGCGCGTCACACCAGGTCAGTCAACGTCACGGGTCAGGTCACGCGAGGCCAGCCACGGGCAGGTCTCACTAGATCAGTCTGGATAGTTTTGCTACGTCATGTTTGTGGTTAAGATAGGCCGGCAAAGGCGCATGAAACTAGTGTAGTGTTGCCAATGACCTTATCTGGTTTTATGCAGATACGATGGGTAAGAATGGTTCGTTGGTGACTGGTCGAGTGCATGGTTATTTTTTACATGGGAATAACAACTAGTCATATTTGAAAGTACTTTATGTTTGAACCAGCACCCCTTTGTATTTTTTTTACCCCTTCCTGTGTAGTCTGTAGTATAAAAGCCAATATTTTTGAAATTTCACAATGATAAGCAAGATAATACAATGCAGATTTATAATTCGTCGAATGCAATCTTATCGTACTTTTTGTCTTCACACTCAGGAACGTGCGTTGCGTGCCAGTGAAGCAAAATCGTATGCTTTGCATGCTCTTTAGATTTAAGAATGCAAACCTGTAACTCTCCCCATATTTGAACGTGTCTTCTCAAATGAACTCGGTGGCCCCATTTTCTTGAGAAATGAAATCTGCTGAATTATTGTCATCCAATCGGATGCAATCTGTGACAATAGTGCGTTTCCTGATATATAGACATTTTACCTTACCTCGAAGGTCGTTTGAAGGTGTGACCTTATTGACCTCGGCGTTCATGTCGGGTGCCATTAGGTATATCTCGTGCCAGACAATGCAACACACTCAACCGTCTTCTGTGTCTCTAGCTCAGTTAGGGGAAAGTAGCGAGGGAATGGCAATCATCCACTCCCCTCAGCCAAAGGCGTTCTACAGGAGCCTTCGTTCTATGAGGGGTAAAGCACATGATGGCTCCAACTTATCAGTTGTGAGTTAAAGCCCTAATGACCGGTCGTTCACCTGTCAGCGCATGAAGTTATGGACACAAACAGCATAGTTTGGTTCCTTTGAACGATGTCATATCTTCATTCAGTTTCTTGAGGTATGCTGAAGTATTTATCAATTCCCATTGAACCCTATTCAATTTTCCATCATGTTAGAAGCTGTGCGGTGTAATAGAAAAAGAAGGTAATTCGTCAAGAAGACCAAGTTGGATTTATATCATCAATACTGCCAGTACTTGGGTACTGCAGGCCAGAAGGTCAGAAGGTACATGCCCGTGACCCTATTGCGGACAGTATCCATGTGTCCGCCCACCTGATGGTGTCACTATGTTTCTACTGAATGCCTCGTCGCCTCCTGCTGATGGTGTCCGTCTTTGCCCGTGCAGACGATGTCTGTTCCTCGTGCTGACGATGTCAGTCTCCCCTGTTGGCGCTACGCTCGGCGACCGGCTTCCTGTCGTTGACAGTGCCTCTCCTCTCCCTTAGTAACGTTGTCCCTGCCCATTCCCCAGGAGGCGGTGGCGGCGCTACGCTCGGCGACCGGCAGCCTGTCGCTGACAGTGTTTCTCCTCTCCTCTTGCTGACCTTGTCCCTGCCCCTTCCCCAGGAGGCGGTGGCGGCGCTACGCTCGGCGACCGGCAGCCTGTCGCTGACAGTGTTTCTCCTCTCCTCTTGCTGACGTTGTCCCTGCCCCTTCCCCAGGAGGCGGTGGCGGCTCTACGCTCGGCGACCGGCAGCCTGTCGCTGACAGTGTTTCTCCTCTCCTCTTGCTGACGTTGTCCCTGCCCCTTCCCCAGGAGGCGGTGGCGGCTCTACGCTCGGCGACCGGCAGCCTGTCGCTGACAGTGTTTCTCCTCTCCTCTTGCTGACGTTGTCCCTGCCCCTTCCCCAGGAGGCGGTGGCGGCCTGAAGTGTTTTTCCTCTCCCCTTTCTCACTTTTTCCCTCCCCCTTCCCCAAGGGGCTACGCTCGGCGACCGGCAGCCTGTCGCTGACAGTGTTTCTCCTCTCCTCTTGCTGACGTTGTCCCTGCCCCTTCCCCAGGAGGCGGTGGCGGCGCTACGCTCGGCGACCGGCAGCCTGTCGCTGACAGTGTTTCTCCTCTCCTCTTGCTGACGTTGTCCCTGCCCCTTCCCCAGGAGGCGGTGGCGGCGCTACGCTCGGCGACCGGCAGCCTGTCGCTGACAGTGTGCGACGGTTACGACCCGGACGAGGTGGAGCGGCAGGTCGCCGACGGCGTGCTGGTGCAGGCCAAGTCGGCCAGCCACTCTGTCAGCAGCTTGGACCGGCCCGAGTCGCGCCCAGAGTCGCCCGGCGTCGCCGCGGACCGTGTCGCTGACGAGCCTGTCGCCATCGCCGCCGACGCCGCTGCCGAAGCCGCCGCTGATGCCGCTGCCGCCGTCATCAGTGCAGCCGCTGCCGCCACCGTTGCTGCTGCCACATATGCCGACGTGAGTAAATTGCACCGACAGGTGGGTTGGGACTAATGGCCAAGGAGCTGAAGGTTGAACTTTCGCGCCTTTACTCAAGTGTGGTGCGGGCTACCACACCAGGTTGAAGTTCCGCTTGAAGCTGATCGATTCGCACCATGCTGTGCTGGATGAATTTCATAGGAGTTACAGCAGTTCGATATTCATGTGTTCTTGAAGCCTGTACTCTTTTCGTGTCAGGAACGTGTCCTCTATCTCGGATGCTCCTTTCAACCATCCAAACGGCTGTGTAAGCTATGCAGTAATTCCTGTGTGGACTCTGTCTTTATAATGCCAGGTGTCCGGTGGACTGTGCCTATGACTGTCACGTTGTTGGCTGGTGAGTGGCATCTATAGTGACAGCTGTGTCGTCAGTGGGTGTGTTGAGTGGACAGTGGAGGTTGTAACACTATCAGATCAGATGAGCAGTGACGGCCGTGTGATGACTTGGTGACGTGTGTCTGATGATGGATGTCTGTTGGCAGCAGTGTAGAGGCGGATGTGTTAGCAGTTGGGTGTTGAAGACTGGTGACGACTTTGCGGTGGTGGCAGCTGTGTGGTGGCGGCTGTGTAGTGACAGCTGTATAGTGATAACTGTGTGGTGGCGACTGCAGCAATAGCTGTGTGGTGACAGTGTGTGGTTGCAGCTGTATTGGCGTCTGTGTAGTGATGACTATGTGTTGGGGGCTGTGCTATTGCATATGTGTGGCCACAGCTGTATGGTGACGGCTGTGTAGTGATGGCTGTGTGTTGGCGCTTGTGTGGTCACAGCTGTGTGGTGACGGCTGTGTAGTGATGGCTGTGTGTTGGCGCTTGTGTGGTCACAGCTGTGTAGTGATGGCTGGGTGTTGGCGCTTGTGTGGTCCCAGCTGTGTGGTGACGGCTGTGTAGTGATGGCTGGGTGTTGGCGCTTGTGTGGTCACAGCTGTGTAGTGATGGCTGGGTGTTGGCGCTTGTGTGGTCCCAGCTGTGTGGTGGCGGCTGTGTAGTGATGGCTGGGTGTTGGCGCTTGTGTGGTGACGGCTGTGTAGTGATGGCTGTGTGTTGGCGCTTGTGTGGTCACAGCTGTGTAGTGATGGCTGTGTGTTGGCGCTTGTGTGGTCACAGCTGTGTGGTGACGGCTGTGTAGTGATGGCTGGGTGTTGGCGCTTGTGTGGTCCCAGCTGTGTGGTGACGGCTGTGTAGTGATGGCTGGGTGTTGGCGCTTGTGTGGTCACAGCTGTGTAGTGATGGCTGGGTGTTGGCGCTTGTGTGGTCCAGCTGTGTGGTGACGGCTGTGTAGTGATGGCTGGGTGTTGGCGCTTGTGTGGTCCCGGCTGTGTGGTGACGGCTGTGTAGTGATGGCTGTGTGTTGGCGCTTGTGTGGTCACAGCTGTGTAGTGATGGCTGGGTGTTGGCGCTTGTGTGGTCCAGCTGTGTGGTCGGCTGTGTAGTGATGGCTGGGTGTTGGCGCTTGTGTGGTCCCAGCTGTGTGGTGGCGGCTGTGTAGTGATGGCTGGGTGTTGGCGCTTGTGTGGTCCCAGCTGTATGGTGGCGGCTGTGTAGTGATGGCTGTGTGTTGGCGCTTGTGTGGTCCCAGCTGTGTGTTGGCTATGCTGTGGCCGCTGTACACCTGACACTACTGCCGGTGGTCGTGCTCCGACAGGCGCCCCGGACAGTGCGGCCGTCCGGGCCGCCGCCCGCACCGCCCGGTCCGCCGTCTCCCAATCGACTGACGAGGCCGCACCTCACCAGCACGGTGAGTGATGACAGCACCAGGTGTTGCCTTCGAATGACGCCTATCCCTCCTCGTCCCGCATCTGGTTCCATGGCTGGTGGAGTCACGATTTAAATGCTTACCCTGGTATGATATAAATGCTGGTAAGGTTTGGTGTGCGTTTATTTGCTGGGTGCTTTTGTTTCATCTTTTCTTGGAATCTCACGCATTTTAGTGCCATGTTCGTTTCATGTTATTGCTCTTCTCAGTTGTCAAGTGCTTTACTTGCTGTATATATTTAAGATGCTGAGGTGAAGTTTCCTTTGCACCATGTCCTATTTCCTGGGTTTTGTTTCTCCAGTCTCATTTCTTCTTGTGCTTTGTCCCAGTTTGTGTGCAAGCTGTTCACTTTTTTATGTGGACATTTCTGTCTGTATTCCGTGCACATTTTCCTATGTTCGTCCACAAGTGTGCCGGTGGCGGAGCTCGTCTGTCGGTGGTTGGTCTCACTCTGTGCCTGATCTGGGCTGTTTCAGGCAGTGCGGCTCTTGTGATAGGCAGCGGTCGGCCGTGCTCACGTGCCCGTGCTATGTCGCTCTCCTCACCTCGCCCCCAGCTCGTGTTGACGGGGCGCCGTTGCCGTTGCGTGCCTCTCAGAACGTCTCTCGTGCGGCTCCATGCCGGCCGTCGGCGCCGGCCAGGCCGCACGTGTACCGCAATGCTCGTGCCATCAACTTTTGTAAACAATATATCGTATTAGAGCGGAACGGGTCAGTCTGGCGGGGCGCGCCCGTGCGGCGGCTCCGCCCAAACACCGCAAACACGTCTGGCTGACACAGCCGCAGCTGGCTGGCGTCGGGAGCCGGCGGGCGGCGGCCGTACCTGTGTCGCGGGTGAGCGTGGCCGTTGACAGAGCAGTGCATGGTCGGGGCATGGTCGGGTTGGTGTGTCCGACGGCAGCGTCGGTCGTCGGTCGGAGAACGCATGCCGCCCGGCGGTCGCTGCCGTGCCGACCGTGGTCGGGGCATGGTCGGGTTGGTGTGACCGTTGGCAGCGTTGGTCGGAGAGCGCATGCCGCCCGGCAGTCGCTGCAGTGCCGCTGCTGTGGTCGGCGGCGGCCTCGCTGCGGCGCTGCCACGTAACCCCCCTCTTGAGCACCGGCCTTCGACTGAGGCGGCTGTGTGCGCGTCGTCGAGCCGCGCCACGTCGTTCCCGCCACCTGCATGGTGATGAATGCTTTCACTGACGCGTGGGGATCGCTCGTGTGTCTTGTTCCATACTGTGGTCTGCAGGCGTGGTTCCTAGTCCGGTTCAAGGTTATCGTGAAGCTTTTTTATCCGTCGTTGATTTTCGATCTCATGGCGCGTGGCGAGCCAACATATTCATGATAGATAGTATGGAAAGCGCTTTCGATTTTTCATTAGCCAAACGTGTAGATTTTGATTCTATGATTTTTCAAAGTACTCAAGGAAAGTTTTAGGGCATGTCCTATTACTAAGCACGGTTTGAGCTCGGCTAGTGGCCGAAAATTGATGCCTTTGAGGTGGAATTCATGGCACCAAAGGTGTACTTTTCTTGATCGGTTGGAATCTCATATGGTATTCCGAACAGTTTCTCCTGGACAGTTTCACCATGACCACACAGCGCTAAGAAATAGAACAATTCTGCATTCGATTAATTGGGAAATACTCCCGGCCGCGGATAGAGAGAGGATAGAGAGAAAGCTTGGTCAAAACGTTAATCGAGCCCCACTAGAGTCAATGTCTGGATATCTAACGGTGCCGTGGTCTTCCTAGTCGTCGAGTTGGTCCTCTGTCGCATCTGGGCTGACTAACCTCTCTTCTGGACGTTCGGGTGGCTGTGTAGTCCCTTTGCCCGCGTGTCCCGTCCCGTCGTACGGTGCGCCCACCTCTCTTCCGAGCGGCCGTCTCCTCACTCGGTGTGCACCGCGCATGCGCGCTGGCTGTTCTGGTCGTGTCCTAACTGGCTTCTGTGCCGTGCTCGCTCGTTCCCGGCATGTCGTGTGTCCCGCCGCGCCACAGCCCGCCGCCACGCTGGTCGGCCCTCGGCACCAGACGCCTCCGCCGGCGTCTCCCATCGCGTCGGTGGCCGACTCGGCGCCGTCCACGCCGCACAAGCCGCCCATCGGACCCAAGCCCAAGGTGCCGCGGCGCGGCCTGCCTGAGAAGGAGCCCTCGCCGGCCGACGACACGGTAAGGCCGAGAGGGTGTCGGGCCCGCACGTGGGGTGGTTGGGTATTCTGAGGTAGGGTGAGCAGGTGACTGACCGGAGTCGACCTTCACCAGTACGTGCATGCTCACCTCCGATACGTGGTGGCGGCTCAGTGGTCGGTGGCAGTCTAGAGGGCAGCGCTGGCTCGGTGTCACTTTCGACTGGTATGACGGTATGGTGTGTATTTGTGACCGGTGGAGTGTTCCAGACGCCAACGAAGCGACCGCCGGCTGCCATCGCGGTTACCCCGGTGACACCGGGCCCTGCGCCGGCCGACCAGCCGACCTCTCCGTCAGCCGCCACACCCTCACCGCAGCCAATGACCTTCTCGGCTATGAAGCGCTTCTTCGAGGCGCCGCAGAAGGAGGTGACCCCTAAAAGTGGTGAGTGTCGCGGCAACTGTCGACTCTCAGGCGGTGGGAGCTTCGTACGGCGCAGACGCGTCTGTGGATGCCAGACGTGCAAGGCATGTAAATGTTGCTCGTCTAAGTGTCTGGTTGAGTTTCGTTTATTTAGCTGTATCCGAACGGAGACGTTGCGACGTTTTACTTTATTTTGGGCCGTTTGCTGTTGTGGACATTTGCATTTTATTGTTTTTCTGTTGTATAGTGTATGTTTTCCCTGACGAGTGGGTTATTTTGTAATTAACTATCTGCTTTTTTGTATTTGTTTTCTTAGTGTGCAATCATCTTTCCAGTGCCAGGCAACTGGAAGCACCACTTGAAGGGGAATGGACGGTTTTTCCTTTGAAGTATTGTAGTTAACATACATATGTATTTTCCTGGCTCATAGAGCAAGTCACAATCATTGTTTGGACTGATTCAGCCTTAGTCGGCCGAATTTTGGCTTCAGAATGCGTGAAAATCGAGCTGCCAACCGGCTCAACCAATATTCCTGCTGAGTACTTGTCTGATGCTCAATCGCTCTCGCATGAAAAAGTAACTAAAATAAATGTTTTTATGACAATAATTACTTCTGCAGTCTTCTGTAAATATGGTTGAAATGTATTTAACAACCCCAGAATGATCTGTGCCGCATGGAGTACAGCATAAGTCCGTGGCTTTGGTAGATAAAAGATGACACTCCCCCAAATCAATACCGAGTACATTAAAATGCATAAATGCATGCTTGCCTTCACCATTGAATTTGAGTACTTCATTTTGCTTTCTTTTTACCTGGTGATCAGAAGTCTTTTCCGGATAGGCTGGTAAAAACCGTTCATTCCATCGAATGATATGTGCAGCGTTGTTTGTATGCTGAACCGTTTGGCTGAGAGGAGGGCTCTCTGCATGTTCCAGAGAAACGTTTTACGTTTTTGAGCTCGGACGAAGTGGAGCGCATGAGACAAGAAGAAGGTACGGAGATTGCAACCGGCAGCAATGTGTCAAACGGCGATTCCGTCCCTCGCCTTAGTTTTCTGATAACCGTGTGTCACTAGTATTCTTCCACTTTTTTTCTGAAGTGCATTTTTCCCGTTGCAATCTTGTCAGGGCCTGTTTGTGACACATATTTGCCGAGTTCCATGTCTTCATAAGATGGCTGTCGGATCGGGTTGGATCTAGTATAAAGGACTGTTCACACCTAGCGTAATCTCGACGCACCATAGGAATCGACGCAAAGCTAGCGGACAGTTAGCATGGGGCCCAGTGAGTCTGCCGGTTCTGCCATTGCGTCGGCCTTGCGTCAGCTGTCTGCCGAGTCCGACAAAACGCTGGCGATTTCCGAGCGGACAAAGTTGGGTTTTCTTAACTTTTTCCGCTCGGCGCACCAGCGGCCTTGACGCAAGGTCGACAGACTGCTCGGGATAAGCTGCGGTCGCCATATTTGCCGATCTTCGGCGGATTGGGGCTACATCGGCTGCGGTTTTTCAGCTGGTAAGTCGCAACATGTCTTGACATGTGCGTCGGGATTACGCCTAGTCCGTCATTGCGCTGGTCTTTTTTGCGTCCAGATTACGCTTGGTGTGAACAGTCCTTTAGATTCTGTCAAGGTTACCGAATAACTCCAGGGACGACGTGATCGATGCTTTTGGTATATATAATGCTTTATATAATTGTCACAGTAGGGCCGATGTGTAAGCCGCTCGTTGATCGGTTGCTATGTTGGCTCCTCTGGGGCCCACTGCGTCGTCTCTGCTCACGCTGGCGTCGGTTGCAGAGGAGAAGTTCGGCACCATGACGGCCGAGGAGTTCGAGAACCACCTGGAGGGTCACCTGGTGCCCGGGAACTCTGCTGACAATAGCGTCCAGGTGTTGGCCGAAGCTCTGGCTGTCGAGCAGCACGCCAGGTAACGGTGCCCCTCCCCTCCTGTGACCTGTAAGTGTGTGGCTGTCAAATTGAAGATCGGTTGTGATACATGATCCATGATGAACTTCTGGTGGGCTTTGACGGTTGCTTGGGTCGGTACCAGGTGGTCAGGACGGCATCGCACCGTCCTGTTGATTGGTGAGGCCGAGCGGGGCGTCCCGTGGCCCGCTCCCCGTGCTCATGCGCACTGGTCCCACCCCCGACCCGGCTCGGACGCATTCCACTACCGGAGTGCGGCGTAAAATCGTCAGATAACGGAACGTAATGCACCAGAATGTGCACAGCTATAGTCAGTCTACAGTCGTCGTTGGATGTAAGTAGATGTGGTCATTTAGATCGTGCTACTCTCAAAACGGCTGCTTAATTGTCGCCAGCTGCAAGGTGAGTGCTTGTTATTCAGTTTTATTTTTGGATGGTAAAAATATGGAAGCGTCCCATTTCTGTACCCAGTCGACACTGGCCCAGTCCCATCGCCGCTCGTGCCCTAAGGGGCTCGCCGGAGCCTATTGTTAACACTGATCTAGTTCCGTCACTGCTCGTGCTCTTAGGGACTCGCCGGAGACCATTGTTGACACTGACACAGTCCCGTCGCTGCTCGTGCTCTCAGACTCGCTGAAGCCCACTGTTTGCACTGGCCCGGTCCCGTCACCGCCCGTCCCCTCAGGGACTCGTCGGAGCCCGCCGCTGCTGGTGCCGCTCACAGACCGCGTATGATGACCGCCAAGGCCGAGCGGCGCACACGTGACCGGGCGGGAAGCGCCAGCTGTGACGAGGAGCACCAGATGTCGCCGGCCGAGTGGCGGGCCCTGCAGGCCGAGAAGCGCGCCGCCTGGCGTCAGGCTCGTCTCAAGTCGCTCGAGCAGGTAAGATGCGCACAGGTACAGTCTGGTACAACCTTGCCAGATGACAGGTCGCGTCAGCGCAAATCTACTCAACGTGATAGGTGGGTGAATTTTTCCAATCATCGGCGTGTTAGTGTACAATTATAATGAATGGATGCATCGGATGTTAATCACAATTTAGTCGCGCGTGTTGGAGTTGTTGTATGCCATACGATAATAATTCGTTTGATGACTTGAAAAGTGGGTTCTCATGCTTGTTCCGTAAAACAATCAACATTTCCGGACTTATGTTCGTGCTATTTCATGATTAAGATGTATAACTGCACCCTGTGCTTTACGCTGATTCAGTTTCCAATAAGCGTGTAAGTTATGCATGCAAGTGTCCCCGAATGATTTGTGTTATGCAAGGTATCCCAGCTGTTTATCTTACTCTTACAAATTACTCTTGGTATATTTGATATATACTTGTGGATGTGTCCACGTTGCAATTACGCGTTCCTCTCGCTTTTTTAGCTGGCGGTTTATAATAGACTCAGTGACGAAAACACGCGTCGTTTGGTTGGTTTGGTCAGACCGCTGGAAGCGACTTCGACCTTGGATGTCCACCGGCTGACGTCACCAGCCGTGCCGCTGACCGGTCTGTGTGCCGACGTCACCAGTCGTGCCGCTGACCGGTCTGTGTGCCGACGTCACCAGCCGTGCCGCTGACCGGTCTGTGTGCCGACGTCACCAGCCGATCTGTGTGCCGACATCACCAGCCGTGCCGCTGACCGGTCTGTGTGCCGACGTCACCAGCCGTGCCGCTGACCGGTCTGTGTGCCGACGTCACCAGCCGTGCCGCTGACCGGTCTGTGTGCCGACGTCACCAGCCGTGCCGCTGACCGGTCTGTGTGCGACATCACCAGCCGTGCCGCTGACCGGTCTGTGTGCCGACGTCACCAGCCGTGCCGCTGACCGGTCTGTGTGCAGACATCACCAGCCGTGCCGCTGACCGGTCTGTGTGCCGACATCACCAGCGTGCCGCTGACCGGTCTGTGTGCGACGTCACCAGCGTGCCGCTGACCGGTCTGTGTGCGACGACAGCCGCGTGTGACGTCACCAGCGTGCCGCTGACCGGTCTGTGTGCCGACATCACCAGCCGTGCCGCTGACCGGTTGTGTGCCGACATCACCAGCCGTGCGCTGACCGGTCTGTGTGCCGACGTCACCAGCCGTGCCGCTGACCGGTCTGTGTGCCGACATCACCAGCCGTGCCGCTGACCGGTCTGTGTGCCGACATCACCAGCCGTGCCGCTGACCGGTCTGTGTGCCGACGTCACCAGCCGTGCCGCTGACCGGTCTGTGTGCCGACGTCACCAGCCGTGCCGCTGACCGGTCTGTGTGCCGACGTCACCAGCCGTGCCGCTGACCGGTATGTGTGCAGACATCACCAGTCGCGTTCTGCTCCGGCAGGACGCCCTGCAGGCGCAGATCGTGATCCGGAAGATGAGCGAACTGGCCGAAACGCCAGAGCCGGCGGCTGTGGACGGCGACAATAACCCGGCCTCGTCGCCGGACAGCAACGCGAACGCCGACTCCGACAGCGGCGACAGCAGTGCCGAGGTGAGGTGCCCTACCGCGGCCGTGACCCATCAGCCCGCCTCCGTGTTATGGTGCCGTACTGCGGCTCTGTCACTTCTCCCCCGTGTTGCTGCCGTCCCCGTCGCCCCACCTGTGTCAATGCCGTGGCCTTGTGTGTGGCAGAGGAAGGGCGAGTAGTCGGGGAAGTAGTCGGGGACGCTGGGTGATGGGGGAGTGGTGACTGGTGACTGGTAGCCATGTCACGGCAACATCGCTGTGGGCGACCCACCGTGGCATTGCTGCTACACTCTCCACACTTACCTTGTTCCCTACACTACCGTATTACTCCATCCTCGTTGCTGGCTGCTGTAACACGACGGGGAGGACAGCAATGACGCGGGTGAGGACGCAGATAAACACCCGGTATCACACTGCTGTGGTACTGCCGTCCCCATGTCGCCGCCCGCCTCCGCTGTTCCTCGGGACGACAGTAAGACATGGTTGGTGTCACACCACCCCTGCCGTGGTACTGCCGTCCCCGCAGCCCTGTGTTCCTCGAAACAGCAGTAGCACGAGGTGGGGCCATGGGGAGCGACAGTAGGATAGGGGTGGTGTCACGTTACCTTATTTCATGCCGTACCACGTTACGAGGTGTCGTATTTAAAGCGTAACCTAGAGCCACACACATATACCACGTGCATCACACATTGGCCGCTCAACAACTGGCATGTCAAATCAGGATTGGCTTTGTTTGGTGGTCGACCCCCCATGCGCCCTTAAGCTAATCACCCGGAGAGAGTCTTGTGGCCGATGACGTACTCTACATTGACGTCGCCCGTCTTCCCCTCACTGGCTATTTGCCGCTAACGCTGCTGATTAATCTGAAGCGGACTGATTAATCTGAATTCCTTTCAATTGTTGGAAGGCGGATTGAGTTTCTCTCGAGGGGGATTGTAAAGCAAGCAAAAATGCGAAATGCATCAAACCATCAAGTTCCATAGGCCCGAGTCTGACGTCGGGAAGGGGGACGCCAAGTGGTCATCGTGTGTGCGCCCAGGTGGCCACCCAATGTATTCACCGCGACCGCGTGTTTCAGGAGCCGTCCAGTCCCATCTCCGCGCCAGAGCCCAACGACAACAAAACCAAGCGAAAACGGCGGAAGCAGCGGTAGAGCGCCGACCGCGTGCGCGCCGCGTAGAGTAGACGATCGTCCGAGTGTTTTATCAGAGCGACATGTTATCGCGCGTGTCTATAATCGGCGGTGCTCGGCCGCGCCGACCCTGTTAGCTACTAACCCGCGAACAGGCCCTCCGGCGAACGACGCGCTCCTGGTCGCGGCTCATCCCATAATTTATACGCGTAGCTAGATGTGCCGCTGCGTATACAGACGCCGGGCGAGTGTGGGCCTGGTGGCCGCTTGGACGGTGGTGGTCGTGGCTGGCGAGGCGCGCGGTGGCTGCCGGCGCCGCCAGCTGCTCGTTCTCCCCTCGCGTGCGGGTGTGCCGGCCGGGTGTGCGGTGGACGTGCGTTTGTAACACTGGGACCAGACGAACAACCTTTCAAATATACACGACACATCGGCGGCATTGAGTGGCGGTGCCGGCCGTAGTTCAGTCGCGGGACATCGTTTGGCTGAACATCGAGTCGCGCCAGAGGATCGGATCCGCCGGCGTGCATGCGCGCGCGATGGAAGCGCCGCAGTCGGCCGCCATTGGCTCCCGCAGCCCGGCCCCGCCACACAGACAACGACACGAACCGCTGCGATTTACTCTAATTTCATAAACATTGTGTCGAGCATTGCCGGGCGGATGGGGCCATTGCTATTCATAGCGCCGGTGTGTGGCCGGGCGGGCGTGGGCCATAATCAGGTCGTGCGGATGCGGTGGTGCCGTAACGTTCCGACACTGCCTCCGGATCCGCGCGATATGGGGTGCCCATTGTAACTAATGCGGCGCGCCGGATAGCTGGGGCCTTCTGGCCGGTCATGTCACAGGATTAACTGGGTGTGGCGCCAAACTGGGTTGGGCGTGATGGGTCGAGCCAACTGGGCGGTCGTCCGACGTTGGTGAGGGAATGGTGTGGTGTGAGGGACGGGTGGAATGATGGTGATATGGCTGCTGGGGTGCGGCCGTCCGACACTTGAGGGAATGGTATTGTGTGGAAGACGGGTGGAATGGTGGTGATATGGCTGCTGGGGGTCCAAGGACCAAGAGTGAGTGTTCTGAAGGCATCGAGTCTGGACTACCCGGGGCCTTGGTGTGTAGGGCATCAACCCTCGGCAGTTCGGGCGGTGACATGATTCTCCTCGAAGGTATGTTTGTAAGGTAACCTAAACGGTGGAATACGCAGTTTTTTATTTACCATGCATTCGCGTAATTTATGGGCACCACCACTGTTGAAAAAGGAATGCGAATGTCTTAAGATGGCGAATGTAATGCGGGTCAGCCAGATCAATGCCTCTTCTTAGTACGGCTTTGATGCAGATATTTCGATATGTGTCACGAATTTATTCCGAAGATTGTAGTTTTCTTTGGAAAGTAGCTTTAGTATTCAATTCAGAAAATGTATGTTTCTCCAAGAACTTGAAGGCTTCCAAAGGACCCTCGGTGATTTCATTCGATAGCACTTATGCTGCGTTGCATTCGAGAGGTCTTGGAATTTATTGTGGAATTTTCTAAAGTTCAACAATTTCTGGTGGTGCTTTTCCCATGGTGCCCAAGGACCATCTGTAAACACCACCTCCACCCATACCAGGAATAAAGCAGGCTGCTCTACCCAGTAATTATTGGACAAGGACCATCTGTAAACACCACCTCCACCCATACCAGGAATAAAGCAGGCTGCTCTACCCAGTAATAATTATTGCCGCACTATGATGAAAAGTCGGAGCTGATGAAGAGTATTCCGCATCATCTTAGTTTCACAATGCCAGGTCAATCCATCCATATTTTTTATCTCGCACCTAACTACCAAACCATTCATGATATTGGTTTAAAGGTTGGCATACTTTGAAAATGATGAGCACATTGTGTCCAAGGAGAGTTCCACTTTTAGGCTCCAAAAGTAGGTATTCTAATGCAGGTCACAGCATCGTCATCCCGCGGTTCTTAGATGTAGGTACATTGATACATTTGCCATCGATAAATTTCAAGATGTGATTAAAAGTTTTCAAAAATGAGTGTATGCAAGTGCTCAGAAAAATGTGAAAAGTGACACTAGGCCATGTAACCAGGTTAAATGTAAGTGCAGTGTTACAAGGTGGCTTGTGCACTTCTTTGTAACTAATGTTTGTGAAATACCGGAGAGCACCTAATGGAAAATTATACCTCCAATATTGCTCAAAGTTTCAAGTCACCATCAGGTCAGGCCATTGAGATATGACAGGAAACGTCCCCATGGTAATTGTATTGTCGACGTCCTGGAGCCTGAAATAGCACATTCCCAGGTAAAAAATGGCTAAGCCGGGCACATGTTCACGAAAATTTCATGTATGATCCAGCAATGTTCCTCAAATCTAAATGTAGACCGTTCGGTTAAAAACTCTAGAAAATGTTCATCTGAGGCAATTTTGACTTCTATGCTTAAAAAATTATCAAAGGTTGTGGGACGCATTTGGGTTTGCTTTGGTGACACGTCTTGCTTTTCCTCGAGCGCCATATGTTTCTAAGATCGGCTGCTTCAGCAGCTCATCGCAGTTTTCCAGGTACTTGACCATGGTTGGATCGGTGACCTCGACTTTTACTCGTGTCAGTATGTCTGATTCAGTTTGCGTGTCAATTTATGTTGAAGCACGGAATAACATTCGTTGCACGACCAGTCCGAAAACTACGGCGAAGAACGGAGGACTGCCCGTACCAGGATATTAACCTTTTTGAGTTCACGTGGAAGATCAACCGGAAAAGGTTGAAAAATGTTCCAAGTAACTCGAAGTTTAATAATGGGGCTGCGTAATGCCGTGCATCACAATCTCTGCCTTCCTAGGACAAAAGGTAATATGTGATCAATCTAAACCCTCCCCTTCACCACACACTATCAAGGGAAGCAAATTATGTGATGGTAAAGCTGATCGGTTGTCTTGACCTTGGTGCGTGTCATGCTTTTACATTAAGTTTTCTGTTTACATATTACTAGTATTGAAGCACGAAAGCACATTTTGTTCACGACCAGGATCCCAAAACTGCGGCGACGACCGGGTAACTGACCACGTCATTCGCTAAAGTCCACTACTGCATGGTGCACTAAAACGTAGCTTAACTTCACTTATTAAGAAACTTCATTCCTAACGGGCAGTTAGTGAATTTGTGTTTTAGGACTCGTCGACTACATGTGGCACTTTGCGCCAAAAACATTACCTATCGTCGTATTATGATTCACTGAGGGTCTTAGCTCAAATCCGAGTGCCTACGATGGGCGGTAGACGATATCAAAGTTTACTTTTGACAAGAATGTAGATATGTGCTTAGATGCAACGATCTGAGAGTCATCTGCTGGGATTTGTCGCATTGTTATATCAGTACTTCGAGCATCGAGATATCTGGGGCGTGTAGGTTCCAGTGTCGCGCAGCCAACGAGTACGTGGTGCACTGTGAACGGGATGGCAGAGCGAGCACACACAGTGTCGTAAAACCAACAACCAACCGGGACAGTGTGCACACGGAGGACCGCCAATTCCGACAAGAAGAATTATGAGAGGAATGGAAGATGCAGACTGGAGACCACGTAATCCCCCGTGAGTTTCTCTGTGTGCACGCCTATCATCGGAACAGCTGTGTTAACCCGGGGTAGCGCCATTTCCATAGCTAGCCGAGTAACAATAGTTGACCCAGTGCGGTGGTCCAATGGGTTCATATTGAATCACACAAACTGAATTACTATGTTAAAATTAAATATGCTCATTGACCCGCGCCGTCTTTTCGTTCAGATCCTCACACCCCGTCTCGGGGGGGGGGGTAGTAACCCCCTCTAAAATCCAAACTAAGCATCGACGAGTAGGGTCCGGGTCCACCCCTCAAAACAATGTTTCCCCAAAAGTGACGTCAACAGGGTGTCTAGATTTTCACGGCTTTTCACGACTTACATTATGTTTTTGACCCTGGGGAGTTCATTTTGGGAATATATGAAAAAATAGCATTTATTTGGAATGAGAAAAGGACAGCGAAATCGACCAGGGCCATACTTTTTTGGGCCCACAAAATAATTTTTCTTCTCAAATCTCAAAATTTTGAGTCTTGAAGTTTTCTTTAATTTTCCTTTTCCAATGGCTAGAGCAGACCGAGACACGTTGTTGGAAGCCAACTTTCTCTAATAAAAATTCTTACTTTAGCCAGAATCCTCTATTTGAACTGCGATTGGCAAATGCGAAATTGATATGTAGTCAAAAATGACAGAAATCCACTCGTACGTTTTGTTGCATCCCTAAAGATAAGCAAACGCTGAAAGTTTCATCAAAATATTTGTATCCGTTAAAGCGTGACGACTGGTTGAACTTTTTTGCAGGTGATCTCACTTGATCTTGACTAACTCGTTGACCCTAGGTGACCCGAATTCAAAATTTTGAATCAGCGTGCCAAATTGATGTGGGAAAAGGTATGCCAAATTTGGGCTCGCTGCCGCGCGCCGTTCATCCACTATCCGCGAATAACCTGAGGGGGCGGTTGAAGACCCCCCGAGACGGGACGGGTTAAGATGCTCACACAAAACATATGAAATCCACTTTCAGCATCTTTGCTAGCCGTTCTCAATTTAACTACGAAATTGGAGCTAATTCACTATCCTAACATGCAAATTTCAAGGGCTTCGGCAGCTTAATTCGAAAATTTAATTGCGCGGTAATTACATTAATGTACAGTCCAGTAAAAATATTGAGCGTCCTTTGGAAGCAACTTGGCTTCATCCTTGATTAATAATTTCTGATCTTTTTCCAGGTCATGAAGGCGTACCTATGTTGCTCTTAAGATATATTATAATAATAGTGCTCTGCTCGACACTTGGCTGGTTAATGGCTTTACGACACATCGACCGTTTAGTCATGCAGCGTCGCCAATCACTTACGCCGGTTGATAGTGGGCGAAGAGTAGCAACAGATGAGACTCGAACCCACACCTTTCGATTGTGAGACGAACAATTTACCCCTAGACCACTCGTGCCCTACGCGACACTCGTGTACCGTAACTAACTCTTTTTCACCAGCTTTTATGGTGGTGAGGGTGGTGGTGGGTACGTGGCCAGGTTTATTATTACTTTTATCTGGACTTGATAACACTAGGCAACTCTTGAATGCCTTAAACATGATAATTCACTTCCTTTTATTGATTTTTTTCAATTGGAATATTCTTTTATTTCATTGAAGTATCTTTTTATTTTCATCTTCTTCACCAGCTCCGGCAATCCGAAAATTAATCAAAACAATATTTCCATGTTGCTAACCATCACCAACGAATGAGAACACACTGCAGGAGACATGTCCAGTTATGTATATGTATATATATATATATACATATATATGCGTTCGTGCGTGCGTGCGTGCGTGCGTGTGTGCGTGTGTGCGTGTGTGTGTGTGTGTGTGCGTGTGTGTGCGTGTGTGTATGGTTCAAAACGTGTGATGATAGTGATGACAGGCCTACAATTTGGAGGCTGAAGGACTCTTATCTGAAGGGCCTTAGCATGCAACAAATCGTCCATGGTGGCTGCACTACTCCTCCCCATCCCAAACTCCCGGGTAACTAACCTCCGACACTCGCGCCATGCCCCTTGGGCCGGCCGCCACAGATTGTATCATTAGTGCCGATTGGTGCGATCATTATTCCCCGCTAACAATGGCTATTGGCAGCGATCAATGTCGCCTGACCGCTGTGCTCACGCAGAGGCGTGCGGTTATTGAAGAATGCCGGCCGGTGGCTGCCGCGGGCTGAGACTGGCGGCGGACACAGCTGGACGGCGGGGTCGGGCTGGTCGGCGTCAGGATGGGGTGTCGCTCCGCTGCTGTCCGCCAGCTGGACGGCGGGGTCGGTGGTGGTCGGCCTCAGGATGGGGTGTCGCTCCACTGCTGTCCGCCAGCTGGACGGCGGGGTCGGGGTGGTCGGAGCCAGGATGGGGTGTCGCTCCACTGCTGTTCGCCAGCTGGACGGCGGGGTCGGGCTGGTCGGCGTCAGGATGGGGTGTCGCTCCGCTGCCGTCCTCCAGCTGGACGGCGGGGTCGGGCTGGTCGGCCTCAGGATGGGGTGTCGCTCCACTGCTGTTCGCCAGCTGGACGGCGGGGTCGGGCTGGTCGGCGTCAGGATGGGGTGTCGCTCCGCTGCCGTCCTCCAGCTGGACGGCGGGGTCGGGCTGGTCGGCGTCAGGATGGGGTGTCGCTCCACTGCTGTCCGCCAGCTGGACGGCGGGGTCGGGGTGGTCGGAGCCAGGATGGGGTGTCGCTCCACTGCTGTTCGCCAGCTGGACGGCGGGGTCGGGGTGGTCGGCCTCAGGATGGGGTGTCGCTCCGCTGCTGTCCGCCAGCTGGACGGCGGGGTCGGGGTGGTCGGAGCCAGGATGGGGTGTCGCTCCGCTGCTGTTCGCCAGCTGGACGGCGGGGTCGGGCTGGTCGGCGTCAGGATGGGGTGTCGCTCCGCTGCCGTCCTCCAGCTGGACGGTGGGCACGAGCAAAGGCAGTGGCTTCTCTCTCTCTCGCGCTCTCGTCTCGCTCTCTCGCTCTCTCGTCTCTCGCTCTCTCGCCTCTCGCTCTCTCGCTCTCTCGCTCTCTCGCTCTCTCTCGCTCTCTCGCTCTCTCGCTCTCTCGCTCTCTCGCTCTCTCGCTCTCTCGCTCTCTCGCTCTCTCGCTCTCCTCGCTCTCGCTCTCTCGCTCTCTTCTCTCGCTCTCTCTCTCTCTCTCTCTCTCCCTCTCTCTCTCTCTCTCTCGCTCCCTCTCTCTCTCTCTCTCTCTCTCTCTCTCTCTCTCTCTCTCTCTCTCTCTCTCTCTCTCTCTCTCTCTCTCTCTCTCTCTCTCTCTGGATGCTGTGCTGTAAATATCAGACCAATAGGAAATTCACTTTGACCCTTCACGATCTCACACCTGGTCACTCTTGGTAAAATAGAATCTGTGAGCATTTCATATCTCGGTCTTGTTCTTCTTAAACACTTCTCGGAAAATGTGTTGGTTCCTTGCATATAAATAGCTCATAACAATGCGTGATATTTCTGCGTATTTATCTGAAATTTGGTGAGCTTCGACGAGACAAGGTTTAATTGACAAACATCAGAACGCGCGGCTTCCCACCTCCTTGTGGATACCCAGTACCGACGACAATTTGTGGGCACCAACGAAATAATTGTGATCTTGAGCGTTGTATCGATGGACGAAGTTACGTACACTCAAGCAACTTGGATGGAGGAGTGGATGAAAAAAAGAATCGGGCATCAATATATATAATTACACCTTGCATTTCCTGAATCAGTCCTACTCTAGGTATTCTTGGTTTTTATCTCAAGTGAAATAATTCAGAAGTTTGTTTGGAAAGTGTGCATCGGGTGTGCGAACTTGTCACTGAATACTTTACAAATCCAGCCTCAAATGCCAAACTATAATCCTATATCTGGTTCAAATTAGGTCATTTCTCGATTCTCCCATCGCTTGTTTCACTTCGCATTGAAACGTTGGTCTCTTTCAGAGCAATGTTAAGCAGCGATGCTTAGCACAATGCTAGCAAAGCTCAACACAATACTAGCAATGCTTAACACAATGCGAGCAATATAAAAAGCTTGTTATTTCCGATTTATGCGGGACAATTTGCATTCGCGACCCATTTTTTCCCACACAGAAATTGCTATGCTTCCCTCGGGTCCCACTGACATGATGCAGTAGAGGCGAATTCAAGTGGACCTGTGATCAATATTTTAGGATTTTTTTTTTGCTGGTAAAATGCCTGTAGCATTTGATATTGTTCGGATTTTGGTATTCTGTTTTATAAGTTTCGATGATCATGGCCCCATCAAATATACGGTTTGACTGCGAACGGAAGGGGTACAGAGGATTTCGCTAAAAACAGGAAGTTGGAGAGAGGGAGCCCTGTGTGTACAAATACCCTATGCAAAGTGCACAAAAGGAGACTGGAAAGGAATTTGACTCTCACTTCAAGGAGCATCGCACCGACCTCGTTGACCTCCATGAAACCGGCCATACGATGTATTGGCCATAGCGCAGAATATGATGGACATTGGCTGCAATAGGATGACACCCACATCCCTTGTGAAGGCATCCACAAGTGACGAAAATGGTAGAAGCCACCCACATCGCCACGAAACAATATATATATACATACAACAATATATATATATATATATATATATATATATATATATATATATATATATATATATATATATATATTTTAGCATGTTTTCCTTCAGGATGCGAAGCTGCCGGTGCAGTTGATATCATGGCAGATCGATGCATGGAGGCTGCACTGTAGTTCCTGTATGTTGGATACAATTTCGTACCAAAATTGCTTCGCTTGTTGAGATTTCGCATGGCTGTACTTTTGTCCTTCAGCTTTCATCCATATCTTGATGTTATTTGTCGTTAGCATTTTAAAACTCCGGAATGTATAGGTTCATTGATTCGAATGTTCTGATTTGTAAATGAATTCTAGTTTTATTTGTGTTGCATGTATTAACCTTTAGAAATGCGGAAAGTAGAAACGGTGGCAGAAATTATACCAATGAATTTTTTGCCAGAATGTGGGATATTTTATAAATATTCCACCTTTAAATTTATAATTATTACCTTTCAACCTATGCGATCGATATCCAACGGCATATCTTTCATGTGCTTTCAGTGGGATGGCGCCTCGATTCACGCTGTGCAAAATAATCTGATGTAAATAGAGAACCATTTTGGTGATTTAGTGGCCTCCTGGATGATTGCAACTGAAGAACCCCAGGCCACTTGCTGGATATAACTGCCACGGATTTCTTCCCATGGATAACCTAAATAGTCAGTTCAGATAGAAGGATCCGCGACCTCCAGTAGCTTAGCTAAAGGCAATCACCACACAGTAGCGAAACCAGAGTGACTATGGCCTTATGGCTTCCCCATCGTGCCAGTGGTAGCCCATTCCGGCGAGCTTTGCGCGCCGAAATTTATCTTTGCTTGCGCGCTTGGGACCAGTAATAGCTGGGGCCCCCGAGAGGTGGTGGGCTCCCACGAATTGTGTCGGTATTCGAAAAAAAAATTGCGCCGGTGCCCCGAAAAGTCGCGCTAGATACCGAAAAATTCCTCCCAGGCACTTCAAAATCTGGTCGGGGACCCATAATACATAGAGCAAACCAATCAAAATTTCGTTGAGCTCTTGCGAAATTCCTTGTGGGGAAGGTGTTTTCCTTATGACCAGGAGTGCAATGAACCCTAAAGTCCTTTCTGCTCACAATTAGGTGCTTGACACACAATTATAGATGAGCGCACGTTTCCGATCGCTGTTCATCCTGTCCGTTGATGGCTGACGAGGAAAACTTCACGATTGGCGTAGCCGCGTCATAACCAGATTGGCGCCTGATTATTGATAAGTGTTTAGAATAATGATATTTTGAGGAAGTAGTGAAGAAGGTTCCTACTTTTCATTTTATATTCACATCTCACACAAATAGAACATATTTACGTTTGTATAATTAGATCAGAATTAATCGTTTCACATCCCCATCACCAAACATGAATTTACAGTTTTGTACACCACTCAACCACCGGCTCTGTTAGTGCGGAAATGTACCCGTGTGCAGAGTCATAAGAAACAACTAATACAGATGCAACGAAATTTCGTTAAGAATTCCGACACATCAGCTGTAAAATCAAAACCTAATATTTATTTTACAAAATCATATTCAACAATATGTTTCTGCCTGTTTTCTCGCTAGATGCCTGGTATGCCTTGTCCTGGACCAACCGACTCGACCATCGCACCAATCAATTTACGTTTCCCTGGTATTCGACCAATAAGATTCTAAAATAGCCTACGGAAAAAAATGTAGGATATGGACTGTTGCTACCATAAAACGAAGTGATGTCTCCAATTTCTTATAATCAGAAGCGGACACAGGGGGTGGGGAGGAGTGGTGGCATGTATCCCCTCCGCATGGAAAGGTGCCCCCCCCCCCCAGGAAGGCTTGAGTGCCTTCTGCTCCAGGGATTTCTCATCCAAAAGCTCACTTTTCGGAGGAAAGGTGGCCCCTAAGACGAAAAGGCGCCACTTCAGCATGCTGGAGTGCATTCATCCCCGTTCAACGATTTTCTGCAGAATGCGCCGTTCCAGTCAGAGTGGTCAACTCTTCGATGAAATGGTGCTACTGCAGTCAAGTGCCGATCCACTCACTCAAAATTTTTGGATCCACCCCTGCTACAACTTTGCCAGGTTAATGCATGCAATTTTGATAAGTATCTTCATTTACATGAAACATCAATTTAACGCAGTGGGGGTTGCTAATGTGTTCGACAAGATTGTGCTAGCAAGGAGTTGGCGTTATCAGGTCCATCTGCTACCCTCCATGGAGGGAAAGAGGGTTCTTTTTCACCTATGATTTTCTCAATGCAAGCTGGCAGGGACGTCGCCAGTACTTAAATCCTGGTCCAGCGTTAACTTGTCTATCTGACCCCGTGGCGACGAGCTTGGTTATTTCGAACCTAATGCTGGTAAAAGTGATTTGGCTTCTTCTAGCCATATGCATTGATCATTGATATAGCATAAACAAATAACTGTCAGAAGCTACGAACACACTATCTAACTCCTCGAAGTACAGCTAGAGGTCAATAAATACTGCGAAAAATCGTGGTGAAATTGTTGTTCCTGAAAATAATGTTAAAACATTTAAAATGCGGCCTTTTCAACGGTAAGGGGTTGGATTCCGGATATCTCATAGTATCACTACAGTCTTCCACCGCAAAACCAGCCAAAGCCCTTCTCGGCTCCGATCGAAAATCAGTGGCGTCGCTTTGCCACCGAGCAGCGCAATTCCCAGCTGACGTGCGAGGAACAAGTGGTCACCATCGCCAGCCAGTAAGCTACATAAAAACAGATGTCCGAGCACAGCGGCCCCCTTGCCGTGGCACGTTCCGCCGTTTCTGGTTACCAGCCTGTGCTGCATTGCATGCAAGGAATTCCATTTTCAACACCAAAGATGCTCCAATACACTAACCCGCCAAACACCTCAGTATTGCGGGACAGTCTAACCACCTGTCGCATGCTGACTCCCGCATGGAATGTGTCAGGTCCGAAGCAATTAATTCACTTAATAGATGCTATGTGATCCGTAATATAAATTAAGAGACGCCTACAGGGAGTTAGACCATTCAAGATGTCTGAAGAAGAGGTAGCAAATGCTAAGATCGAAAGCCCGGTCGAAAAGCCCAGTAAAGACCGGCAGGTTTTTCACCGGCCTCTGGGATATGTACCGGGCTTTCAGTCTGCCTCCTTTAGTTTCAAGGTGAAATACAACAAGGCAAGCAATACGTGTACATGTTTTATAAAGTCGCATGACATTATGTGTCTTGTGGGATTTACTTCTTCATTCCATTCCGCACTTGGTCTATCCATTCAGCAATATGAAAATGCATTCTCAAGTAGTTCCACAACATCTCGCATGCTAATTTTTGAAAATAGCAGGTCATGAAAGATATTTGTTGTTAGTCCAAGCATATCACTAAACCATATTTCAAAAGTAAGATTTTCCACTGCAATCGAGGCAAGACATGTTTGAATGGGGTCCATCCCAGGGTAGGCAAGCTCTGCCATGAATTAGGTTTCACATTTGTTGAGTGGTGCAGATTTAATGGATCCTGGAACCTGTATCAGAGGGATGACCTGCACTTCTCCGAGAAGGGGCTTCATGTATTAGACAAAGTGTATGAGCATGTCCTTCAGGGAAACTAGGAAATGGGGTGGGGAGGGATAAAATTGCATTGCCATCTCAGGGATATTCCAATAGTGCCAGCCAAGGCAATAGAACCTCAAAATCAGCAAATAGGGACAGCAATAGTTCAAGGAGGCAGAGTGGTAGTTCATCCAGCGATAAAAGAACTCCTCAGCATGAATAAGCCAAAGGTGGTTATGGAGCATATGCTAAGTGTATGATGCTTAATGCTCTGAGTATCCCATCCAAATTTGATGAGTTCAAGTGCTATGTTGCTGAGGAGGGACCGGATTTTGTTTGCATTACGGAGGCATGGGTCAGTGAGGGGTATTTTGGAGATAACTTGCAGGACTATGAGATCCAGGGATACAATATATTTTCATGAAATAGGGGTCCAGCAGTGAAAGGGGGTGGTGTGATGCTCTATGTGAATAGCTCATTCAGTTCTCAAAAAGTAGCAGGTGGAGATCAAAATGTGTCTGTTGAGTCTACTTGGCTTGATCTCGCTGTGGGAAAGGCAACAGCAATACACTGAGGATAGGAGCTTTCTACCGATCAGAAACCCTGCCACATTCTCAGCAACTGGATCTTGACAAGGTGATTTGTGAGGAAATCAGTAGAAAATTTAAGAGGAAGTGCCTTATTCTTGGTGACTTTAATCTAAAGGAGATGAAAATGTTTGTGTTGGCTCCCAATCATGCAAAATGGTTAGGAAATGCCTTGAAGAGGACCTGTTCTTACGCCAATTTGTAACAGAGCCTATCAGGCATGGCCCATTCTTGGACCTTATATTCTCAGATTTAAGTGACTTGGTTCAAGACTTGACCGTAGGGGAAACTCTGGGAAGAAGTGACCCTAACATAGTTAGATTCAAGGCACATGTAGCGGAAATTATTAAGGATAATTTGGTAAAGATTCCAAATTTCAACAGAGCAGACTTTGACTGCATGAGAGCGGCTTTAAGTGCCATAAGATGGGAAAAAGAAGTATCTAATTTAAATGCCTGTGAAATATGAGAAAAGTTCAAATCTCACTTGAAGGAAATTCAGATTAGACATGTCCCCCAAAAGCAAAGACGCAAAAGAAGGATAGGGAAGCCAGCATGGCTTACACCAGACTTGATAAAAGCAATTAAGGCTAAGAAAGCTGCATTTAACGTTCTTAAGAAAGCTTCAAATATCGTAAATCTAAATGCGTATAGAAAAGCTAGGGACACTGTGAAGCAACAAACCAGAGCAGCAAAGCGAGCAAAAGAACTGGATTTGGCTAGGAACTGTAATGGGAACAGCAAAACGTTTTTTAGTTTCTACAAGCTGAGTAAAGTTTCTAGCACAATTGGTCCACTGGAAGTAAATGGGATTATATTGGGTGGGGATACCGAGATGGTTGAGGAGCTGAGCAAGCAGTTTAAATCAGTGTTTACGTTGGAAGATATGACCAATCTGCCGACTGTACACCATAGTTTAGTGACATGTAATCGGATAAATGATGGTGATTTCATTGATATTGATGTTGTTTTCAATCATATCAGGAAAATAAAGCCAAACAAGGCAGCAGGACCTGATGAAATTTATGCTAGGGTATTGCGGGAAGCTGAAGAGGAATTGGCATTTCCACTTAGTATAATATTTTGTAGATCAGTTTCACAAAATGAAATTCCAACAGATTGGAAAAGGGCAAGGGTAGTTCCTATTTTCAAGAAAGGAGGAAGAGGGAAAGTTGAAAACTATAGGCCAGTAAGTCTCGCATCCCTAGTCTGCAAGGTGCTCGAATCAATTATCAAGGATAAAATAGTTATCTGGAATGAAACAGATTGATTCAAGATACTCAAAATGGATTTAGGAAAGGGCGATCATGCTCCACAAACCTCTTGGACTTTTTTAACGTCGCCACAGAACAATTTGATCAGGGAAATCAGGTTGATGTGACATATCTTGACTTTAGTACCCCATATACCCCTTTGACATGGTACCCCATACACGGTTAATGATACAGCTTCAGGTCCATGGTATTGCAGGTAGCATCTTAAAATGGATAGAGTTGTGGCTTTCAGATAGACAACTAAGAGTGATGCTAAATGGTACAAAGTCATCATGGCAAAATGTTTTTAGTGGAGTCCCCCAGGGATCAGTACTGGAGCCACTACTGTTCATTATATTTGTAAATAACATTGAAAGTGGCCTAAGCAATAAGGTTTTGAAATTTGCGGATGATTTGAAAGTCTTTAGGGCAATAACAGGTCAAAATGAGCATATCTCGCTGGAAAAAACTTAGACGAATCTGTGAAGTGGTCCGAAGAATGGCAAATGAAATTTAAGTTCGATTTAAGTGCAGAATCATGCATGTAGGTAAGCAGCATATGAAGGCTCCATACTTGATGGGTGGCCAAGTGCTATCAGCGACTCAACAGGAGAAGGATTTAGGTGTTATTCTAAACACAAAATTTTGGGCATCAGAACAGACCAAGGAAGCCAGGAAGAAGGCACTGAGAATGCTTGGGGCAATAAATAGGAATGTATCATACAGAAGTGAGTAAGTCATCAGGAAGCTTTACTGTGCATATGTCAGGCCACATTTGGAATACTGCATCCAAGCTTGGTCTCCAAGCTATGAAAAAGTTTGTTGGCTTTTAGAGAGAGTACAAAAGAGGGCTACTAGATATACAAAAGAGGGCTAGATATAGAAGGCTGAGAGGAGATCTCATCGAGGTCTTTACATTTGTCCATGGTCTGGAGAGGGGATATCTTGGGGAAATGTTTGAATTTAACAGAAATGATGCCATTAGAGGTCATCAATTCAAAATTAAAGTTAACCACAGCAGAACGAGGTTAAGACAGTCTTTCTTCACCAACAGGGTGGTTGAACACTGGAACCAGCCGCCAGAAACCATTGTAAGTAGCAGCGCATTGAACGCCTTTAAAAACAGCATAGGCAATCATAAGAATAGAGTGCTTGCTTTTCAGTATTACAGGGAGGGCTGATCGACGGATTTGGTGGGCAACTGGTTGGATGTACAGAGTACAACCAAGAAGGGCCCTTGTGGCTCATAGTTGCACTAATATTTTATGTTTTTATGTCTTTATACCCACGTTAGAGGATGGGCCACAAAGTTATTGATACTGACATTCATTGGTTAATGCTGGGTTGCAGCATCAAAATGTGTCAAACTGCATACGCAATGTATATTCATTGCATTCTTGTGTGGTGAGTCAGACTTTCAAGATGACTTCCCTTGCAACCAGTAGTTATTTAGCTATGGCCCTACCGATATTGATAAAAGACATGCCAATATGTTGATTTCGGAGAGACAATAAGCAAAAATTATCCTCCCCGAGAAGTGCCTGAAAAAAATATTATTCTACATAGAATAACCCAATTTGTTTCCTTGATTGGTATACATAATGTGTTTGTACTGCAACCAGAGAAATGTTAACTTTTTTCCTCTGCATTTGTTTGTTGGAGGCGGGGGGGGGGGTGAAAGTGCAACTATAAAAATAGCATTTCAACTGAACATTTACATGTTGACATAACCATACCTCGTTCATATAGCGTTTCCAAACTTATGGTTCATGTCATAGCTCAAACATGACCACTTCAAGGTGCTGGCATTGAGATTGCGGCCGGCGATGGCGAGCACTAAAAGAGCAACTTAAGCGACATATTAGTTTGTATTTAGCATTCAGTGGGGCAGGGACATAGCCGGGAATTGTTGAAAGGGAGGCGAACTTTTCGAAGGGGTACTGGACTGTCCCATCAAATCATAAAATCCAGGATTTGGACGTTTTCTTTCGAAGACGGTCCTTCCTTCCTTCCTTAGAAAAAAACGTTACTTTGAAGCCCTCACTTAATGTCAGAATCGTTGGATACCCCCTTCCTCAAATTGCAACTAAGCATGACATTCCTATAAAACAGGAATGCATGCCACTCTGAAGAACCTCGGGTTCTTTTGCGACGCATTCAACAGCTAGGTCGCATAGGGTGGCCAACCTCTCACGCCGATTGGTCGCGGTTGGACTCGGTAGTGCCGCCGGTTGTGAGATTCGAACCCACAATTTTGCGATCAAGAGTCCGGCGCTCTACCAACTGAGCTACCGCAACCCCCAAAGAAGCATGGTACTCCGCCCCTGTCCTAAATTACAAGCCACCTATTCACCAGCCCCGCTTCTCCGCTAGATATACTCCGCATGGTCATCATTTGGCCCGTAGCCCGGCCAAATAGCCATCGCCCGGGAACGGCTGCATCCTTCGACTTTCGTTCACAACGCAGGTAACGACGCTACGTCAACGTCCTGCAAAAGGCGCTGAAGATACCAACCCCACTCCAATCCCCAAATGAACCAATCTTACCCACCGAATGGCGACACCAGCTACCTCAAGATTGAAGATTCCCTAAACCGCTCACCAAATCCGGAGCCGGCTCCTCCGGGCTCCGCTCGGCACGCTGTAACAAAGCATGCCTTGCGCTATATGAACCCCGGTACGAACCCATTCTGAGTGCAGCCTTCAGATCAAGATTCAAAATCTACATGCATTGGGGAGAACTGATCGCAGGGGTCGGTACCTGTAAGCCAGGTGTGAAGTTTTATTAAAATTATTGAGTTGGCTCAAATGTTCGAAACGGCCCCTTTCCAACTTCAGACTACGTAAGTACCATACGGAACCAAAATACGAACGAACTGCTGGCACATGACCAGCGAGGATTGCTGTTTTCAATTAGTCTTTTAAGGCAGATGAATCGTGTGAACAGTGAGTGACGTGTTGCGTATTTACTGATATTGTGATACATAATATGAGCCAAATGTTTTGCGGTTACGAGACTAAATATATTTTAACCATTATGGCTAGCGAAATAACTAAATGTAAGTAAGCCAGTTAGGAGAAATTAACCATGGGGCATTTAGACATGTGTCCTCCATTGATAAATGCAGCTTAGCTTGAACACTCCGGGTGAACAGGACTTTTGGGCTCCTGATACCAAAAAATGGTAGCCGTCCATTGTTTTCGTCGATATATGTTGTTTGAGGGGACGAGTAGTCTAGGAGTAAGCTACCCGTCTCACAATCGAAAGATTGTGGGTTCGAGTCTCACCTGTCGCTACTCTTCGCCTACAACCAATCGGCGTGAGAGATTGGCGACGCTACACGACTGAACGCGTCGATGTGTCGTAAAACCAACAACCACCACCAGATATGCTACTTGCAAAATAACGCGTACACAATCACGATCGTCAGCATTGTTCCCCAGAGTAGCCAATTATGTGTGCAAATTGATGGCATCATCAGACGGGTTAGATGTTCATGTCTGGCCGCCAGAGGCAGTTAAATAGGTATTTTTGGATTGGGTGTAGCTGCCATTGGTAATCGCAGTGGTAATGCTAGCAAAAGCATCATACCAGTAATGATACCCAAGGACAGCGGAATTCCCTATCTAGATGTTCAGGCCTCACAGATCTCTGCCGTAATCGGGTTGAACGATCCTACACCCGTAGGTGTTGGGTGATCCAACATCTTTCGGTTTTAATCAATTGAATATCATTATGTTAGGTTACAATGGGTCATTTTTCGTCGCGATTTTGGACTATTCTTCATGATGTATTGCCCCAACCAAACACTTCTCCCGACACCTCTCCTATCATGTGTTGGGGAGAGGGAAAGGGGTCCGGGAGCAGTATATATCTGTTCAGCCTGGAATAAAATTGTGTTTTTAAGGTCTGCCTTGACTTGGAAATGTTTCCTTTTCCTTAATTCGTAAAAGATAGGTTTTGAATCCAAGCACCCAATTGTGATCATGTGTGCTGTTTTGAAGTTCACTGAAACCACTTTGGCGTGGGATGATCAGGAGATGGGCAGCCATATTTTATTTGAAGTGAAGTGGGCTTGGGCCTAGTGTAGTAA
Organism: Imbricaverruca yamaguchii; assembly: GCA_034440575.1. Taxonomy (NCBI): domain Eukaryota; kingdom Metazoa; phylum Arthropoda; class Thecostraca; family Neoverrucidae; genus Imbricaverruca; species Imbricaverruca yamaguchii. The sequence goes on from JAOTOL010001216.1 coordinate 274,951, forward strand.
TTGCGACCGGGGATAGACGGGGTGCGGACGAGCCGTGGTCTATTGCTTTGCAGGCGGATGATGTTTTTATCATGCAACATGCACGTAAGTTGACATAGTCGTTGCCCAGCCTATTGGTGTTGAGTAGATTATGATATGGTTATAAAGAGTTGTGGTGCGACAATACTGATTACAAAGGCGATGAGAATCTAAGTCGAGATATTAATGCGCAGTATTTTCTGGTTTATTCCTGATGTTCCACCAGAACACGTGAGGTGACGGAAATTGAACACAAAAGGCCTGGAACACCAAAAGTAACACTCCCCAGTAGTCGTTACAGCATTTTTATGTACGAATAAGCCTTGTGATCAACGTACCGCTAGAATAAACTTACCTCACCACTTAAATCAACTTTCCTGATGCCTGGGGTAAGTTGAGAAAAGGTCGATACGTCAGAACAACTCAAAATATTAAAACATCGTCACGCGACTCACTGAAGTATCACCCTTTCAGAATATGGGTACACACAATCAATCCGTCTCACCACATGTGCTCCAGGCCCCCTCTATTACAAGCGGGCTGAACTTACCTGCACATTCTCTACCTGCATTGTTAAGATCATTTTTTCTGGTGTCTTTAGATGCTATTGAAATGAATTTCACGTTCTCTCCATGGTGAGATGGCTACCTGATTGATATATAATAACTTCAACTTGAATTGTTTTTATCTTGAAGAGATGGTATTTTCCAAGGAAATTAATTTCAAATTCATTCAAATCAGATCTGAAAACACATTTTTGACCAAGAAATTGACCAGAGATTCTTCAATATATTTCCCCAATGTTGTTCTAAAAATGTTCCGACTAGTTTGGGTTTAGGTTAGGGCAGGCTCAATTTGACATAATACATCATCCTTCGCTATATATTATCCCACTCAAAGCCTCCTTTTGACATTTTTTCCCAACTGAAAAGTACGCAATTGTACCGCAACGGGTGATCACATTGTCTTTATCACGTCAAGAAACGTGGCGTTACAATGCTTTTTTTTCCAAATGCTGTTCCCGAAGAAAGGTGCAAGTCTACTATTGACCCTTGCGAAAATGCGATCGACGAGCACTACAAAAGAGCGTCAGCGACACCTTCGTAGTTACTTCGTCAACAGACGGACACGCTTGCAATGGCCGGGAGCAAACATTTCAAACGGACCATTCATAACACGAAAATTTCGGCAGACACAACCACTCTGCAACCGATGAATAGGCTCTAATACCTCCAAAATAGTAACTCAGTGGACCACACGGCAAACTCACCATCAGTGCCATCACTCCCAGTAGCAAGATGCTTCTCTCGACATCTCTCCGACACTCTTCCTCAATCACGTCCTGCACTGCGCCCACCGGTCCGCCGACAGCACTGCGTGCGGCAGCGTCGTCCGCCAGCCCGCGCCCCAGGCCATGACCTCGTCCGGCAGAGGCACACCCAGCGCGAGGCCATCACGGCTGCCGCCGGCGCAGCAGCCGGCCAGCGTGAAGGTCACGGCGGGTGCCCACCTCAGGGGCGCAGCCAGCGCGAGGTTACGGCGGATGCCCAGCTCAGGGGCGCAGCCAGCGTGATGCCACGGCGGGTGCCCAGCTCAAGAGCGCAGCCAGCGCGAGGTTATGACGGGTGCCCAGCTCAAGAGCGCAGCCAGCGCGAGGTTATGACGGGTGCCCAGCTCAAGAGCGCAGCCAGCGCGAGGTTATGACGGGTGCCCAGCTCAAGAGCGCAGCCAGCGCGAGGTTATGACGGGTGCCCAGCTCAAGAGCGCAGCCAGCGCGAGGTTATGACGGGTGCCCAGCTCAAGAGCGCAGCCAGCGCGAGGTTATGACGGGTGCCCAGCTCAAGAGCGCAGCCAGCGCGAGGTTATGACGGGTGCCCAGCTCAAGAGCGCAGCCAGCGCATGCAGCGCGAGGTTATGACGGGTGCCCAGCTCAAGAGCGCAGCCAGCGCGAGGTTATGACGGGTGCCCAGCTCAAGAGCGCAGCCAGCGCGAGGTTATGACGGGTGCCCAGCTCAAGAGCGCAGCCAGCGCGAGGTTATGACGGGTGCCCAGCTCAAGAGCGCAGCCAGCGCGAGGTTATGACGGGTGCCCAGCTCAAGAGCGCAGCCAGCGCGAGGTTATGACGGGTGCCCAGCTCAAGAGCGCAGCCAGCGCGAGGTTATGACGGGTGCCCAGCTCAAGAGCCAGCGCGAGGTTATGGCGGGTGTCGCCGGTGCAGGGACGCGGTCAATACTCGGCACTAAGGCTGTGTGCATGAACGTATTAGGTGCACTACATCAAAACATATCATGCTGTAGATGCACTCGCTACATAAATACACATGTACAGCACGTACGTGGCATCCGTACGAGACGCCAGGAACCGTTTACGAATCACGCAAAACACTCGACCAAACTATAACACCGGTAATTATCTGCCGGGACAACAGTCATCACCCTCCACAGGAAGCTCACACAACACGTCCAGTCAACACAACACATCCAGACAACACAACACGCACACTGAGTACACCAGCTGACAAAAAAAACACGTCACAATGCTCACTAGACTAGCTTACCGTACAAGTTTACGTCGCACCAACTCGGAATTCAAACCACATCAGGTGTTGCACTCGCCTCGCCCCGATTTTATCTCTCACTTCACTGAGGAAGTGACATCGGCTCCTATTTTGGCCACCATTCCGCCAAATGTATTCCATTATGTATTCCGCCGCTACCAAGTCCTTTCCACCGGCCAACCCTTCCAGACTCTGGCCGATACAATCGTAGAAGAACCATTTGGTAGAACACTGTTTTCATACTTTAACAAACACCCTTATAGGCTTGCACCTTAAACGTATCCCAACCTGTCTCAATCTAATGTTCGGATCCACTTGACGATCTTTATAAACGAGCCTATATAAGGCAATTTTTCATTTCACTTTCACTAATGACGTGGTCATGCCAACTCAACATGGTGATCCGAACGCTTGCCACCGAATGGAATTGCTGACAAATGGAATGGTGGCGGCATGGTAGATATGTCAATGTAGCTATATCTTGATACCGGCAATGCATTGAAACACGGATAAGTGGCTATCTTCAGGGATATACGGGACCGGAAGATGACAACCTGCACAATGTTGCAGTCAGGTTAGCCCTGCCCTTGACACTGGCGGATCTAGGATTTCGCCAGGGGAGGGACTAATTTTGAGGAGGCGCCATACATGCCATTAGGAGGCCCCTACCTAAGCTCGAGGGAGGAGGACGTCTGGAGTGGCGCAATTTTACCTGAAAGGTGCCAGTGAGTGAAAATATTTTAATGGGAGGGCGGTACACGACAGTGTCCTGGTGGGGCGCCTTTTCTACTCAATGCTCGGCTGAAAAATGCAAGTGCACGTAGACGGGTTCCATTCGAGCCCGTTGAATGGCTGCCTTTTCCAGTTTTCTGGTCCCAGGGGAAGGGGAGGATGTGTCGGTCATCGTCTTTGCCCCTGGATTCATTCCTGGTCTTGGATAACATTTAGATTGCTCACGATTGCATTTACACTTCTCAGCATCGTATGCCAGGCTGCTGTGTTGTGTCGTGAAAACTGTTGAAGCGGATGCACACATTAGAGAGGTTGGCCAATAGAATCCGACGCAGAAATATATGACTATTGCGTTTATTGACGAATCAATCGAGGATTGCATAGTGGACGGGGCTTGAATTCTCCAAACCTCTCCAAACCTCTCCAAATCTCTCCAGAGACATGTGAGGGGCATACACGTTTCCAAACCTATCCAGGCATGTGAAGCTTCAACCACGTCAAGTAGATAGGTGAGGTACCTACGTGCCTCGCCATGCCAAGTAGGAGCATGGTGCGTTCGTACCATGCTCACGGGCTTTGTTGAAACACCGAGGATTTGGACATTGAGAACGTTCAGCTCCTGCCTCCCTCAGTGCATTGTTTACACAACTGTGTCAGCAATTCACATTCCTGTTAAAACTGTGATGCATCGTACAGTACGCGTAAGAGTTCTCGACCGCTCATGTGATGAGACACAGGATCACTGAGCACCCGCCCATGCCACTGCGCCCCACTGTGGCTCTTAGTAAGCCTGTACAAAGACTATTGAAGACGAACGAGAGTGCATCGCTACATGGAATACAAAGGTGGTTCGGTCACCTGTCTGGAGCGGCCTACTTAGCTTCATATTTATAAATAACTTTGGTCTTTGATTCCTCCTGTCTAGGTACATAAGCGTCCCTCGTCCGAAGCAATGAAAAACTGTTGGTCCAAAGTAAACTTGGTAGGATAGGTTGAAAACAATATTTGCCACTTTTCATCGTTCACTTTGATGTTACATCATACCTTCAACCAAAGAGCTTTTTCTAGACCAATGCCGTCTTGTGGCATGTTGAACTTGTAAATGTGTTCGTGTTCTTGTTGTAATGCGCTATGAAAGTGACTTTTGCATTAGCTAATGCTAAAAACAACGTTCTTCATCTTGAGGAGGCATAGACATGTGAATGGATAAGTGGACGGTCGGCCGAGGGGCACTAAACATGTTTCCAAGAACTGTGGACAAATACAATTTAATCACCATATTTTTTACAAGACGCAGAAACATGTATGCGTACATTACTTTCCAAAATCATATATCATTTCGATGCAACGCCAATACGTCCTATACTCCAGTTGGCATTTGAATATGGAAATTGCCATACTTGTTCTATTTTCAGTAGCAGCACACAGTTACGCCGCTGGCATAGATACATTCAAAGGCAAACGTTAAATATAATGCAACATTGTTAAGGTAAGCATTGTCACCTTCTCTAGAACGTGAAATGGTCCATCCCGGCCCATTCGTCCCAGTCACCGTTGTCAGATCAAGGATGATAATTGTTGTTCCATGTCTATATTTAGGTACAAGAACCCACCCCACTGTACAGACATATCGCACACAACCGCGACGTCGCATCTCGTTGCACTAGACAGGCCGGCATACTACACCTTCAATACTTCAACACAAACTCCGGAAAACGAGCATCCGTATATCAAGCGTGTGCAGATAACACAATTTAAAAACCTAAAAATTACACCGGGTTTTTTGGCACGAAACGCAATTTTACACAGTATTTTTATCGGAAGCTATTTGTATGTTGCTTTGTATCCGTTTTGTATCATCTTCTATGTGTCCGGTGTTCTTATGCATCATATTTTATGCTAGCACACTGTCTGCCTATTTCTCATGCGCACTTTTTTGTATTTCATTACACACTTGCATGTTAGAGCTTCTTGTATGATGGAAGATCATGGAATAACCAATTTGTGAATTGGGTTTGATAGCGGTACCAATACGAAACAATACAACCCATCACATAACATGTTACGCAGACTGCCGTTCACCAAAACGTATATTATTCTCCACCATGCAAATCTGTTGCGTGGTGACGCAACTAATACAATAGCACAGCTTCAGTACAGCACAGCGTCAGTACAGCACAGCTTCAGTACAGCACAGCTTCACTACAGCACAGCGTCAGTAGGTACAACGAATCCGCCCGGCCGAGATTTGAGCACCCCACCGTCGAACATGTTCTGAACACGCCCTTAGGAGACACAGATTTATCTCAGACAACCCACGGCGGAGGAACGCCGCAGCGTGAAGGGAGGCTGGGCTGTCCTCCCCTGCCCCGTCAGCCGTGGCCTCTGCGTGTCTGGGGGGGGGGGGTCTCGCCGCCGACACGGTGGCACTCAGCGCCGCACTGTCCCCAGACATCGTAACTCGCCGTAACGGCACCGTAAACGCTCCACGCCACCACGGGCAGCAGCGCCTCCATGAGCTGTACCATCAATAACTGTCGGTGCCGGCCGCCGGCGGCACTGGCGCCGCACGGGCGCGCCACGCGCCACAAACGACGCCTCAACACCGAGCCGACCCCCTGGCTGTGTCGAGTATTGCCATCGTCAGTATGCCAGGATGCGTTTTGCGCCATGCAAATTTAGAGCAGAATCTTGGATTATATCTGTAACTAGGCACAAATACATCCTGAGCGACTACTTTTGCTTGTTATCGTAGGTAAATCATATCGGCAGCTTCTATATTTTTTTATATGTCAACTAACCCGAGAACACCACTGTGAATGCGCAACAATGCGTACCGTAACACACTGTAAAGGATGGAGCAACGAATGCATAGCAATACCGAAACAGATAACGTTATTGTTCAGTCTACACGGACATTTGTTTATATCCTAATGATAGCGATATCTGGAGTTTAACATGAAACCACCCTTCTACTTGAGTTCCCGCTATATATCATACTTGTATATTATATATAAATATATAGTTATACATGTATATATATATATATATATATATATATATATATATATATATATATATATATATATATATATATATATATATATATATATATACCATACTTCAGTTTCGGCTAACACGTTCATCAGTGCAGTGTTTCTCTAATCATGCATGCCCTTATTGAAACATGAGAATTTGAACGTGGCTACATAGTCATACCATCAGTAACCGATACAACACACAACCTAATACTGCTGATACACCAGACAAAAACGATTAGTCAGGGGCATTGTTCTATATACTCATGAATGGGCAACTGGCTAAATGTTGGCTCTCCCCCCTCTCCACCCAAATAACTTGAACTTTTAACATGGGAAACTGTATAGCATGTCCTCAATCTTTTTGGGCCTGCCCATTGCCATTATGTACTTTTCCCGATACTTTTCAGAAATCAACACCCGTGCGATCATCACACAATATCAGCCCACCGATTCGTTAAGCTTTCACCGAAACGTGGCCACCACTGCCATCGTGTGTATGCGTAGGAGGGGGAGGGGTGTACGTGTGCGTGTGAGTGTGTCAGTGAGGATTTCGGTGGTGGGTTTCTCTTGCTACCCATCTTCTCATCGCCAGTACCGTGAGCTATGATGTCTTGAAGAATCCGGATGACGTGTTCGCTGCATATTCAGAAACACTGTGCGCCGCCTCCAATGTCCACTGCTACGGTTTATTGATGCGCCTCGTACGATAGCAGGACCCTGCCATTTTGCATGTAGCCCTTCTCCGTGTGAATCTCATAACATTTGTGATTCAGTGGTTCTGCAGGCCCGTAATTCGTTCCTTCACACCTGTCATTCGACCCTGCCGATATCCCCGAGACATGCTTTCTGGCGCACCCCGCAAAGCATGTTGCACGCCGTTCTTTTCGTGCTCCCTCCGGGTCCGGCTAACCGCTTCAAGCAGTCAATCTTCCTTCCTGATTTGGTGGCCATGTTGACAGACCACCTGGTCGCACTATCCTGGTCGTTGACATGTCTTCGTTCATGGGAGTAGTGGTGACGATAAGCACGCACAAGCACACACTCGATCATTTACTATGGCCACTTATCGGCCGAAGTTTGACGAATTGGTGGGTTGACATTGTGCGCTGATCGTCTTTTTTCTGGTGTATCTGCGGTGTTCGTTGTTATATAGTGCATCTGTCACTGGCGGTATGACTTGCGTGCGACTCATGTATCAAACATTGAGTGGAAAAGCATTACTCTGATCAAGACACGAATCGAAACGTTGGAGCAATACAATGAACTGTTTTATTTTGCATGAAATATCTGGCTATCATTAACTTAAGATAACACTATGTTCGTAAAAATCCGGTTCGCGTCAAAACTCACATTATCGCGGGGAAGCGACCGTTGTAGATATGCTTCTTGATACGCGTAACACTGCCAAGACAGCTCTCTCGGCTATATGCACGGAGTGATCCTGCGCCAAGGAGACCCTCTTGCCAGAGGTTCTGACATTACGTCGAATCGTCTCGGGTGTCGGGCCTGCCCAGGACGCCGATCTGAGTGACGGAACAACACACCGTACCGCGCCAGAGCGCGTGGCTCGCACACCACGCCGGGCGCAGATCCCACAACAGTCTCGTTATCGGCTGAGATCCGGCCCACACGACCCAACATCAGGTCATGAGCACGTCTGCGACCTGGCGGCCGGTCCTTGCAGACAGTTGTCGGAGCCGGCGCGGCGGCCACCGTCGGCTGATGTTCGTGGTGCCAGCTGAGGTTCCGCGATGATCTGGCCCCGACTGCCGCCGCACGTGAACACTGGCTGAAAGCGACCAGCAGGGGTGTCTCACACTCGCACCACCTGTCGGCGCTGGTCCCGCGGTCATCACACGTGGCCCACCATAGCCTCGTGCTGATATGGCTGAGTCGCAGTTTATGTTGGGATCCGGCACCGGCGCGGAGCGTGTCGCGCCAGCAGTCCACACAGACCAGAGTCCGCTACACCAACCGCTGATATGGAACGGGACCAGCACACCTGCCGTGCGCTCCGAGTCCCCGCTGATATGACGTAGGAGCGACCAGTGCTCTCACTAGCATCCCCTGGAGGCACGCCGAGCCAGCAGCAACGGCGGCAGCAGCGGCAGCAGCAGCCACGTTCCCAGCGGCGGTCGTCGGCCACTGGCTGCGGAGGCTGACGACCCGTCTCTCTGCTCGGGAGGCTTCGCCACTATGTTGGTGATAGCTGCAACCAGAGGTACAGTTTGTCACTGCATTAGTACTACTGGCAGACATAGGCACAGCCAGTTACTGTATCGGGAAACAGCAGAGCTGGGCACAGCACCACCCGCAGTTCACATAGCTGGTCATACATATTTGCAGGCTCCCTTGCGTACAAAAAGACGCGGGCATCTTAGTTCACAAACGTCTGGCGTCACCTTAGGACATTTCACCACAGTCGTAGCTTTTATCTTTCACTGTGGCAATATGCTTAGATAATGGATATGCTATGATTTGAGTAGCTCCGACATGCCCGACCCAGGAGGCATGCTGCTGACTCTAGAAACATTGCCACTGTTCCAAGATCTGGGGTCGGCTTCTCATGCAATATTTTAACATCTGGGTTGGTAAAGAACTGAAATGCGAGACAAATGCTGCAAGAGAAGAATTACCAATACAAGGAATGACTGATACTCGCTTAATGGGTATCATGATGTATGACACCCGCCCATCAATCAGCCAGCTGTGCTGCCGCTGGGCCCGGCTCGGCCTCTCCAGCCCCTGTTGCGGCTCAGTACCCCTGTGCTGCCCGATTTGGCCTATGCGGCCCAGTACCTGTGTGTTGCCGCCGGTCTTGGTCTGGCCTCTCCCGCTCCTGCTGGAGCGCCTGTTTCCCCCGCTGCCGGCGCACCTCCTGCTCCAGCTTGCGCTGTTCACGACGCCGTGCCGCCTCCCGGGCCGCCTCCAGTTTCTGTTGTCTGCGCAACTCTGCGTCGTACCTGTCCGACTGCAGCGCCTGTCGCTCCTTCAGGGTCGGCTGACGCTCTGGATGGGACAACAACCGGCTAGTGAACATATCGGCTTATTGCAGACAGCAAATAAACAGTCGGTTTATTGCAGTTACATCCTCTATCAATGACACACCAGATGCTTTTCGATAACTATGTTGCTGAGTGAAAAAGGAGGAATGGTTGGAACACACATCTACTTCTGTACACTCGTTAATGCTTAAGTCGTCCATGACAAACGAGTAGGCTCAGTTGCAGTGTATGTTGTAACAAAGTTGGTTTTCGGGGCATCTGAATCCTCTGAATTCATCCCCCTACCCACTCCGTTCCGGTCCCGACAAGTTTGAGGCATGTACCCTGTATCCTTCCGTCGCATACCTATCGGCTGACGCCCCAGACGAGGTCGGCCAGTGGACCTTGCCCGCCCTGTCTTCCGGCCACAGCCACCGGCCGTCCCGGTCACAGCCAAGGTGACCCCTTGTACCTTGGCGCGCTCCGCCGTCGTCGTCAGATGGTGAATGCCATGTGAAGTGACGTGACGTCAGTGGGTGATGTAGGAGCCCTATGGACAGGCGTGTCAATGATGTCGATACCAGCTGTCAGTAGGCTGTGGCGAATTGCTCATCGTATGTCGCTAGAGTGTCGGGCGCTGTGTCGCGAGACCAGAGGCTACAGTGCCGCTCCTCTGCCAGTCAGTTGTTGTTAAGCAACGTCCTGTGAAAGTCAGACAGCTCACTGTCTGACCCAGATACCGCGCGGGGCTCACAAAGGCCAGTTTCTGGATGCCATCCGAGGCAGCTCTGATATCTGACTCTGAGCTGACGTATGTCAGGTGGACAGCGCGAGCCATTGTTCTAGACTCGGAGCCGCCGGCCGGGCCATGCGGCGCAGTAGTGACTTGTTGGTTACATGGTAACGACGTACTGTCGGTTACTTCGGACGCGCTCCCGAGTCACTCGGTCATTCTCGGGTCAACGGGCGCTTGGGACGAGTGGTCGCCCCCGGGCGGTCGCCCCTCGGGCGGGCCCGGCACGGCCTGCCCTGCCCTACCCCACACGTCGGTACTAAGGTACGCCTGGACTCTGCCGGACTCGCTATATCGGTAGAGATATAGAGTGAGGATGAGACTGTTCCTGCCTGTCAAATGAAGCTATTGTATTAATACCTGTATCACGCTGCGATATTAACGTCTCAAGCATCATGGCCGCTGTTTGACTAATAGCTCAATATAGAAGTGCTGGCATTGGAGGTGCGTGTCAAGAGATGTGAGACCAGAGCTATGAAATGGGAAGCTGCGAGCTGGTGAATTAACTATAACCTGGGTCCATAAAATCGCATACGCCGAGGTCCTATAGTCTATTCACGTGCCTAATGGAAGTTTACCTCAGACGAAGTGCGAACATGTCTCATAAAGATCGGGGGGAGCAAAAACTTTCCTACCACGTCAATTAGACACACTATTTTGCATTCATATAACTACTCTCGTGCATCCAGACACACTATTTTGCATTCATATAACTACTCTCGTGCGTCCAGCTCTTCACCTCGTTCTTAAAAAAAAACTTCACTAGAGTGTTTCACAGCTGTTGGAAATATATTGTTCTCTTTTACACCGTGAAAGAAAAACCTTCATTTGCCGGAGTTGATTTTTGTTTTTGGCAATCACAGATTCACAATCTGTCTGGTGTGATTTGCGTAATCAGTGTTGGTAAACATGATTCTCAGGCCGACTGGTTGTCTTGATGCAAAATAGATTTGATGATTCAGAAAAGCCAACACAAATTTTTGGCTTTTCTGGCGGGAACCAGGCGTGACAGGTACAACCTAGGAAATTACGATGAACTCTGTACAAAATACAACGTAACGAGACTGTCTGGGAGGAGAGAGCTACTCGATTTGTCATTTTTCACGGGCTGCTGAACGGCCGCTGCGAGAGTCCGCTCCTCCTAGGCAGGTTTCCGCTCCGCGTCGCGTCTCGTCGGACCAGAAGCGTCGACCTGTTTGCGGTGCCCCGTGCCCGCGTCAACGCTGCTGCAACCAGCCTGTTCTCCGGCTTACCCCGAGCTGCGAACGTATTAACCGCCGTGCAGCCAGCGCTGGATATGTTTCGGGACTCCAGACGCACTGTGCTTGCATTCCTACATGCAACTGCTGCAAGGTGATTGTAGTGTTTCGTCATAAACATGTACGAGATCTTAACATAAACATTCTCAACTCTTTCATCAGGCCATTATATATCGTACATGTTCACTTTTTACTGTATTGCTTTTAACCAGTCACCATTTTACCATTCTGAAGTAGAGTGTCACGAATGGGCGGCATGTTTGAGTGTATGTATGAGGACCACCATAATTGGGGCACTGTTCCTGTGTGTGGCAAACCGAATAAATAAATAAATAAATAAATAAAAATGATGTTCCACTCATGATAGAGCACTACTCTAGCTGTTAAGATCCCAATACTTTGGAGGTGTAATGATCTCTAATGCGGTCATGCTTATTTTTCAAGTCGAAGGACGGGCACAACTATTAACAGTTTCCCTATACGGTTGAGCCGAGTTGCATCACTTGTTCAATATATGATTATGCAATATCCTATTGAGAAGAGTAGGAACGCATCAATGGTTGTTTTGCTGGTGTGGCGCGGAAGCACGTGACTGATGTGAATCTTGGCCACCAATGCCCCCTTGTATTTGGCTACTAGTTGGTCTATGCGTGCTTTGTATGCTAGGTGTTTGTACATGAATATGCTCACATATTTTTACTGTTCTAGTCTCAGTAATGTTGGCACCGCTACACGTATACGAACAGGTGGCACATCACGAAGTGAATACTACGAGCCCAAGACTATAACTTGTATTTTTGCTACGTAAACCTTTAATTAATTTTGGTTGAACCGCTTAATCAGCAAGGATAGCTCGCTATCGAAGACCTGAATCATATCTGAGAGCTTCTGCTTTTTACGCACATTAAGTCGAATGTGGGCAGCAAATTGAACTATTATTGATTTTGCCTCTGAATCTCATTGATAAAATGGAAAACATTAAAGAACTAAGTGCACCTTCCCTGGAAACAGTGGTCCAAATTGGCTGATATTTGGACATAATCTGAATTCCTCCTTTGGGTGAACTATGAACTGCTGGGTATGGTCCTGATGATAATTTATTCACAAATGAGAGTCTATATCGCAATGTTTAAGCTGGTAAGGAACTTTTCATGATTTATCACGTCAAAACATTTCGACAGGTCCAACAATACTAAGATATCAATTTGAGCTTCGCCCATCGCTCGGTATGCCCGGCCAGTACTAATGGTGAGGGCAATCTCTGTGGAGTGATGACACCGACATCCGTGTTGTGGGCTATTTACATTCAGATGATTAACGACGAAAGAATCGTCAAGCTGTTTGTTGACTAGATACTGTAATGTTGGCTGTAGCTGGCAACATAGTGACTGGGCGCAACTTCGCCGGGTTGCCAGCGTCTCCCCCCGGTATGGGCATAACAATTCCATGTTTCTACCGACCTGGAACAATCCCCGATATAATATTGGTGTTTACATATCAAGCAGTGCATGGTGCAATCCGTTAAAAAACTGCTGCATCACACGCACCCTTACGACGTCCATTATGTCTGCTGAGCGCGATGGCCTCACGGAGCCGAGCGAGATGCACACATCATCCACTGCACAGACTGCAAAACAAATGTAGTGGCTGAAATGCGTGGTAGTCGAACAGACAAGTCAAGTATCGGCTGTGCGACATTAGAGGCCGTGCCAGGTCCCACTCCGATGAAATGTTCGTTTAAATCCTCTGGTGTTACACCGGGTGTGGCCATGTAGTGTTTCGTGGCGCCGATTATCTCATGCGGTGGAGCCCCAGCTTCCGTGCCAGCGTAGTCAAAGTCGTTGCAGAACACACAAAATAAATCCATTGGGCTGGGGAAATTTTCCACCAGATGACATTTGTAGACATGCAAATTACAACACAAAACGTTGCATTTATGTGCATGTTGTTCACAGGAGTGTTTTCTCTTATAATTAGGCACACCGCCGGTTTAAAATTGATTGAAATTGAAACAATTCTAAGCCAGGTATAGTTTTAATAGTTTGGGATTACATTTGTTGCTACCTTCCGATCTACCATGGAGAAAGTGGTTTGGCGAGCTGAATTCCACTCCAGTGCAGGAACACAGAGATCACGGCTAAGAATAGTCAACCGTCAGAATAAGCCCCTTTAAGGATAGCTGACACCCTGGAAGGGACCTATCCTGCATAAAACATCATGTCATGTCAGCAAGTTTAATGGTAGTTGAGTTGGTGGGTGGTAGTTCTGAATACGAAGCATTAATTGACAGGTGGGAGATTATCTTAGGCAGAGAAAAGGCTCATCAGTCACTACATACTGTTACTTAACACCAAGACAGGTGGATTCATGGAAGGACTTCAAAATTACACCAGCTGTCAAGCTCGTGTAAAAGACTAAAATGAAAGCAATTTGATATAATTTCAATATTATTCAATGCGTGAGTAAGTTAGTAATTTTATCTGCTTCTGCATGCGTTTGACTACTATCCTGCATTGGTCATGAAAACCAAATCCTTAGCATAATCCGATTCGCTGATCCACTTCCGATCGTAATCCGTTGTGTAAGAAATCCACACGGTGTGTGATGCAGTGAATTTCGAACGTTGTCGTCTTTTCCTAACCATGCTAGCATGACTGTCCGTGTTGCACACACAATATATCTATCGATCCATTTCATTATACCTTTGTAGTATCTTAGTACCATACATTTGGTGACGTGGTGCTATGCATTACTGACATTACTAAACGGTGCTGAGAAAGGAATCCTGCTGTTGCGCTGTAAAACAAACTTTGCACGGGACCGGAAGTCGAGTGTAGTTTTTTAGAACGAGTCGGTAATATTTATTCTCCAGCACAAGCTTGGCAAGATATCTCTCACAAAGACGTTTCTCTAACTTGCATGGATGAACTGCAGAAACCTAACTGACTGTTCATTAAACCAAAACACGAAACCGACCCCAACCAGTGTATAGTGGTCTTGCTTCTTGTCATTGCCTAATGCCCATCGCTGCATCTGGGAAATATATTGTCATGCAGGGTGCCATTTTGTATATGTCAAGGGGGAGCACTGGCCCCCTTAATCATTGACTTAGCCCCGCAATCATCGATTTGCCTTCCCCCAATCAGGCTGATTTTTTTCCATTTGACCAATGGACACACACTAGATGCAAATAGTTTTCGGAGAAACTTTGATCATCAAAAAGGCAATTCCCCCAACAATTTAATAAGATAACAACCATGTCGTCATTATTGATTGTCCTTACAGCTGATTTCATGCCATACACTAGTCATAGTCATATAGTCATAGTCATATACAACTACATATTACTGCATTGATCAGACTTTTTATTAACAAAAGAAACCGTGAAATATACAAATAGCATGCAGAAATGATTAGGAGATCAAGAAATGTTGCTAAATCCATTACATACTTGAAACGGACTACTGGGAGATGCCGAGCGAGAGTGCAAAATAACCATTTTTCCACACTGTTATTCTGTATTCTAGAATAAGTTATGTATGGCGGAATGCTATTTTCGGGGCATTAAACATTAACATTTACTACACATGGATTACTCTGAACTACGGAACATTTATTTGTATTCTTCAAGCAGAAAACCAACATATTTGTACATATAATTTTAGATTAGCACGCGCTTCGACTCATTATCGGTGCTTCTCTACTTATCGGTGCGATCTGCGCTCACTACCTGCCGGAACTACAGCGGTATACGCCAGGTTATTTGGACGATGGGTCTGAACTGACGTGTCAGGCTTATTGTCGTATATCGACGACTCGGTCCCGGCAACTGGTTCGGGCACGAACGTTACGTTGGACGTGAGATCGTGTGTGTTTGCCCGGCGCCACAGGCGGTGGCTGGGGAGGCCAGCACGTGCTGTCGTGTTGCCAGCCGCTGGTGCTGGTCAGGCACAGGTGTGTCCGGGGGGAGTCCGGACCAAGCGCGTGTGGCAGCCGCTGGTGCTGGTCAGGCACAGGTGTGTCCGGGGGAAGTCCGGACCAAGCGCGTGTGGCAGCCGCTGGTGCTGGTCAGGCACAGGTGTGAGCCGCTGGTGCTTGTCAGGCACAGGTGTGTCCGGGGGAGTCCGGACCAAGCGCGTGTGCCAGCCGCTGGTGCTGGTCAGGCACAGGTGTGTCCGGGGGAGTCCGGACCAAGCGCGTGTGCCAGCCGCTGGTGCTGGTCAGGCACAGGTGTGTCCGGGGGGAGTCCGGACCAAGCGCGTGTGCCGGCCGCTGGTGCTGGTCAGGCACAGGTGTGTCCGGGGGAAGTCCGGACCAAGCGCGTGTGCCAGCCGCTGGTGCTGGTCAGGCACAGGTGTGTCCGGGGGGAGTCCGGACCAAGCGCGTGTGGCAGCCGCTGGTGCTGGTCAGGCACAGGTGTGTCCGGGGGAAGTCAGGACCAAGCGCGTGTGCCAGCCGCTGGTGCTGGTCAGGCACAGGTGTGTCCGGGGGAAAGTCCGGACCAAGCGCGTGTGCCAGCCGCTGGTGCTGGTCAGGCGCAGGTGTGTCGGGGAGTTCGGACCAAGCGTGTGTGGCGCCGCTGGTGCTGGTCAGGCACAGGTGTGTCGGGGGAGTCCGGACCAAGCGCGTGTGCCGGCCGCTGGTGCTGGTCAGGCACAGGTGTGTCCGGGGAGTCGGACCAAGCGCGTGTGCCAGCCGCTGGTGCTGGTCACGCACAGGTGTGTCCGGGGGAGTCCGGACCAAGAGCGTGTGCCGGCCGCTGGTGCTGGTCAGGCACAGGTGTGTCCGGGGGAAGTCCGGACCAAGCGCGTGTGCCGGCCGCTGGTGCTGGTCAGGCACAGGTGTGTCCGGGGGAAGTCCGGACCAAGCGCGTGTGCCGGCCGCTGGTGCTGGTCAGGCACAGGTGTGTCCGGGGAGTCGGACCAGGCGGTGCCAGCCGCTGGTGCTGGTCAGGCAGGCGTGTGGGCCGCTGGTGCTGGTCAGGCACAGGTGTGTCGGGGGTGGGGTGGGGGAGTCCGGACCAAGCGCGTGTTGCCAGCCGCTGGTGCTGGTCAGGCACAGGTGTGAGCCGCTGGTGCTGGTCAGGCACAGGTGTGTCCGGGGGAAGTCCGGACCAAGCGCGTGTGCCGGCCGCCGTCGATACATGAGCCGACCTCGCGGTGACGCTGCTTGTTGTGGATTGGAAGCAGTCGCAATACCAAACAGGTGCAGTGGCCATTGGGAAAAACGAAAATTAGCACATTCAAAATATGCAAATTTAACCAGTAGCACGGAAAATATATGAAAATTGGAAGAGGGAGGGGAAAGAGTAGCTTTGAAGTAGATTCCTTCCCTACAACATCCATGCATTCAATACCAAACTCGTCCATTTTTTTCAAGGGAGGAGCGCTGCCCCCTGCCTGCGCCATTCCCGCACTGCTGAATTTAGCACTTCATAGCAGTTACGCTTATGCACCATTTGATGACTCGTGTCATTTCATCGAGTTGGCTGCTCTGTCACGGCCATTAAATGTCATGTGTCACACCTGCACATCCCGTTTTTCTCAAAAAGAAATTACCACATATCACTTCTCGAAATGTAAGCCAATGCGTTTGAAAACGATTCACGACAGCCATCGCATCAATATCAAGAGCCATCCCAATACTATTTTGGTTCGAGACAGCTTACTAGGAACTATTAGAACTCATTCCCTGTATGATTGATCTTGACGAGCAATCGCATTTTGTGCATTACGGTTCATAGTGTAAACTGTAAAATGACCTGTCATGCGAGAGTGGACCATCGACAGATCAGTAACTTCCCACAGCGTGTCCGTGACGTCAAAGCTGACTGTATAATACATGTTAATAGCATAAGGTTATCCAACTGCGTTATAAGTGCAAATGCCCAATAGCAGGGGTCAGATAACCCGGCATAAACTGCTTCCTCCAGGTAAGCAAATACTCAGCCTTCCAATGAACCAGGTTCATGCTATAGCACTGACTTTCTGTTTTACCGACATGAAGGACAGCTTATACCGTCAGTGCATGGACAATTTTGACATAAGCCACGCAGCCAAACATTCCGTGCGGGGAACACGCCTGTTCAGAATCATACCACACACAACCGAACCAAGAGTGTCTACATCGATACTATGCCGAGATCATCGACCCACCGGTCGGCGGCCAACAGCCGGCGGCTGTCAGCGTCCGCAAGACATCGAGCTCGGCCCGGTCCAGACGGCATTAGCCGGGCAAATTTGACGTGATGGCCGCCAGGTCCAGCGGCGGAAACTCAGCGGCCGAGTTGTGCCGGCCGCGCCGGCCGGCTGACGTCGGCTCCGACCGAGGCCACACGACTCCACCGTCCACCGTCCACATCCTGACGTGTGGAACACGCCGGCCTGCTGACGTCGGCTCCGACCGAGGCCACACGACTCCACCGTCCACCGTCCACATCCTGACGTGTGGAACACGCCGGCCTGCTGACGTCGGCTCCGACCGAGGCCACACGATCCACCGTCCACCGTCACATCCTGACGTGTGGAACACGCCGGCCTGCTGACGTCGGCTCCGACCGAGGCCACACGACTCCACCGTCCACCGTCCACATCCTGACGTGTGGAACACGCCGGCCTGCTGACGTCGGCTCCGACCGAGGCCACACGACTCCACCGTCCACCGTCCACATCCTGATGTGTGGGACACGCCGAGCGGCTGACGTCGGCTGCGACCGAGGCCACACGACTCCACCGTCCACCGTCACATCCTGACGTGTGTCCACATCAACCCTGACGTGTGGAACACGCCGGCCGGCTGACGTCGGCTCCGACCGAGGCCACACGACTCCACCGTCCACCATCCACACCCTGACGTGTGGAACACGCCGAGCGGCTGACGTCGGCTCCGACCGAGGCCACACGACTCCACCGTCCACCGTCTACATCCTGACGTGTGTGGCACGCCACTCCACCTTCGCCGTCCACATCCTGATGTGTGCGGCACCAACTCCACCGTCCGCCGTCCACCGTCCACCTCGTGACGTGTGTGGCACGCCACTCCACCTCCGCCGCACGTGTCGCGCCGGCTCCGGTTCAGACGCCAGCCGACCGGCCGTCGCCTTCGCGACGAGCGACGCGTCGGCCGCCTTCGCAGAACGACGCGTCACCGATTAGCCCGAAACGGTGCACTGTTTGACTTTGCGACCTCCTCGTGCCGTCGGCCCGGCCCACCGACTTGGCGCAAATGGACGGTAAATCTGCCGCTCTCGTGTCATCTAATGGAGAGTGTCCGTACAGTAATTACGGCTGCTTAGCCGTGAATCAATAGGCTGCTGGCCTTCCGGCGACGTGCCAGGCGTCTGCTGGCGGCCGGCGATCTGTGATCGCGGCCAGCGGAGGAGGACGCTGCCGACACCGCAGCTGGCCTCCCGGCGGCGGCGGACGCTGCCGACACCGCAGCTGGCCTCCCGGCGGCGGAGGACGCTGCCGACACCGCAGCTGGCCTCCCGGCGGCGGAGGACGCTGCCGACACCGCAGCTGGCCTCCCGGCGCCGGAGGACGCTGCCGACACCGCAGCTGGCCTCCCGGCGGCGGCGGACGCTGCCGACACCGCAGCTGGCCTCCCGGCGCCAGAGGACGCTGCCGACACCGCAGCTGGCCTCCCGACGGCGGCGGACGCTGCCGACACTGCGGACTGTCGAGATCATGGTCCGGCAATGGAGCTCAACACCTCCCTCGGCACATTGGTCGTCGAGGGCAAGGCGAATTTGTGCATCTCTAATGAAAGGAGAAGCGAGCGACTGAAGAAACGTGGCACAGCTACACCAGGTTGATGAATGAGGTAGCAGCCATTCCTGGTTGCTCACCATTATCTTTCCATGCACGCTGACATTGGCAAGACATGCTACTCTTCCGTCAGAAAAAAATAATTGTATGTGTCTTAGTCAGTAGATTAGCACGCATTAAGCTGCTGGTGCTTCAACTTACCTGTTAATCGCACCGTGGCCTGTGCCTCTCCAAATGGATTCTTCGCCACACATCGGTAGGAAGTGAAATCTGTACCATCCACTTTGAATATTTTGAGTTGCATTGTAAGCTTATATCCGTCTACAATATCTTCTTCTTGATATCTTTTTCCTGAAAAAGAGCATCCGATAGTTATCGGGCCAAATTCAAATGTTCATAATACACAGAGAATATGTGTCGTTCCTATGTTGGGGGGCACGATGAAGGTGGCGACGAACCGCGACGGACCCAGCTAACATGTCTGATACCGCACTATAAGTTGCTATATAGCAGCTTAACCCTCCCCTTCTCTCCGGTCAGATCCTCACACCCCGTCTGGGGGGGGTTGATAGGAACCCCCTCTAATATCAAAACTAATCGTCGCACAAAAACGAAAGAGATGCCATCGGAATGTGCTCCACGAGTATGGCCCGACCCCCCCCCTGCCCCCAAAAAGTGACGTCCCTAGGGGCCAGGTTTTCACGACTTACATCATGTTTTCGGCTCTGGGGAGTTCATTTTGGGGGATATTTGAGAATAAAAAATGGAATCAGAAAAGGATAGCGAAATCGACCAGGACCATAACGTTTTTTTTGGCCACCAAAAATCTCTTTCTGTGAAATTTCACAATTTTGGGTTTTCAAGTCTTCTTAATTTTCGTATTCTAATGGGTAGAGAGGACCGAAAACCGTTGTTCAAAGTCAACTTCCTGTCATAAAGAAATGCTTACTTTAGCCAGTATCTTCGGTTTGAACTCTAATAGGCAAATATGCAAAACTAATAAGCAATCAAAAGGGGGGAAAATGAAAAATTCCTCCGGTGAGTTTTATTGCATGCCTAAAATTAAGCAAACGCTGAAAGTTGCATTAAAATATCTGTTTCCGCTAAATCTGTACATCATCTGTATCCTGTATGCTGTATCCGTTATCCGTTCAACCAGCGTGACGACT
This sequence comes from Imbricaverruca yamaguchii, assembly GCA_034440575.1. Taxonomy (NCBI): domain Eukaryota; kingdom Metazoa; phylum Arthropoda; class Thecostraca; family Neoverrucidae; genus Imbricaverruca; species Imbricaverruca yamaguchii. The sequence goes on from JAOTOL010001216.1 coordinate 295,270, forward strand.
GGTTGAACTTTTTGGAGGTGACCTCACTTGACCTAGACTAATTCGTTGACCCTAGATGACCTGACTTGAGAAGTTTGACACAACATGCCAAATTGATGTGGGAAAAGGTACGCCAAATTTCGGCGCGCTGCTGCACGCCGCTCTTTCACTATCCGCGAAAAACCTGAGGGGGCGGTTGAAGACCCCACCTGAGACGGCGCGGGTTAACACCAGATTTCCCACACCACCTTTCGAACAGGTATACATTGCGTAACCAAGTGTAACGAAATTAACTGACTTTCACGATAAAGAAATACACGGGACAGCAGGAACTAGCCACACTGCATCGGTTGACATGCCAATTTATTAGAGTTTGGGCGACCGTGTGCATCATTTCCATCTACGACCGAGTGTGATAACCTTGTTTACTAATGTAGCTACATTGTTCACCCTTGTAGCAGCCCTGCGCATCAGTGAAGCAGCCCCGTTTGCCTGTGCGACAGCCCCGCTCACCAGAGCGGCAGCTCTCCGCACCAGCTTCAATCACTTGCGGCGATTATGGCGGCGTTGGTCTTGACCCAGTATGTGACACATCTGGAATGTGCCGCACCAGCTCCATTACCTGAGGCGACTACGTCGGCGTTGGTCTTGACCCAGTATGTGACACATCTGGAATGTGCCGCACCAGCTCCATTACCTGAGGCGACTACGTCGGCGTTGGTCTTGATCCAGTACGTGACACATCTGGAATGTGCCGCACCAGCTCCATTACCTGAGGCGACTACGTCGGCGTTGGTCTTGATCCAGTACGTGACAGATCTGGCATGTGCCGCACCAGCTCCATTACCTGAGGCGACTACGTCGGCGTTGGTCTTGATCCAGTACATGACAGATCTGGCATGTGCCACACCAGCTCCATTACCTGGGGAGACTACGTCAGCGTTGTTAGTCTTGACCCAGCAGATCTGGGATGTGCCGCACCAGCTCCATTACCTGAGGCGACTACGTCGGCGTTGGTCTTGATCCAGTACGTGACAGATCTGGGGTGTGCCTCGGTGTCGCACTGCAGCGTGACAGCCGTGCCCTGGGCGGCCGACAGCATCTGGGAGGAGGCGTTCACCACCGGCGCGACTGAGGGCGCACAACAGGCGACTACTGACTCAGGCGTCGGCCGCCTGCAGCACAACACTGGCCACTACTGTCAGCCGCCTGCAGCACAACACTGGCCACCACTGTCAGCCGCCTGCAGCACAACACTGGCCACCACTGTCAGCCGCCTGCAGCACAACACTGGCCACTACTGTCAGCCGCCTGCAGCACAACACTGGCCACCACTGTCAGCTGCCTGCAGCAACACGCAAATGTGCAGTGTAGACTGCATTGCGGCCGTTTCCAATAAAGGAGGGGTATTCAACGCCTGCATAGCTGATACACTCATGTGACTCAAGTTCCCGGAGGTTCAGTACGTCAGTAGAGTAGAGTGTATCAGTAGAGTGTAGCTGGGGTACATGCGTGAGCAGACCGGACAACATCGGCGCAGAACAGACTTCACACGCAGTTACCATCGTGCATTCCTTTCAGATATTTCCAGGCCCATCTCACACATTTTGTTCACTTCACGTGTTGGATCTCGGCTACGACAATGCCCACGAGCTCTGTACGACGTGGGTGTGCTATTAGTATTAGTATTGAATGATAGAGGATGGCCACGAGATCGATGTACCTGGGCACCAGCTTTAAGCGTATGGTGACCAGTAGAAAAGCCACCTCTGAAATTGTCGAAAAAGAAACCTTTACAAGTGCTCCTTGATATGTGCGGCGAAGGAAGCCAACCTTCTTCATATGCCATCCAATCTGCATTAGTTCATTTTACAACAAATGCAACTTTGCTTTCAGGGCTAAGCTGTATTCGGTGTCATATAGTTGAAGCTGCTGCATTTCGTTCCGATGTGAACGTCATGCTAACAAGCAGAGAAGAACGCAGGAAAAGAACATCGCGAAAAGCCACGTGAGAATAAAACATTCACGGGTTGTTCAATCCATATATGGAAGTGACCACCTATAGGTGAACACCGTTGAAACAACTATAGGTGTAGTTGAAAGGCCCCTCGATGGCCCACTCACACTGAACCTGGAGGACGATCCGCTTTGAGACGGACGGCGGGATGCCATTGGAGGCCACGCAAAGGTACACGCCCATGTGGTGGCGCCGCACCGGCGAAAATGCCAGCTCGGTGCCGTTGATGGACAAGTCTGCAACGAGCACGACGCGCGTCAGTCGTAAATTCGTCATAGACGCAACGCAGGTCCAACACAGGTCCGACGCAGGTCCGACACGGACCCAATACAGGCCCGACACGGGTCCGACACAGGTCCGACACAGGTCCGACACAGGTCCGACACAGGTCCGACACAGGTCCGACACAGGTCCGACACGGGTCCGACACAGGTCCGACACGGGTCCGACACAGGTCCGACACAGGTCCGACACAGGTCCGACACGGGTCCGACACAGGTCCGACACAGGTCCGACACAGGCCCGACACGGGTCCGACACGGGTTCGACACAGGTCAGACACGGGTCAGACACAGGTCCGACACAGGTCCGACACAGGTCCGACACGGGTCCGACACGGGTCCGACACGGGTCCAACACGGGTCCGACACAGGTCCGACAACAGGTCCGACACGGGTCAGACACGGGTCCGACACGGGTCCAACACGGGTCCGACACAGGCCCGACACAGGTCCGACACGGGTCAGACACAGGTCCGACACAGGTCCGACACGGGTCCGACACGGGTCCGACACGGGTCCGACACAGGTCCGACACAGGTCCGACACAGGTCCGACACAGGTCCGACACGGGTCCGACACAGGTCCGACACGGGTCCGACACAGGTCCGACACAGGTCCGACACGGGTCCGACACAGGTCCGACACGGGTCCGACACGGGTCCGACACAGGTCCGACACAGGTCCGACACAGGTCCGACACAGGTCCGACACAGGTCCGACACAGGATCCGACACGGGTCCGACACGGGTCCGACACAGGTCCGACACAGGTCCGACACAGGTCCGACACAGGTCCGACACGGGTCCGACACAGGTCCGACATGGACCAAACACAGGTCCGACACAGGTCCGACACGGACCCAACGTAGGCCCGACACGGGTTAGACACGGGTCCAACACGGGTCCGACACGGGTCCGACACAGGTCCGACACAGGTCCGACACATATCCGACACGGGTCCGACACAGGTCCAACACAGGTCCGACACAGGTCCGACACAGGTCCGACACGGGTCCGACACAGGTCCGACATGGACCCAACACAGGTCCGACACAGGTCCGACACGGACCCAACGTAGGCCCGACACGGGTCAGACACGGGTCCAACACGGGTCCGACACGGGTCAGACACAGGTCCGACACAGGTCCGACACAGGTCCGACACGGGTCCGACACGGGTCCGACACGGGTCCGACACGGGTCCGACACAGGTCCGACACAGGTCCGACACAGGTCCGACACAGGTCCGACACGGGTCCGACACAGGTCCGACACGGGTCCGACACAGGTCCGACACGGACCAAACACAGGTCCGACACAGGTCCGACACGGACCCAACGTAGGCCCGACACAGGTCCGACACGGGTCCGACACAGGTCCGACACGGGTCAGACACAGGTCCGACACAGATCCGACACAGGTCCGACACGGGTCCGACACGGGTCCGACACGGGTCCGACACGGGTCCGACACAGGTCCGACACGGGTCCGACACAGGTCCGACACGGACCCAACGTAGGCCCGACACAGGTCCGACACGGGTCCGACACAGGCCCGACACGGGTCCGACACGGGTCCGACACGGGTCCGACACGGGTCCGACACGGGTCCGACACGGGTCCGACACGGGTCCGACACGGGTCAGACACGGGTCCGACACAGGTCCGACACAGGTCCGACACGGGTCCGACACGGGTCCGACACGGGTCCGACACGGGTCCGACACGGGTCCGACACGGGTCCGACACGGGTCCGACACGGGTCCGATACAGGTCCGACACAGGCCCGATACAGGTCCGATACGGGCCCGACACAAGCCCTACATGTTGCTACACCTCCTGAAGGACCGCGGAACTGACGAAACACGAAACATGTGGTGTAAAACTGTCTAAAGGAGCGAAGAAAACATGGCATGACCGTGGCTGGCAATGCTGGGAATCTCAGCGCTATTACGTGAGAGCACTAAGGTAACGATTGCGATGTAGTCACTTGGGCTTTCAAGCACACCGTTCTGAAACACTGCAGACAAAACGCCGGCCAATGTCACCACGCGCTACAGACATTGACGGAAGATAAGCGGGTCGGTACATGTATTCCCCTGGCACAGGAACGACGGATCATAGTTGAGAACGACTTTGCCAAGTTTTAACTCTCAACACCTACTTTGCAGAACAGGCTGGCAAAATATTCTCCAATGTTCGCTCTATAACCCATAGTCAACCTGTTGTTATTTGACATGGTGTATGCAACAAAGGCAAGAATGATGCTAATGAGAGTTGGAGGTGTTTTCGCTCTCCGCCAATATTTGGAGTTCATGTGCTACACTGATATCCAGACGAAGCTGTAATGCAACACGTTGTGTTGCAGCACAGCCTCGTATCGTAACTTCTACAGACGAATCTGCCTCACAATTTGCATAAAACATTCACCAGAGGCCAAACTTTATTGTAATCTAGTTTCAAAATCGAAATATTTTGACGCAATTTGTATCATTCTCCTATTTTCGACACGATGTCTATGAGAATGAAACTTGGCTCCACTGTTCACTGACCTCTTATTGCCATAAGACGTTTTGATTTTGACCATAGTACCTTAACATTTTGATTCACTGGACGGTAACCTCGTGCAGTAAAGTTAAAAAACTATGCTGACTGACCTACCCTCAAGTGGCCTTTCTCGACCCGAGGCCCGAAAGTGCCTGCATGGGAAATTGTATGTGCACAGTGTATGTATTCAACTACAGCTGAGATTTCGTATTACTCCAATGCCATGGTTTCCATAGAAGATGACATCTCGAAAACAGTCAAATATTTTTATTTGACATGATCTGTAACCTAACCAGTCACCTCCAGGTAAACATTATTACTTGACATGACCTGCAATCTCACCACTCACCTCTAGGTAAACACGAACGATTTTCTCTTAATTATAGGATGGGTCTATCGAGTGCTGTTTGAATCGGAGAGAGAGAGAGAGAGAGAGAGAGAGAGAGAGAGAGAGGAGAGAGAGAGAGAGAGAGAGAGAGAGGAGAGAGAGAGAGAGAGAGAGAGAGAGAGAGAGAGAGAGAGAGAGAGAGAGAGAGAGAGAGAGAGAGAGAGAGAGAGAGAGAGAGAGAGAGAGAGAGAGAGAGAGAGAGAGAGAGAGAGAGAGAGAGAGAGAGAGAGAGAGAGAGAGAGAGAGAGAGAGAGAGAGAGAGAGAGAGAGAGAGAGAGAGAGAGAGAGAGAGAGAGAGAGAGAGAGAGAGAGAGAGAGAGAGAGAGAGGCAATGGTGAGGGTGCGCTCTGAACTTTTCACATACAGAAGCGAGTTGATACAATTTGATGATTGCGGAGCAGTGTCGCTGGCTAGAAGACATTTTCTCCGCAATTAGCATGTAAAATAGGTCTGTGGTCAAGGGTAAAGATATAATGGTGAATGGTGGACTGAAACCGTAAGTAACGACCAGGCAGTGTCTCATTTCTTTCTCAAGGTCAGTGCATGGTTCATCAGAAATAGTCTAACATTGTCGTCAGTTGTGTTCGGACCTTGTCGTCAATAAAACAATGACCTTGAGAAAAAGTGACCCTGACCCATCAGTGGTTGCCTGACCTTGACGTCAGAGATCGTCCGACTCTGCCTTCAGTGATCTCACTGGCTTCGGATTTCCGTCGACGGAGTCCGAATGGCAATCGGCTCGGAAGTCGCAAGCAAAAAAACCTTGGGTACTTAGTGCGCACGAAAGCCAAATCATGTCGGCGGCAATTGTGGCGCGGTTTTTGGTCGCCCTGATGGACGCCCTATCATTCGTCCGCCTTCCGGCTCCGCTTGTCGCCTTTCATTAGTTGTCGGGCGGAATTATCGTGGTGTTTTCCTGCGTTGCTCGGGGGAGGTCATTTTCAGGTAACAAGAAAACACTCTTAACAGGAGCCCGGGAAAGAAGCCACCAAGTCGGCTACCCCCACGGGACACTCCGGTAATTACTACCGCGCCGCGAGGAGGTGCGCTAAAAAAAACGCGCGCCGGCTGTAACTGCGTTAGTGTGTGAAATGAGCCAAGTTTATTCCACTTTACTGTAGGAGATTTGTGCGGCGCGTATGTCAGCACAACACGCGAGGAAGACACAATAATAAGACGCATGTGAGTTAATATGTGAGGAAGGCACACTTCATCAACGTTCGTGAGAAAGAGAACGGGGAAAGGAGGCAGAGTATTTGGAATGAGCTTGTCGGGCCGATGTGGGTATTGTGGAGAGTGATACACAGGCCATTTAAATGCGGAATAATCGACAATAGATGAGTTTGTTGGAACCGGCGTTCATCTGCAAACCTTTTTCACAAGCACAACTGATGCTGGAGCTTGTGAGACGAACATCACTACGTGAGCTTGTCTGTTTTGTACGGCGCAGCCTCTACAACTACATCTATGGATATGGCAAGCACCAGGACATGTAGTGTGACTACATTAGCAAAGGAACTGAAAATAGATGATATTGCCTCTCAGGCGCCGTATGAAAATAGGTGGCCTAATCAGCTCAATCGTTCGATCATCTGCCACATCGTTTCTATATCAATGAAGACATCCGCCGTGCGATCTCCCTAGATGTGAACTATTTCCAGTACTGTCTCATGCAAGTTCTCGTCCCTCTCCGGCTCAAACAGCAACTCCAAAGCCGTAACACCCGTCTCATTTGTGGACGCCCAAAGCCGTGGTAATGTCTTCATAGCCTGCCCTTCTTCCTTTCTGCATTCCCTCATGCGGAAGTTCTGGTTCGCGACCGTCCCGCAAATGGCGGTTCGTCCCATGCCTGCACTGAAGCGGCGGCTCGCCCCGTGCCTACCCTGGAGTGGCGGCTCGCCCCGTGCCTACCCTGGAGTGGCGGCTCGCCCCGTGCCTACCCTGGAGTGGCGGCTCACCCCGTGCCTACCCTGGAGTGGCGGCTCGCCCCGTGCCTACCCTGGAGTGGCGGCTCACCCCGTGCCTACCCTGGAGTGGCGGCTCGCCCCGTGCCTACCCCGGAGGGGCGGCCCCCCCCTTCCCTCCCCTGGGGGGGGCCCCCCCCCCCCCCCCCCTCCCTGGGGGGCCCCCCCCCCCTCCCTTCTTTTTTGTGGCGGCTCGCCCCGTGCCTACCCTGGAGTGGCGGCTCACCCCGTGCCTACCCTGGAGTGGCGGCTCGCCCCGTGCCTACCCTGGAGTGGCGGCTCGCCCCGTGCCTACCCTGGAGTGGCGGCTCACCCCGTGCCTACCCTGGAGTGGCGGCTCCCTGTATGGAGTGGCGGCTCACCCCGTGCCTACCCTGGAGTGGCGGCTCACCCCGTGCCTACCCTGGAGTGGCGGCTCGCTCTGTCCTACCTGGGGGTCCCCGTGCCTACCCTGGAGTGCGGCGGCTCACCCCGTGCCTACCCTGGAGTGGCGGCTCACCCCGTGCCTACCCTGGAGTGGCGGCTCGCCCCGTGCCTACCTACCCTGGAGTGGCGGCTCACCCCGTGCCTACCCTGGAGTGGCGGCTCACCCTGTGCCTACCCTGGAGTGGCTCCCTGGGGTGGCCCACCCCGTGCCTACCCTGGAGTGGCGGCTCGCCCCGTGCCTACCCTGGAGTGGCGGCTCGCCCCGTGCCTACCCTGGAGTGGCGGCTCGCCCCGTGCCTACCCTGGCGCGGCGGCTGGCTCCAGTGTCTGCGCCACCGACTGGTCCATCTAAGAGGCGGCGGCACGTCTTGCACGGCCGGCCTGAGCCGACCGCGCGGCCGCCAGACGTCGAAAGCCGCCATAAATCCCACCGACAAAGGGCAGCCGGCTCTATTAGTGTAATTGAATCGGCACGGGCCAGGTGCGAATACGTGTCTGGGGAGCCGGGCTGAAGCGGCGCCCCACCGGCCGCGGCCGACGAAGTGATGAGGCTCTCTACCGCCGGCACCGGAAGACGAGCCGGCGACGCCGCCAAGGTGTCTGCGCTCTGATAAACGGTCGCCAGAGCTGTCCGCGCTCTGATTGACGCCCGGCAAAGAAGTCGCCGCTCTGGCAAACGCCACATAGAGGAGTCGATGTTCTGACAGACGGCACACAGAGGAGTCGATGTTCTGACAGACGGCACACAGAGGGGTCGATGTTCTGACAGGCGGCACATAGAGGAGTCGATGTTCTGACAGACGGCACACAGAGGAGTCGATGTTCTGACAGGCGGCACATAGAGGAGTCGACGCTCTGATAGACGGCACACAGAGTCCATGCTCTGACAGAGGGCCGACGAAGGAGTCCGCGACATCACAGAATGGATTGCCAGAGACCAAAGATCGGCGAGGTGACACTCGAGACTGGAGACTGGACGAGGCCTGAGGCTGGACGAGGTGATACCAGAAACTAGACGAGGTGAGGGTAAAGGCTCAGCAAGGCAAAACCCTGTATGCGAGGATTGGGAAAAACAAACAAATGGTGCGCGGACACGGGAGCACGGACTGCGTGAACGCCAACACAGCTGGAGACTTGGGGAGGGGCAGACCAACGACCATTACACAGATATTGGGCCGCAAGAGATTGGCGTACGGAGGCGAGAGGACTGGGCGCAGGTCGGATGACACGGACGAGTCACCAGGGAAAAGAAGCCGAGATATAGTACGCGACAAAACCGAAATATGTGGAAGGCAGCTTGAAAGACAAGGTTCGACGAGCAAAAACTCTGAATGGAAGGCGTGAAACTGAAGTCGGGACATTTTGCTGCGAAAAGCGGATGTGCTGTTGAACACGATTGAGATTGGATATTGGCACAGGTCAGGTCTAAGAGAAGAACACAGGTCAGGCTGCTCTGGACATAGCCGGATGCAACGAGGCGTCTGGAAGCGCATGAAGGGTAGCTCCATCGCACATGTTCTCATGCTCTTCATATCTTTTTTCATCCGCTCTTATTGGTCTTGAAAATTGAAATTGATGAAGAAATGGGGCAAGGAAAGAAGCAAACCACATGCTATAGGTGTTTGTCTCGAGCATTCCAATTTTGCAAAAGATAGGTGTGAAGAATGCCAGACAAGATATTCATAATAGCGAACAACTTTAGACATCGATGTAGCCTATAGATGTAGGCTGGAATTCTTCGTCTTCAGACATAATTCGGCTTTTGGAGCGAAATATTTCTCAGAAGAGCTGTCGAAGAACATGCCTTGTCTTCCTTGAGCATTACCAAGGACCACCTACCGTCATGGAGCGTGGTGCCACTCCAGTAATAATGTCTTCTGAACGCGTACCCAGGGAGTCGGCTGGACGAACCGCAACACCAGGCGGAAGCTACAATCTGTCCGAACTGCCTGTCAGCTATTTGACGCGAATGGAAAACCAAGGAAAGCACACGCTGATACCCAGAGGATGATGCAGGACGCCCGTGCTGGTCATCGTGCGACTATGATTGCGAATACCCGGGAGTCACCAGGAGTGTAGGGGAAGCGTGAGGCGAGAGTCACCAGGAGTGTAGGGGAAGCGTGAGGCGAGAGTCACCAGGAGTGTAGAGGAAGCGTGAGGCGGGAGTCACCAGGAGTGTAGAGGAAGCGTGAGGGGGAGTCACCAGGAGTGTGGGGAAGCGTGAGGCGGAGTCACCAGGAGTGTAGGGGAAGCGTGAGGCGGGAGTCACCAGGAGTGTAGGGGAAGCGTGAGGCGGGAGTCACCAGGAGTGTAGAGGAAGCGTGAGGCGGGAGTCACCAGGAGTGTAGGGGAAGCGTGAGGCGAGAGTCACCAGGAGTGTAGGGGAAGCGTGAGGCCAAGAAGGCGGGCTCCGGGACAGCGCGTGTTGATAATTGCAATGTCCGAACGACACGTGAGGGTAACGTTTGCCACTTAGGCTGCTCGTCGACCTCGATGCGTCGCCGGAGAAAGGGATCGACTCAGCGGATGCATCGATTACGGAGATCGATCGCCAGGTACGCTCTGGCTGACCTAAACAAGCTCTGGCCAACAGCCACCCGCGTGGCACCCGGGTGCGTGAGGTCGCAACCACAGAATGAGGCTGCACACCAGCACTGATAATCGAACAGCGATACCCATGGCCGGATACAGAATCTGAACCAACGGACTTCCGCAACCCACGAACATCTCTTGTAAACTGAGTTTTGCGAAGCAAAACATGCGAAAAGCTTAACGCAAATTTACACTTCGGTAGGTGGAATTTTGCGATTAGCGCCAATCATGGATTATTAACGGTACAATTGAAATGGTCATGCCACTTCTTGAAGCTATTCTCTACTAAGGTTTGAGTAAATTTAGGGTAGTTATGAATAATTAAAGTCCTATGTTTTAGTGTAATTGCAAACCTAATGATGAAACACAAAAATCAGACACATCAGCTGAAAGCGGCGCTGAGACGTCACGTTATTAGTGCGTACCCCAACCGTGAGTTTTACGATTTCGTGGAGTGTTCTAACTTGCGAATTTGTGGAGGCTTTTGGGCTTTGCTGACTTATCTCTCGGATTTCGTTGTGAACTTGATTTAGTCTCCTTATTTAATTATCACAGTCTGTGTAGTCTGGCAACAATGCACCATTGGACCCACGACAAAGAAAAGGCTATGTTGTCGAAAGTGTTGGACAAAGGGCTTTTCACGGCAATAGATGGGAAGAAGGTTTGCAACGTGCAGGTAAGCGATTTCACAATATTATAAAAGTGTTGTGTGGGTCTCTAGTTCATGCTTCTGAAGTGCCCATATTCCGTGTATGGACTTTTGAAAGTACTAAGAGTGTCTGACGTCCAGTGTTAGGGCGACCGTGATGGCTGTCAATAGAGCAAGGTTTTTACATTTCGTGAATTTGGTGACTTAGTAGTTCACTAGAATTGCCAGAATGTGAGAGCGATGTTGTTTGGAATGATTAGGGTGGGACTCGGCAATGCTATCGGGTATATGGACATTTTGGGACTTCATTAGGTGAGAAGCTGCATTCATTTTTGTCATTGCGAATGGGTAAATATAGATGTGTCATATGTGGAAGTTGAAAAAAAAAACAACAACAGATGCACCTCTGCACCCGATGCACACTGTTTGCAGCCAGCATTTGGTACGGGCATCCATGCCAAAGGTGCCAAAGGCCAAAGGTGTAAGTGTTGAATAGAATAAGGCTTAGACGTAGCTGGGGACATGAGGAGCTGGACCAACAAGGGCACCGTCATGTTCGCAACAGAAACACAGGGCGATTAATTTCGCTTGCACATTGATTGCTCGATTGAATATTCATTCATGATTTATTTGAGTTGTGTTATTTCGTTGCTCTAGCAGGTCACGTCTCGAAAGACTGCTAATATAATATGAAGGAGCGTCGCAATACTCGCCTTTCCCCCTATGTGCCGTCGAAGGGACGGAATACTGGGCACCTATGACGGCTAAACGACTTCGCTGGCGTAGCATAGTTGTTTGCTCGCACCGCTATTGCGGACCTCACCCATGGTCCAAACTGGCCGCGATCAATGTCTAGCAGATCAGCACAACACCACATCGGCCGTACAAACCGTACCACCGGACAGATGCACTTCTCCCAGACTATGGGTGGGAAATCCGGTGGTTTAGTGCTCCTTATCCGCCTAAACACAAGTTAGCATTAATTAGGTCTATGCCATACACGACCCTGGAAACTAATGAGAAATGCTCAATGCCCTGCATATTCCCATGTAGTCTCCCCCTGCAGAGGAGGCGACTGGCAGACGAGAGGTAAAGCTGTGGCAGTGATGCACAGGTGACGGGATGACTGGTAGGCGAATGGTAATGCTGCAGCAGTGGTATGTGGGTGACGGGACGACTGATAGACCAGTGGCAATGCTGCGGTATGGATGCACAGGTCACAGAACGACTGACAGATGATAAGTGGCTGTCATGCTGGCTGAACACCTCAGGCAACAACACCGACAATTTGCCTGCACCAGCCGGCCACAAATTCCGCCAAATATGTCACCATGGACAGGTCAGTGTCGGGCCCTTCTATCAGCTCAATATGCCAGGCCCAGTGCGCAAACGACTCCAATGACTGACAAGGCGAGTGCGGATGTGCCACTTACTGCCACCGAAATTCAAACCGTTCCGACGAACAAAGACAGTACGAACGTATCACTCACTGCCACCAAAATTCAAACCGTTGCAATGACTGACAAAGAGAGCACGGATACGCCACTTACTGCCGCCCAAATTCGCGGGTTGGCCGGGGCGGCCTGACTCGTGTCAATGCCGGCCGGCACACGAGGCGCCCAGCCGCGGTCCGACCCACCTCTGCCGGAGCGCAGCGGCCGGCTGCGGTCCTCCCGGTGCCACTTGATGACCGGGGTGGGGTAGCCGTGGGCGACGCAGCGCAGCACGGTGGTCACGCCCTCGTCCACGAGCATGTCGTCGGACGACTCGTTCAGCACGATGTCGGGCGGCTCTGAAACACAGCCGGAGCGTGCACCTGTCGCTGCCACAACAGGGCGGCATCGGCGCAGGGTGACTGAGTAGCACTGACGCAGATCGGTGGTGGGCTCGGACCAAGAACAGTGCGGTGCAGTGGTGGTATTGACGGATAAAAATGTAACGCCAGAAAATGTCCGAAAATGCTGACGTTGCAACGCTTTCGACTATTCAAAGCCGAATGAGTTAGCATTCAGTGTTCTGAAAGTTATTTAACCAACTCTAACATAGCAACCAAAATCGCCCATTCTAAGCAGCTAAGGTAAGCTTAGATTACGAAGCTAAGCCCTGATGCTAGAGCACGTCAGCTCAGATATATACGACTCTGTTGCCTCCCACCCAGGGTTGGATTTGTGCTTTGTGATACTGGATGTGGGGGAACAATATTGTGGCAATTGGAGATGGAGAGGACATATTTCTTCAAACCAGTGATACGACAATCTTAGTCCGCACTTTCTAGCGAATCTGGAGCATTTCACAGAACAGTTCATTGTCAAACAGCGTCATCCAACCTCCAAAGGTGAAAAATGAGAGGATAAATTTCTGGATAGGGTTATGGCTTCCGTGGTAAAAATCCAGAGACAGCCTATTTTCCCAACCCTCCTCTCATCTCGAACGGGACGTATCACGCCTTGGTCCGTCCACTGGAAACACTCCAGGAGGTAGCAGACGGGCGCGGCGCATGAGGTAGCAGACGGGCGCGGCGCATGAGGTAGCAGACGAGCGCGGCGCATGAGGTAGCAGTCGGGCGTGGCGCGTGAGGTAGCAGACGGGCGCGGCGCATAGGGTAGCAGACGAGCGCGGCGCATGAGGTAGCAGACGGGCGCGGCGCACGAGGTAGCAGTCGGGCGCGGCGCATGAGGTAGCAGACGAGCGCAGCGCATGAGGTAGCAGACGGGCGCGGCGCATGAGGTAGCAGACGAGCGCGGCGCATGAGGTAGCAGATGGGCGCGGCGCATGAGGTAGCAGACGGGCGCGGCGCATAAGGTAGCAGACGAGCACGGCGCATGAGGTAGCAGACGGGCGCGGCGCATGAGGTAGCAGACGGGCGCGGCGCATGAGGTAGCAGACGAGCGCGGCGCATGAGGTAGCAGACGGGCGCGGCGCATGAGGTAGCAGACGAGCGCGGCGCATGAGGTAGCAGACGGGCGCGGCGCATGAGGTAGCAGACGGGCGCGGCGCATGAGGTAGCAGACGGGCGCGGCGCATGAGGTAGCAGACGGGCGCGGCGCATGAGGTAGCAGACGGGCGCGGCGCATGAGGTAGCAGACGGGCGCGGCGCATGAGGTAGCAGACGGGCGCGGCGCATGAGGTAGCAGACGAGCGCGGCGTATGAGGTAGCAGACGGGCGCGGCGCATGAGGTAGCAGACGGGCGCGGCGCATGAGGTAGCAGACGAGCGCGGCGCATGAGGTAGCAGACGAGCGCGGCGCATGAGGTAGCAGACGGGCGCGGCGCATGAGGTAGCAGACGAGCGCGGCGCATGAGGTAGCAGACGGGCGCGGCGCATGAGGTAGCAGACGGGCGCGGCGCATGAGGTAGCAGACGAGCGCGGCGCATGAGGTAGCAGACGGGCGCGGCGCATGAGGTAGCAGACGGGCGCGGCGCATGAGGTAGCAGACGGGCGCGGCGCGTGAGGTAGCAGACGGGCGCGGCGCATGAGGTAGCAGACGAGCGCGGCGCATGAGGTAGCAGACGGGCGCGGCGCATGAGGTAGCAGACGGGCGCGGCGCATGAGGTAGCAGACGGGCGCGGCGCATGAGGTAGCAGACGGGCGCGGCGCATGAGGTAGCAGACGGGCGCGGCGCATGAGGTAGCAGACGGTCGCGGCGCATGAGGTAGTAGACGGGCGCGGCGCATAAGGTAGCAGACGAGCGCGGCGCATGAGGTAGCAGACGGTCGCGGCGCATGAGGTAGCAGACGGTCGCGGCGCATGAGGTAGTAGACGGGCGCGGCGCATAAGGTAGCAGACGAGCACGGCGCATGGGGTAGCAGACGGTCGCGGCGCATGAGGTAGCAGACGGTCGCGGCGCATGAGGTAGCAGACGGTCGCGGCGCATGAGGTAGCAGACGAGCACGGCGCATGGGGTAGCAGACGGTCGCGGCGCATGAGGTAGCAGACGGTCGCGGCGCATGAGGTAGCAGACGGGCGCGGCGCATGAGGTAGCAGACGGGCGCGGCGCATGAGGTAGCAGACGGGCGCGGCGCATGAGGTAGCAGACGGGCGCGGCGCATGAGGTAGCAGACGGGCGCGGCGCATGAGGTAGCAGACGGTCGCGGCGCATGAGGTAGCAGACGGTCGCGGCGCGTGAGGTAGCAGATGGGCGCGGCGCACGTGCTGCGCACTGACATCACGGTGAGCGCCACTGCGGTCGGGTGGGCAGCTGCAGCTCCACAGCTTGGGTGCAGTTCAGTGCGGACGGTGCCGGCCCATGCCTCAGTCCCGACCGGCGTTCCTCAGTCCCCATCGCCGGTGACACCTGCTCAGACGACGACGACTGATGCCGCGACCGACTCGCTCCCCACGCTCCACTTGGTCGGCAAAGTTGGACTGCCACTCAGTCTCCCGTCGTGCCCGTCGAGAGCCCAGCGCCACCGGCGACCGATTATCACGTATAATTGCTCGCCAGTTTTCTCCAAACGCGACCGGCATTACCACCCGGCCAAGCATTCGAATCAAAGACTCGGATAAAACTTGTGCGAGCAAAGTTGTAAAACTCTGCACGGGAACAAAGTGAGCTGTAATTGCGGGCGCCGGCATAGCGCGCACCGCCAGCCTAATTAGCGACGCTATAATTGCGATCAATTTCGGTGATGCATTATTGAGGGAGCGACGGTGACCGCGCTCTCACTGGCCAAGTAGGTTGTCCGCCCATCGTCACCACCGTCAGCCAGCGATTCTGTTTGTTTGCCGACATTAAATAAATTACGGCGGCGCCGTGGACAGTTGACTCTGTCGTCGGCTGGTGGCCGTCGGTTGGCCTAACCACTAATGTGAGCTGACAGGTCGTGTGCGGTCACGGGGACAGGGGCCGGGGCGGGGCGGTGGCGGCGCCACCCCGGGTAGTGCATCAGCCTGGGCGTGCATTGTTATCACACGATCGTCGATGTTAAGAACGCTTGTGGAAGCACGCTTGCCCGGTCCGGTCGAGGTATTCCTGGACGGCTAGTGTGTTGGCATCTATGCAGAGGTGTTCCGTCGACTGTCGTAAATAACATTAATGTCTGCATTAATTTGGACGGTTCTGCAGACAGTCAGCAAGGGTACAATTATCTACACGCTGCTCAGCCATTCGAACCTGTGTAGACCCCCCACCACTGTCCAACCCCACCACTGTCCACCCCCACCACTGTCCACCACCACCACTGTCCACCACTACCACTGTCCACCCCCACCACTGTCCACCACCACAACTGTCCACCCCCACCACTGTCCACCCCCACCACTGTCCACCACCACCACTGTCCACCACCACCACTGTCCACCCCCACCACTGTCCACCACCACCACCGTCCACCACCACCACTGTCCACCCCCACCACTGTCCACCCCACAACTGTCCACCCCCACCATTGTCCACCCCCACCACTGTCCACCCCACCACTATCCACCACCACTGTCCACCACGGAGTGTCAGCATGGACACTGGAGCAGCAACAATGGAGCGTCAGCGACGATCCACGTGGCTGCCGCTCGGTCACGAAGCAGCCAGTCACGCCATTCTGCGGCCGTTTGCCCCCTCCGCCCCGACACTCATAGCTTGACAATATTTAAAGTGCAACTTGGTCCAGTCTTTTGACTGCCACACCAAAGCTAAATAAAGCCTGGAAGATTAAATATTGCATGCCTTTCAGCGTGACTGTGTACGGTTGAGCTTGCGAACCAGTGGCGCGGATAATGCGCGTGCTGCACGTGCTGCACGTGTCGCTGCCGGCGTTGATATATTGTCGCGGCTCTGTACCAGTCAGCTGTTCTCGCGTGTGAACTCGACACGACACGACACGACACGACACGACACGACACGACACGACACGGCGGCGGCGCGCGCGGTTCAACGGTAAACATGTCCTTCACAGCCCGCTGTACTGCTGCCGTGTCAGTGGTCACGGACAAACTCTAACGGTGTTACTCTCCCAGCTGTGGACCGGGTGTTGGTGATCCATGTCCTTCACAGCCCGCTGTACTGCTGCCGTGTCAGTGGTCACGGACAAACTCTAACGGTGTTACTCTCCCAGCTGTGGACCAGGTGTTGGTGATCCATGTCCTTCACAGCCCGCTGTACTGCTGCCGTGTCAGTGGTCACGGACAAACTCTAACGGTGTTACTCTCCCAGCTGTGGACCAGGTGTTGGTGATCCATGTCCTTCACAGCCCGCTGTACTGCTGCCGTGTCAGTGGTCACGGACAAACTCTAACGGTGTTACTCTCCCAGCTGTGGACCGGGTGTTGGTGATCCATGTCCTTCACAGCTCGCTGTACTGCTGCCGTGTCAGTGGTCACGGACAAACTCTAACGGTGTTACTCTCCCAGCTGTGGACCGGGTGTTGGTGATCCATGTCCTTCACAGCCCGCTGTACTGCTGCCGTGTCAGTGGTCACGGACAAACTCTAACGGTGTTACTCTCCCAGCTGTGGACCGGGTGTTGTGGTGATCCATGTCCTTCACAGCCCGCTGTACTGCTGCCGTGTCAGTGGTCACGGACAAACTCTAACGGTGTTACTCTCCCAGCTGTGGACCAGGTGTTGGTGATCCATGTCCTTCACAGCCCGCTGTACTGCTGCCGTGTCAGTGGTCACGGACAAACTCTAACGGTGTTACTCTCCCAGCTGTGGACCGGGTGTTGGTGATCCATGTCCTTCACAGCCCGCTGTACTGCTGCCGTGTCAGTGGTCACGGACAAACTCTAACGGTGTTACTCTCCCAGCTGTGGACCGGGTGTTGGTGATCCATGTCCTTCACAGCCCGCTGTACTGCTGCCGTGTCAGTGGTCACGGACAAACTCTAACGGTGTTACTCTCCCAGCTGTGGACCAGGTGTTGGTGATCCATGTCCTTCACAGCCCGCTGTACTGCTGCCGTGTCAGTGGTCACGGACAAACTCTAACGGTGTTACTCTCCCAGCTGTGGACCGGGTGTTGGTGATCCATGCTTGTCTGATTGGTAATGAACTGACTGAGGACAAATTCCACTGAACTAGTCGAGAATTAAGTCGTTTGAACTGGTCGAGGACTAGGTACACTGAACTGGCTGAAGACCAGGGATAGCCTTACCGGTGTGACGGAAATACTCTTTTTTTTCATTCAGTTCTGATGTCAAGCGATGCTGGATTCATTCACACAATACACATGCTTCGATAACAGAGTGTTAATCCGAACCTGGCGGAGACCATCAACCAAGCACAACAGCTGCATACATTTAGATGTACGAACGCTACGAAATGCCAGAGTTCCTGAATATTCTGCGCATATGTACATGCCTGCTATAGCCATATAGCCTTACTGCCACATATGCAAAAGAAAGGGAGTGGGAAATGGAGGAGTAGGGGACAACACCTCTTCCTCAACTTTGGGAGAGCTTCACATTTGCCTGATGAGCATTGCATGATAAGAATTGAATTGAGTGAGAGGTAATTGCTTCACCTAATGTAGCCCGTGCGAGGTAACCGACTCACCTATTGTGGCTCGAGTGAGGTGACCGATTCACCAAATGTAGCCAGAGTGAGGTGACATATTCACCCAATGTAGCCCGTGTGAGGTGACATACTCACCTAATGTAGCCCGTGTGAGGTGACGGACTCACCTAGTGTAGCCCGTGTGAGGTGACAGACTCACCTAATGTAGCCCGTGTGAGGTGACGGACTCACCTAGTGTAGCCCGTGTGAGGTGACGGACTCACCTAATGTAGCCAGAGTGGGGTGACTGACTCACCTAATGTATCCCGAGTGAGGTGACCGACTCACCTAATGTAGCCAGAGTGGGGTGACTGACTCACCTAATGTATCCCGAGTGAGGTGACCAACTTACCTGGTGTAGCCAGAGTGAGGTGCCACACTCACCTATTGCAGCCTGTGTGAGGTGATCGACTCACCTACCACTTCCAGGTAGCCCATCTGACTGATCATGGGGTCGGTGTTGATCTGGCACATGTACCAGCCGGTGTCGTTGCGGTCGACGTTCCTGATGCGCAGGTACCAGATGCGGCCGTCAGACTCTGTCAGCGAGATCTGGTAGTTGCGTGTGATCAGGTGACTTCCGATGGTCAGAATAGTCTGCGTGTCCACCTTCACCCAGGCCACCTGGCGGGAGGAGACCGTCAGTACAGTGCTCACCTTCAGCCAGACCACATGACAGGAATAAATCGCCAGGGCAGTGTTAACCTTCACCCAGGCCACCTGACGTGTGCAGAGATGGCCAAGGTGGTGTTCACCAGGTGGGCTTCCCAGGCCATCTGAGAAGGCAGGTTAATACGATAACAACAGCCGAGCGTCAGCTCTACGGATAGAGCCAGTACAAGACAGTAAAACGACATGGAGGAAACACTTTGATGGTGGCATAACCTGTATATACGAACACTGCTTCTATTGGGAAAACTAAGCACAAATATGCTGGGCAAAGTTACCATCGTGGAAGATGAAGACCACCGCGTGTGCATACCGGCCATCTCAGGGCAGAGCCAGTAAGTGTGACGCCGTGACGCGGCGCGACACGTCGCGTCACGTCACATCACGTCACGTCACGGCAATCGTCGTCCGGGGAGTACCGCCGGGAGCCCGCACAGCCGTACGGCTCGTCCGGCGCGAAGTTGCCGCACTTGCCGATCTCCAGGTGGCATCTGGCGGACGGGGTTGTCGGTCGGCGTGCCGCCTCCCTAGGGAGGCCTCCCGCTACCCGTCCCCCTCCCCCCGCCGCGGCGCAACCCCGTCGACCAGATAATCGGCCAAGTTGGTCGGTTATTGAAAAACTCGCCGACCTGCGCTAAGTCGGCAGATTAACTGGCTCGCCTAGTCTGGCCGCGTCGTAGTCCAGGTGTGTTGTCTGGTGACGGTGTCCCAGGTGTGTTGTCTGGTGACGGTGTCCCAGGTGTGTTGTCTGGTGACGGTGTCCCAGGTGTGTTGTCTGGTGACGGTGTCCCAGGTGTGTTGTCTGGTGACGGTGTCCCAGGTGTGTTGTCTGGTGACGGTGTCCCAGGTGTGTTGTCTGGTGACGGTGTCCCAGGTGTGTTGTCTGGTGACGGTGTCCCAGGTGTGTTGTCTGGTGACGGTGTCCCAGGTGTGTTGTCTGGTGACGGTGTCCCAGGTGTGTTGTCTGGTGACGGTGTCCCAGGTGTGTTGTCTGGTGACGGTGTCCCAGGTGTGTTGTCTGGTGACGGTGTCCCAGGTGTGTTGTCTGGTGACGGTGTCCCAGGTGTGTTGTCTGGTGACGGTGTCCCAGGTGTGTTGTCTGGTGACGGTGTCCCAGGTGTGTTGTCTGGTGACGGTGTCCCAGGTGTGTTGTCTGGTGACGGTGTCCCAGGTGTGTTGTCTGGTGACGGTGTCCCAGGTGTGTTGTCTGGTGACGGTGTCCCAGGTGTGTTGTCTGGTGACGGTGTCCCAGGTGTGTTGTCTGGTGACGGTGTCCCAGGTGTGTTGTCTGGTGACGGTGTCCCAGGTGTGTTGTCTGGTGACGGTGTCCCAGGTGTGTTGTCTGGTGACGGTGTCCCAGGTGTGTTGTCTGGTGACGGTGTCCCAGGTGTGTTGTCTGGTGACGGTGTCCCAGGTGTGTTGTCTGGTGACGGTGTCCCAGGTGTGTTGTCTGGTGACGGTGTCCCAGGTGTGTTGTCTGGTGACGGTGTCCCAGGTGTGTTGTCTGGTGACGGTGTCCCAGGTGTGTTGTCTGGTGACGGTGTCCCAGGTGTGTTGTCTGGTGACGGTGTCCCAGGTGTGTTGTCTGGTGACGGTGTCCCAGGTGTGTTGTCTGGTGACGGTGTCCCAGGTGTGTTGTCTGGTGACGGTGTCCCAGGTGTGTTGTCTGGTGACGGTGTCCCAGGTGTGTTGTCTGGTGACGGTGTCCCAGGTGTGTTGTCTGGTGACGGTGTCCCAGGTGTGTTGTCTGGTGACGGTGTCCCAGGTGTGTTGTCTGGTGACGGTGTCCCAGGTGTGTTGTCTGGTGACGGTGTCCCAGGTGTGTTGTCTGGTGACGGTGTCCCAGGTGTGTTGTCTGGTGACGGTGTCCCAGGTGTGTTGTCTGGTGACGGTGTCCCAGGTGTGTTGTCTGGTGACGGTGTCCCAGGTGTGTTGTCTGGTGACGGTGTCCCAGGTGTGTTGTCTGGTGACGGTGTCCCAGGTGTGTTGTCTGGTGACGGTGTCCCAGGTGTGTTGTCTGGTGACGGTGTCCCAGGTGTGTTGTCTGGTGACGGTGTCCCAGGTGTGTTGTCTGGTGACGGTGTCCCAGGTGTGTTGTCTGGTGACGGTGTCCCAGGTGTGTTGTCTGGTGACGGTGTCCCAGGTGTGTTGTCTGGTGACGGTGTCCCAGGTGTGTTGTCTGGTGACGGTGTCCCAGGTGTGTTGTCTGGTGACGGTGTCCCAGGTGTGTTGTCTGGTGACGGTGTCCCAGGTGTGTTGTCTGGTGACGGTGTCCCAGGTGTGTTGTCTGGTGACGGTGTCCCAGGTGTGTTGTCTGGTGACGGTGTCCCAGGTGTGTTGTCTGGTGACGGTGTCCCAGGTGTGTTGTCTGGTGACGGTGTCCCAGGTGTGTTGTCTGGTGACGGTGTCCCAGGTGTGTTGTCTGGTGAGGTGTAGGTTGTTGTTGGTGTAGGTGTGTTCTGGTGACGGTGTCCCAGGTGTGTTGTCTGGTGACGGTGTCCCAGGTGTGTTGTCTGGTGACGGTGTCCCAGGTGTGTTGTCTGGTGACGGTGTCCCAGGTGTGTTGTCTGGTGACGGTGTCCCAGGTGTGTTGTCTGGTGACGGTGTCCCAGGTGTGTTGTCTGGTGACGGTGTCCCAGGTGTGTTGTCTGGTGACGGTGTCCCAGGTGTGTTGTCTGGTGACGGTGTCCCAGGTGTGTTGTCTGGTGACGGTGTCCCAGGTGTGTTGTCTGGTGACGGTGTCCCAGGTGTGTTGTCTGGTGACGGTGTCCCAGGTGTGTTGTCTGGTGACGGTGTCCCAGGTGTGTTGTCTGGTGACGGTGTCCCAGGTGTGTTGTCTGGTGACGGTGTCCCAGGTGTGTTGTCTGGTGACGGTGTCCCAGGTGTGTTGTCTGGTGACGGTGTCCCAGGTGTGTTGTCTGGTGACGGTGTCCCAGGTGTGTTGTCTGGTGACGGTGTCCCAGGTGTGTTGTCTGGTGACGGTGTCCCAGGTGTGTTGTCTGGTGACGGTGTCCCAGGTGTGTTGTCTGGTGACGGTGTCCCAGGTGTGTTGTCTGGTGACGGTGTCCCAGGTGTGTTGTCTGGTGACGGTGTCCCAGGTGTGTTGTCTGGTGACGGTGTCCCAGGTGTGTTGTCTGGTGACGGTGTCCCAGGTGTGTTGTCTGGTGACGGTGTCCCAGGTGTGTTGTCTGGTGACGGTGTCCCAGGTGTGTTGTCTGGTGACGGTGTCCCAGGTGTGTTGTCTGGTGACGGTGTCCCAGGTGTGTTGTCTGGTGACGGTGTCCCAGGTGTGTTGTCTGGTGGACGGTGTCCCAGGTGTGTTGTCTGGTGACGGTGTCCCAGGTGTGTTGTCTGGTGACGGTGTCCCAGGTGTGTTGTCTGGTGACGGTGTCCCAGGTGTGTTGTCTGGTGACGGTGTCCCAGGTGTGTTGTCTGGTGACGGTGTCCCAGGTGTGTTGTCTGGTGACGGTGTCCCAGGTGTGTTGTCTGGTGACGGTGTCCCAGGTGTGTTGTCTGGTGACGGTGTCCCAGGTGTGTTGTCTGGTGACGGTGTCCCAGGTGTGTTGTCTGGTGACGGTGTCCCAGGTGTGTTGTCTGGTGACAGGTGTGTTGTCTGGTGACGGTGTCCCAGGTGTGTTGTCTGGTGACGGTGTCCCAGGTGTGTTGTCTGGTGACGGTGTCCCAGGTGTGTTGTCTGGTGACGGTGTCCCAGGTGTGTTGTCTGGTGACGGTGTCCCAGGTGTGTTGTCTGGTGACGGTGTCTCAAATGTGCTGCCTGATGGCGGTCGAAGAAATCGATAAAAACATGGTAGTTAAGCTCATAACAAAGACGTTATAAAAAACCTGCTGCGTGCCGTTGAGATTTCCTTCGAGTTTCTTGGGTGTCACAAAATTTGTCAAACGGAAACCAGGGGTGGGGGATTTGCATCTTATAATAAGCAAGAAAGTTTCAGATTCCAGCAAATGCTACGCCTAGCACAAAACAATGTTGCATTCAAATGCTACAATTATTTAGTTTTACCCGAATGTGCCTTGCGCACCAAAATGGCGATGTAGCCATTCGGACCATAGTCCGTTGCTTGTCAGGTCGCAAGATCGCTTGAAGGAACAACATATGAAAAAACCTTCGGCTGCGTCTAGCAGCTACTTCCAGCAGTGTAGCTTTGGTCACGTGCCGGCTACGCATGTCAGCTGTGTGAGGTCACTAACAACTGCACCGGTAAGTGGGCCCTGGCGCGATCCTGTACGGAAGCCCCGCCGGTAGGGATAAGTAGTAATCGAACGACCACTGCGATGCCCGTCCGACGTCAGGGGCCCCGCCACACACCCACCAATATCGCGCGACATTTTTCATCATTTCCGGCGCGCTTTTCTGTGCATACGGGCCAGGAATGGCGGCAATAAAGTGCGGTTAGCGGCGCGGCCGGGGAGAGGGTAATGGGCGGCCGGCGACAGTGTCGCACCACCTGAAGATTACCGCCACACAGCCAATATCGCCGCAACACCGGCCGCCGACCAGTCGTAAGAGGAGGGCGCGCCGGGCCGCACGGCCGTCCGTCGGCCGGCCGGCGCGCGCTGCACACGACTGGGACGGCGGCGACGGCGGCGGCCGACCACTGAGGATACTGTAGAAATGGCCAGATCACCAGAGGGGCAGTGGAGACTGACCGGGTCACGGGAATGGCGGTGGAGACTGACAGACTGGGTCATGGACGGAACGGAGGAGACTGACTGGGTCACGGGAGGAACGGAGGAGACTGACTGGGTCACGGGAGGAACGGAGGAGACTGACTGGGTCACGGGAGGAACGGAGGAGACTGACTGGGTCACGGGAGGAACGGAGGAGACTGACTGGGTCACGGGAGGAACGGAGGAGACTGACTGGGTCACGGGAGGAACGGAGGAGACTGACTGGGGAGGGACGGTGGAAACTGTCCGCGACACGGGAGGGACGGTGGAAACTGTCCGCGACACGGGAGGGACGGTGAAAACTGTCCGCGACACGGGAGGGACGGTGGAGACTAACCGGGTCGCGGGAAAGAAGGTGGCGACTGTCCGGGTCAAGGGAGGGGTGGTGGAAACTAACCGGGTCACAGGAAAGAAGGCGGAGACTGGCCGGATCACGGAGGGGACTGCAGGGATTGACCAGGTCGCCGCAGGCAAGGGCTGTTCGTGGTACGAGAGGGGTGGCAGAAGTTGACTGCGTCACCAGAGGCAGGGCAGAGATGGAAAGCGTCACCACAGGCAAGGGCAGTCTGGAGCATCAGAGAGAGAGAGCCGATGGAGACTGGTCAGGTCACGAGAGCAGAGGGATGGAGAGCAGGAACCGATCTGAACGTTGAAGTTGCCCGAAGAATGCCGGAGGCAAGAAGGGGCATGGTGGGATCAGGAGAGACGGCAAAGGCCGACTGGGACACAAGGAAGGCAGCTATCGACATGTTCTCCAGCGAGCTTGGTCTGACAAGATCGCTACCAACTCACTGCGCATTAATAAATTCACAGACGACTGAACACAGTAAATGTTGTCAGTCACTAACGGACATGCTAAGCGTGCACTCTTCAGTGAAAGATGTGACAAGGTTCCAGAATACCTCCGATATTAATATTGCATATATGTGAAGAAGTGTCGGCGAATATATGCTGTCTTCTGAGACATGTGGAGTGCTTGCTGACGTTGCAGACAAAACCGTAAGTAGGAAATGAGAATTACAAAATCCGAGGAAGCATGCTTAGATGCAATGATGAGCCTGGTTTTACCAAAACCTGCCCTTGAACGGACGACAAAGAGGAGCACCTCACCTTCAGCTCGCCCCAGCTCTTCGTCTTCTTGACATTTCTGCATGAATGTTGCAGAACCAAGGATAGCTGAAGGTATGGAAGCTAAGATTTTTCAACGCCGTCGATGCGCTTCAGATAGATGATGCGCTCTTATGCGCTCTTATCTCTAGATGCGCTCTTACGACGAAGCGTGAAATTGTGGGAACTCTACCAAAAATTTATACTTTGCATACATGTTTAGTGATTATTAGTGAAATGTTACTTTCGGCCCAATGCCTCATGTCTCCGATATACATCAATTCACGATTCTAGTCCCAATCACTTAACTCTTAGCGAGCCAAGATGGATCACCTGATAGCAGACTGCTTGCTGTGATATCTGAACGCCCGTGAGAGAAATGTTGTTGCATGCTAATGGTTGGAGCTGATGCTGATAGCAGGGCGTTGTGAAACAGCTGGGAGCATAGAAGTATTGAACCTGCCTTCCTCATGAACACTATACAGTCGAACGTTCACACCAAACAGCCCATAACATAAATACAACGCCCTGCTCAACGTTTAACGTCTTAAAACCAGCAAAGGTCTTTAAGCAAAGCAAACGACCAGCAAAGGGTGGGAGAAGACTGTAGCCACTATGCCTCCATGGATATTCCAGTGCAAGCGACCGGAGAGGAGATCCGCAAAGCACACGACAAAAGGCCACCGATCACGAGATCTGATCGCAACTGACTGCCAACCAACCAGACGCATCCCTCCAACCATCAAACCATCCTGTTCTTGTTCTTCATCACTTGCTAGAGATATCACACAGCTGTTGTCCACGGCGGAGGTAAAACCACTGTTTGCACCGCTGTCAGGCGATCGTTCAGCCGCGATATAAATACACTCTCATCAAGATCAAACAACGCTATTGATAATCACCGATGGATGCAAACTGACCAAGCAAATACATCGGAAAGGACAATATTTGAACAAATAATGAAAACCTCATAGTCATAATGCGATCATAATGCGACACTAAGCAAACACAGCGAAAGCAGCAAGGATGCATATGGAAGCATGGGTATTTTTAGTGGTGGTGAGGTCATGGTGGTGTTGTGGACGAATAGGGCTGATAGAATGAGGACTCGATGACAGCTTGGGTCGTTCCATGTACAATGAAGGGGTCACTTTTTGTACGCGGCGACCGTTTGCGCACGATTTATAGTTGGTCTTTACATCCATGCATAGCTGGAAAACATAACTTTTTCAATCCCTCAATCGGTAGCCACAAAAACGTCCCCCGTCTGGTGGAAGATAATCATGCCGGCAAGCCCAGCCATATGACTACTAATTTTGGCAGCCAGTTCCCGAAGTTCAATTCAAAACAGCACTAATTCAAGTGCACATAGTATTTATTTTACTACGGCAATGCCCTCTACAGGCGAGGTTTTGAATGTGGCTGATTCACACTTGACAACAAATTGAACCCCTCCCAATCATGGTGTTCAATAGTGCCTTCGTCGGATTTTAATTAACCGTCCCCTCCACCGCTAAGCTTCAGAGCAAATGTAAACCTCTGTTATTCCTTCCTTCTTCGAGAAGTTTGAAGCAATAACTACGAGAAGGAAATAAGCCGTGAGCAAAGCCAAACCCAACTTTACGCCGGCGTCCGAGACATGTCCTGACATAGCACATCGTACTGGTCCGTGGAAAAGCACAGTCAAGTACGGCTCCGCACTGCATGGTAGGCTGCAGCTGGATCGTCTCAGGCGTGTGCTGTTGCTCCGAGCCAGCTACGTCACAGCAGAAGACGGTAACTATTACACACTTCATCGGACGGTCGCCAATCCTGCCGGCGTCACACCCCACAGCAGGTCCATGCTGCACGAGATAACAGCAAACGTGCGCAACAGCAGACAGCACGAACGATATATAAATCGTTATGTTGTGAAACAATACGAACGGCATGTGTGGTAGCATAACATTCATTATGTATCGACTAGCAGCCAAACCCGCGCAATAGCACGCCATACACAGAGTTTGATGTTGAACTGTTGAACCGATGCTGATGGCACGTCGTGGATGACATATGTCTGGATCGGAAACTCACGACTGTTTTGCGACCATCGCAGACACCTGGCGGCGAAGGTGCAAAGCATCGACGGATAGAAGACGTCCCTGAGCCACCACGTTGCGAATGCAAAACAACCAAGGAAAAATCAACTTTTAGAAAACTTAGCATAATTCATAGACCCTGATATGTGGCATTAGAGGCGAATGCAGACGTGGGCACTTGATAGATCGGACGTGGGCACTTGACAGATCGGACGCACACCATCGGACGACCTGAGCATGCAGAATCCTCAGATATAGGAGATCGACCACTGAGGAACGTTGATGCGTATGAGATGGTTGACGGGAGACCAATAACTCATCTGCCATGTTATCCGCGGCAGCGACGACCCCGCAGTCATTAGGCCTTTCACATCGCATTGGCTTTACTGCTTGGGGCCAGAGTCAGCTGGGCGGTGACGATGGCCCGCTGTAGCCAATGGACGTCCTCCTCCTCATACTACTCAAAGTTTGTCACACGAGTTTCTGCTGCAGACGGCAGGGAAGCGCGATGTGCTTACTACCGACAAATGTTGTCGGTACTTGGTGAAATCTTTAGAAATATTTGAAGGTAAGCACACAATTGTAGCTGCGAAAACATAACTTCAATCCGTGTTATTTCTGCAAGCCGTCACCGTCTGGGTGGTGGGTAGCTAAGACCACATCAGTGACCATTTGGCTACGCTCCTCATGGTGACCTTGGGTCAATATTTATAGGACACCTGACAAATTGACTGGAGAATCCACATGCCACATTCCAGCGTGATATCTATGTGCGGCAAGGCTGAAGATAGCCCACGAAACCAGAAGAGAGCCAGGTCCTTACTCCAGGGCGTATGTTCAAATTCAATGGGGAAAATGACGAGTTAACATCAGCAGGGTACCAAACTAGGGGGTCCAAATTTGCGTACAAGTTTGAACAAAATTCACGGATTGCATCAGTAAGCGCGTTCAATTTCGGCGTTTAAGCACGTTGCGTCCGAATATGACACAAGACGGAAAAATTCGGCAGGACGGCGTTTATTAAAAAAATTGTGCAATCAATTTCGGCATAGTAAATTATAATTCATTGATATGAGCACGATATTCTACAGACAGGCTTGTTTCGGCACGGCAACAACCGATATCGGCTGTGCGAAACTAAATTCTACGCACAAATCACGGTTCAAAAGTGAAAAGTTTTGGCAATATATCCAACTGCACATTACCTCCAATGCTAGTTGGCATTATACAATAACGGCTTATTTCTACATATTCTGATGCGTCAACTCGTTATTCCGGCACTGCGATATTGAACCGAACGCTACTGACTAGAGGGTGGCTTTTAAACCCCTTCCCACTCTCGTTTTTAATCTGAAAGTGATGCCTAAGGGAGCACCCTACTTGCCGCTATCACATTATGTAGATATTACAACGTTAAAATTTGACCTTTTATAGGACAATATATATTTCTCTATGGTGTAAAATGAACATGGCTAGCTATGCTGAAACAATATGCACTTTAAACTTGTGGATATATAGAAATATCCAGATTTACAAGTGAGATGCATTTAAAAACGCTAATAATTTCGCACGAACGTCTTACAACGAAGGATGCAAACAGCGAAGTGTTCGCAGTGATGGGCACACACCGTGCACTTACGCGCCGGAGCTCAGGGTGTACATCAAAGTCGCCTAGTCCGTGGGCGACAGTCACTTTGTCGATAATGTTCTCACGGGCTGCGCTGGCCGGCAGGAAGTACCAAGAAAGATGAGCATTGATGATTGCTCATCTTTCCCCTTCGTTTCAGTTCCTGTACCGCCCCTCCGCGCCCGTCCTTCACCACGTGGGATGACGACGTCTAGACGAGCTGTGACCTCCTGACCTTATGGTGGCGGCATGCTCGGCTTGAAATAAATATTACTGGCTTCTGATTGGTTGAGTGCGTTACCATGCTGGGACCCGCCGCTGAGCATCTGACCGCTGACCAATGTCGCGTTATGTATTGGATACACAACTACAAACACAAAACTCTTACAATTGCACCTTTATCGGAAAATGAGTACATATTTAACCAAATATAACAACAACAAAAACAAATCTCATAACGGAGTATTTTCCGCGCTTGAAATCTGCCGAAATGAATCGCACTATCACCAATTTATCAACACAAACCAAAATCTGCATTGTAAATCTGAATTCGAATGCAGTTCTGCCGAAACAGGCTGCACTGGTACTAAAATTAATGCTGCTGGGCCGAAGGTGGAGCTGTGATTTGTAAATTGGATGCGCTATGCCGAACTGTCGAAAATGGATGGGCTTATCGCTGAAATTGATGCGCAGCTTGCGAAATTGGACGCAAAAAGGTGTACTTCTTAGTGAATTGGTCTATGCATATCCAGGGCATACCTGGACATTTTCGTGGGTTCACTCGTCTGGAGTGGTGCCTTTTTCTCTTTCAACAAAGCGTCTCTCAAGTGTCCTCTGTATTCGCCCTTGTTACAATTATCTCACAGGGCCCATGCATTCTGCTAAGTGTTTTATTATTTGGTTATGACTCGGTCGGTTTGTATTCAGAATGTAGCGGTCCACTGCCGTCTCCTATCTGTGGCTGTTTTGCACTTCCGTCCCTAGGTGGTTGCGGTGGTTGTTTAGATCAAAGGTACCGACAGCGGGTTTCATATCCAGGCATATACCATGACAGTATAATAGCCTGGCTTTAGGAGGACACAGCACATTCACGGTGCAGTACCACGCCCACGCGCGACAGACAGCACCGTGAAGCAGCCCACAATGCGCGATGCTGCACCGGATAACAGCGAGGTCTGCGGCACAGCATACCCGCACCATGTTTGATGCTGCACCGCGCTACACACGGCCCACGAAACAGCACACCGTTTCCAGGACCTCACGCATCACGTCGTTCTCGATGTCACAGCCTACACACGCCAATACTGCATCGAACGACACTTCAACGGACAACCCGCAAGAAACAACACTCCTAACGTACACTTATAATCGATATAATTGGCCGATAAGGGTAAATGAACTACCAGCCTTATATTGCTCACCGTTTGATTCGTGCCATTAAATAATGTCTGATGATTGCATGAGATAAACGATAATCCAGCAGCGGAAAGTAGCTCATCATATACTTGCAAAGGGTGATGCCATGCTGAGTCGGCCGATTTCAACGTAAGCTCGGTACAGGACATAATTGAAATATTGCTGTCTTTTTTGCGGCGATTATCCGAAGATAATATTAAGGACCCAATCCGACCCGACCGCGCGATTCCTGTCATCAGATTCCAGCGTGACCAAGCCTTGACCAATAGCGTGGTCTAGCCCGGACCCGTAGCGTGACATAGTCCCCGACTTTAGTGTTCGCGGGCGGCTGCCACCCTTAAGCGGTTTTGCTCTGTTGCACACATCGGGAAAAGGCGTGCGCCAATGCGTCGCTGCTTGGCACGGCTGATGGCGCGTCGTCGATCAATCCCTTGGTGAGGAAAACTGGTCAGATTGTGGCGGATGACTGAGTTGTAGCCTCATTCATGGAGATATGCTATTTATCTTTTATTTAGTTATAATTGTTGTTGGAGAGGCTATCCGGAATAAGAGTCCATTCTTAGCGCAAGCTCGTTGTTGTATTTGTCCTGAACACACCTCCCGATCGGGAAACTCCAGTCCGATAGCACAATTTTGACCGAGAGTTCAACGTACCCACATAGCAGGGCACGATCGGTATGATGTGGTACGGAATTCAAGACACTTCATTGTAAAATTCAACATATCCCAAAACTAGCGTCAATCACGTGCAAGTAATAATACTTATAACAACCTTGGCAGGAGCGAAATTAAAGTGCCAAAAATATCACAGGGATTCGAAGCAGCCATGCGATCCATCATTGCGGGAACGTGCGGGGGGAATCCCCACTTAACTTTCTTAGTCAACTGGATATCACTGGAAATGCTTAGAAGGGGTAGTTTCAACCATATTTTCTTACACTCCACAACTTGTTACTACATAAAAACTATGCGAACAGCACCACCAGCCTAGTAAAAATCGTGTTATCCGCCAAATGAGACGATGGCGGACAAGCCCACCTTGTAGTTGCTGAGGTTTTCCGTGAGACAGACCAGAGTAGCGTCGCGCCCCTCGGTGGCTGTGACGTTTTTCACCGGCTCCGCAAACGACGGCAGCGTCTCTGTAAACGCACCATCGTAACTCACTGGAACTGTAGCAGCACAGCGGTGACGGATACAGCGAACACAGCACATGCCATTCAGTGTACTTACAATTGAGAGCGCAATTTGGCGATGACCTGCATGGGCTTTCAACAGAAACATCCACTGGTATCAATGTTCCTTTATTACATGTTCCTAAGTTCTTGTGCTTCCAACTGTTGGTTGGTTGCTGGTTTCTTTATACTTCTGACTACACGAGTAATCTGCGAGAAATTTACTCTCTTAATCAAGGAAAGCTTTCGGTTTCATAGGATGGTAAATATAGTATTGTGCGCTACGAGTCCATTGCGTGTGCATTGCCACCTACTGGCGCAATCAAGCACAAGGTGTTTCACTGTCATACGTGGCGGCAGCGTAAAGCCCCTGTTGCAATTGTGCTGGTCAGCTGACATGGAGGGGTTCGGCACTGGACTGGGATAGCGCCGACGGCACTGAGTGTCGGACGGGTTAGTCACGTCCGGACGTTGGTCTGGGTGTCGGTCCGAGCGACACTGGACTGGGGTGGCACCAACCGCACAGCGTGTCGGACTGGTTAGTCACGTCCGGACGTTGGTCGGGGTGTCGGTCCGAGCGACACTGGACTGGGGTGGCGCCGGCCGCACCGAGTATCGGGCGGATTAGTCACGTCCGGACGTTGGCCGGAGCGACCCGAGCTGAGGTTTGTTTTTTTAAAGACTGGCCGACTATGCCAATACAGGAGTGGCGTGAAAACCGCGTGTTGATGCAGACAATGGACACCACAGAGCTATCAACGGGAATGAACGCTGGGGAGTTAAACTGCCGGGAAACAACGCCCCTATTTTGTCTGGAATTATCTGTTTTGGCGCTTCACGGTCTCGGATCCTGCGTGTCCCGGCCGGCTCCTCTTAATTTAACAAAAGTTGAAAGACGAGGCCGGGCAGCGAGGATGGAATAGCTAACTAACGCATCCTAGAGTAGCTAACCGTGGCGGCGTAGAGGTGGCGATAGGGAGAATATTTCTTGACTCGATGCCGAGAGATCGGGAACGGGAGATTCCGGCGTTGTATAAGCATCATTAATTATTTGAAATTGTTTCCTTCTAGTTTCATGCCTATGCTATGCAATTGGTCCGGGAAAATATTACGCCATGCGATTTCCTATATGTTCTATTTAACCTTCTTCACATGTTTTAGCTAGCATTCTTTCATCAGAATGTGTTGAATTGTGGCTGCTGTTGGCCGAGGCTGGTACATTCCTGCGACTAGATCACCTGCGCGCTAATGTACATTAGCATGTGCAGGCAATGCTATTATTCCAAAGGCATTGGCTTCACAGGTAGAAATGCTTTGCTTATTGCGCATTCTGCACGAAAAATATGTCCCTCCTAATGAAGGTAGACAGACATAGGTCCATGCAGCAGGTTCAATCGAACAATCTTGGACAAGCTTGCTTGAAATTATTTCCGTTTGCATCCCCTGCAGTGCTACAGAAATGCGCCACTGCTATGCGATGCGACTTGAGGTTTAAATTAAATATACAGAAGCAAACTTTCGTGACATGACAACGACATGACAAGACATGATTTACATGACAAACAGCAGAAGTAGATTTACGTGACATGACAGCTGCACCTGTGATCCATAGAAACCTTGAGCCAGCACGAAAGAGATTCTGGCCGAAAATGACGTGTCATATTCTAGTCGAGCTTCATTCGAGACGTTCTGTACCGAAGAGCTCGAACAGAGGACAGCGTCCCTCCTCACCGCATAAGCCTGCGTCCAAGCATTTGACGGCAGTGGACAATAGCCTATTTCGCTGCTCACTTACTTAACACATCGGGGACGTTATTGGACTTACAGTTGCCATGAGCTAGTATTTTATCTAATCACTTTTCGGAGCTACGGCGGTTTTACTGACTTTTCGTTTAACCTCGTGGGCATGTAGCTGTGCTTCTAGCTCCTTTGGTCGCCGCATGGGTACAGTCGTTCGCTGACTGCACTGCTGAAGTTTTATCCACTACATGCTGTTCATGAAGGCTGTCACTAAATCAAAATATATTTGTACCAAAGCAAGTCCAGACTAGCATCTGTGGGGATACTAACAGGCTACTGACATATGAGTGTGGCGCAGACTTGACGTGGTCCAGGCACCACGCCTACATAAGGAATAACGTCGTTACAACTAGGCACGTACACACAATACTGGCGATGACCCGACCCCAACCCCCCAACTACGTCCCACCCCATGGCACCGACTGGACTGGCAAACTCTACACTTCTGCACCAGCTCAGCTTCGACTCCTACTTCATCTGCCTACAAGACGTCTCAACTTCTACTACCTCTACGCGCCATTCTTCAAGTCACCTCAACTGTCTCACAACTCGCCTCTACAAGACAACTATAATCTTCTTCGCTTCCTCTCATCCGCACCACATTACTCCTCATACCCTTTCACCCTTAACAAACAGCACCAAAATACTGACACCACAAACGCCCTCCGAAAACAGCCGACATCACCACACGGTGGCAGGCTGGCCAAACACAAAGACACACACACACACGCACGTGCACACCTGAGGTATGTTTGCACTTTCCCACCCTTCAAGTTTTCAAAAGGTTCCGATACTTCCGATACAAACACTACTAAATCAGATCAAACAATAATGAGAAATAAATGCAATTGATGACAGTGGAAACATTTCTTCTGCAGACGTAAAATATAAATCGAATACTTCTATGCGCTTCTTTTAGCCAATAATGAGGAAAGCAATAATCATGAAAGTAGTGCAATCATGAAATATAACAATTAATAGGTCGATAATCCGGAAAAGAGAATATGCAAAAACTTATCAGATTGATTTTCAATACAGCGGACTTCTTTACAACCAATACATTTAAGGGAACAGGTCCGAGCGATGCGCTTTGAAAGAAAAAGGCGGCCAGTTGCCTGACGTGCCGGACGAAAACAGCTATTAGCGTCCGATCTACCTGTCGAGCCAAGCTCTTTCTTTGATGATGTTTGTACCAACAGAGGGCGTCGGCGAACACCATTTCATTATCCTAAAAAGGAAGGTCATACCCTGGAGGAAGCCTCTCATTTGATCTGACGAGCAGATCAGTGCTCCTCGTGAGCTGCCATATTTCTCTCCGCCAGATGAAAGCACCATAAGCACGCTTCCATGCCAGCTGATTTCGCACTTGGACTCTTCCTTTCTCATTCCGCCGCCGGCTCGCATCTTGTCTCAATGGAGAGAAAACAGACGCTCTAATGCGTCGAGGCGGGATGGAACAGCTGTTTAGGGCTCTCAGCGCTGGCGGCACGCGGCCGAGACAGAGCGAGAGGGTGAGAGAGAAAAGAGAGCGATGCACAGCGCTCCGTCTCCCTCGGGCCCGTATCATAATAAATTGAGCAATCAGGTGTAATCTACGGCCGGCGGAGAGATTTTGCGGCGGCGACTGAAAAAGTCGGCCTCCCGACGACAGCAAGACGTCAGCTGGCGGCTCTCCAGACGGACGGACCGATCCGTCGGCAGAGCGGAGCCACCTCCGCCGCGGCACCGGCAGATTTCTCCGATGGCGCGGCCGCGTTCGGCATCATTTCGTGTTAAACTACCTAATGCGTGCCACGGCAGAATCGTAAAGGGTGAAATTGCCGCGTTTGCATAACCGGGCGGCCGGCGGACGCCGTATCATTTGGCGCCGCTGTCTCCGCGCAGGCTGCGCTTTCTCACGCTGCCCGCTCCCCAGATGAACTTTATTATCTCCCGGCATGGCAAACAGTTACCGAATGAATGCAAACGCGCGACGATCCGTGCCGAACAGGCGACCGGCGGCGGCGCGAGCGGCACGTTAACGCCGCCGTCGACGAGCCGGGGCGAGAACAGACGCGGCGCCATCGCGTGAGCCCCCGTCGTACGACAGTGAGCTGCATGCAGATGAGCGCGCCGCGACCGCGGTGGAGCCGGCGCCAGGAGCACGCGCGACCCGGGCGACGGTCCCACCTGAGCCCAGTGTCGGCACCCTGCCCCGTGCTCCTCTCGCAACTTGCTCGCACACCATTCGCTCTCTGTTATCAGCACTAACCGAATAACAGCTGGTCAATTGCGGTGATCTACTGATGTTGTTACGCGGCGCACCGGCAACTGTGGGCGGCAAGCGCTGGATCAGAGCATGCGCGCGAGCACGGCCGAGCTAGCTGGTCCTGCAGCCGGTGATCTACAGTGTTCGGCTGTAAGCTGCCAAAAGTGTTCGTCTGTAGGCGGCCCGAAGTGTTCAGCTATATGCGGGCAGAAGTGCTCGTCTGTAGGCGGCCGGAAGTGTTCTGCTGTAGGCGGCCGGAAGTGTTCGGCTGTAGGCGGCCGGAAGTGCTCGGCTATAGGCGGCCGGAAGTGCTCGGCCGTAGGCGGCCGGAAGTGCTCGGCCGTAGGCGGCCGGAAGTTCTCGGTTATAGGCGGCCGGAAGTGCTCGTCTG
The DNA here is from genome assembly GCA_034440575.1 of Imbricaverruca yamaguchii. NCBI lineage: Eukaryota > Metazoa > Arthropoda > Thecostraca > Neoverrucidae > Imbricaverruca > Imbricaverruca yamaguchii. Next base: position 330,791 of record JAOTOL010001216.1, read on the forward strand.
TAGGCGACCGGAAGTGCTCGGCTATAGGCGGCCGGAAGTGCTCGGCCGTAGGTGGCCGTTTATTGGCCGTATTGTGTCCGCCCAGGCCGATAAATCGCCGCGGCCACCGCGCCGCCTCAATTATTCCCCCTGTGCTTGTTTGTTAGTTTGTGAGAGTGGACACTCGAGCGTGACTTTAAGATGTTTTCGAGAACGAGTCGTTGCCGCACGGCGCAGTGGAGAGGAATGGGGTGAGGTGGGGGAGGGGAGCAGAACACCTGAGGTCGGCGGTAGCCGCTGGGGCGACTGTCCGGGGCCAGTGATGGGACTGGTCTTAAGCCGACACGTCCTCAGAGGCGGGGGAGCAGAACACCTGAGGTCGGCGGTAGCCGCTGGGTCGGCTGTCCGAGGCCAGTGATGGGACTGGTCTTAAGCCGACACGTCCTCAGAGGCGGGGGAGCAGAACACCTGAGGTCGGCGGTAGCCGCTGGGGCGACTGTCCGGGGCCAGTGATGGGACTGGTCTTAAGCCGACACGTCCTCAGAGGCGGGGGAGCAGAACACCTGAGGTCGGCGGTAGCCGCTGGGGCGACTGTCCGGGGCCAGTGATGGGACTGGTCTTAAGCCGACACGTCCTCAGAGGCGGGGGAGCAGAACACCTGAGGTCAGCGGTAGCCGCTGGGTCGGCTGTCCGGGCCAGTGATGGGACTGGTCTTAAGACGACACGTCCTCAGAGGCGGGGGAGCAGACCACCTGAGGTCAGCGGTAGCCGCTGGGGCGGCTGTCCGGGGCCAGTGATGGGACTGGTCTTAAGCCGACACGTCCTCAGAGGCGGGGGAGCAGAACACCTGAGGTCGGCGGTAGCCGCTGGGGCGACTGTCCGGGGCCAGTGATGGGACTGGTCTTAAGCCGACACGTCCTCAGAGGCGGGGGAGCAGAACACCTGAGGTCGGCGGTAGCCGCTGGGGCGGCTGTCCGAGGCCAGTGATGGGACTGGTCTTAAGACGACACGTCCTCAGAGGCGGGGGGAAAACCCCCCGGGGGAAGGCAGAGCCGCCGGGGGGCCGGGCCGGGGGGGGGGAGGGTCCGGTGTGGGCTGGTCTGCGACACGTCCTCAGAGGCGGGGAGCAGACCACCTGAGGTCAGCGGTAGCCGCTGGGGCGGCTGTCCGGGGCCAGTGATGGGACTGGTCTCAAGACGACACGTCCTCAGAGGCGGGGGAGCAGAACACCTGAGGTCAGCGGTAGCCGCTGGGACGGCTGTCCGAGGCCAGTGGTGGGACTGGTCTTAAGCCGACACGTCCTCAGAGGCGGGGGAGCAGACCACCTGAGGTCAGCGGTAGCCGCTGGGGCGGCTGTCCGGGGCCAGTGATGGGACTGGCCCCGGCCTTGTGCCGACACACCCATGCAGCAATGCAACAGAAAGACGCGTGGAGTTTTCCCACCGCTCGGAAGTCTTCCGAATGTTCAGTGGTGGGTGTGCAGACGCCGCGGCAGTTTACACGCGTTCCCCGCGGCAAGATTGTGTCCAATATGGCGTCCGAGTGCCAACGATGTGGACAGCGCAGCTGACCGAATCTGCATTTTCTCCCCGAAAAGGACTAATAAACGTCACCTTGTGGTAGGGAAGCAAGGGATAAAAAAATGACGTATTCCTGTTTGATAATAAAATGCGCATTGTCCTGGGCACTCGTGCCTTGCGTGCATAAGAAATGCATGGATAAGAAATATAACGGGATTTCCAAGGCGACAAGCTTTTGGAACGCGTTAACCATTAGCTCATATCGTGCACGCTAAAGATTTGGCTTAACCTTTACTTCACCTTCACCTTTGCCACCATGGTGGTCTTTATCCTTCTCGCACACGCAAGGAGGGTGGGGATCAAAAGAGCAAGCAAAGCGATCCAAGGATTACTCACAGCTCACAATGATTTGAACATGAATCTGATTTCATTCAGAAAAGGAGATATATTCTGAATAGTCATGCACATTGGTTTTCGGTGCCTTTCCACGGGTAATTATACCACATGATCAGAGAGGTCATATTTCAGAGCTTTCCCCTTTCAGTTCTGGAGCTCAGGGCACAAACAATTTCGTCTTAATTTCGTAATGTAAAAACTCCAAAATCACCAGATTTTCAAACACCAATCTTGCAAAATGCATAGGCTATTCGAACCCGTAAAGCCGGCATAGGGTTCATAATATGCTGTGCATGGTACGAGAGTTGCCTTCAACATGCTTCGCGATGTGTATCTTGCTTTTATCATTGTTTGTTTGCTTATTGGGTGGTTCTTGACGCACTTCATACACGACCATGGCTGATGGCGCCGCCCACACTGCTTCACCGGTGGGCCGCGGGCTTGCTTTTATCATGACAAGAATAGAATACGACCGTCCTCATTATTCGCAACTTCAAGGACTATCACGGTCAGAGGCTGAAACGTTGATAGAACGTACAGTACTGCGTGCGAACTGCGAAAACTTTCGTGGCACTTGAACACTCCTCTTCTAGCACGCACGCCATGACCACATCCGGACAAAGTGTGGCAGGTTGTGAGGTAAGTAATCGAGCGATGACCAAGGAGCAATGCTAATTTATTCATGAGAGGTACACAGTAGACACATATGAGTCAGCGGCCTGCCCTCAGCTGAAGTTTGAGGTGTCCATTATAGAAGGTATCTAAAATTGGAGCGTTCTAGAGCACCTTGTTTCAGTGTCACATGGATCACATTTTGATAATTTGATGTTTTTTAAAACTATATCCCGGTGTACGGTGTCTGGTAGGATCTGGTCACGGTCCGGTCTTTTCGTGTCGCTGGGATATGTTGACGCGTGGGCCGCGAGTCATCGTCCCTCTGTCGTCACCACCTTATGACGTTCGTTTTGGAGATTTTGTTGGAAGCCGCCACAGCCAAGCATATTCCTGAACATAAATTGAACAGGACGGTGGTTTAATTTCACGAGTCCGATGGCATTAGTAGGTTGTGCCATGACGGGATGCTAAAACCATTCGAGATGCGAAAGGCACGAAATGTGCAGTGCAAAGACTTTTTATCTACTTAAAGCTACTTTTGGGCAATCTACGTTAGTTGTGCACTGTTCTTTAAGAAGTAAATGACAGCCCTGCCCTCAGGTTTTCAACCTTTGCGTATCTAATGCCTCCCCATTGCGTGCTTGACGACAGCGGCGGACATATGACGTCTGTGTGTGATCTGTTGATCGTTGAACGTTGATTGATGTTGTACTTCCGGACCACGAGCATGTTCTTACGCTTAGTGATGCAGCATCGAAGCTGACGACTCACCACGTGATCGTCCAGGCGCCAGCGCAGCAGCGCTTAAAGCAGCTGCGTGGCTATCTCTGACAGTGTGACGGCCGTGGTCGCTGATTTCAAATATTTTTTGCCATTCGTCATCCGGGATGCGGCTCAAAGTTGCTATTGGCTTTTGGCATCTCAACGCTGCAATGAAGCGCTCCAGTATGTGTTGGCCGCTGGCCGCTAAGCCCGCAGCTCGGTTGTGTTAATCGCTTCTCTGTAAGAGCATAAAGGGACTTCAACGTGTTGTGCCGCGAGATGGGAAGAACATGTAAGTACAGATGATATATCTGCGGATGTCGACCACTGTGCGCGCCGCACCCGTAACTGACATGCATGACCATGCCTTGAATCGTGGTGCGTACATTTGGTGATAATGTACATGATGCACATATGCACCTTCGAAATTCATAATTTGCTTCTTAGCTAAACGTGCTTGCAACTGAAATGTGTTGGGTGATATCTGGTTATTCCTTAAGATATGGAAGGATTCCACTTAAATATTTTTTGGGGAAGGTAAGCGAAATTGTTCATAAGTCGCAAATCTTCATTTTATGTTAGGCCAGGGTACATATATAGCATACCTATGTGATCTCTGCGACATCATGTTGATTATGGCACTGTCGTGGTGCCTGGAGGAACTGTTTTCATTAACACTCATACCAAATACCCTCTCTAATGCTTATACAATCCTAATTTTGAAGTGAGGTCACTGACCTATGTGTGACATCTGTGACTTTTCATACACCTACATCTGTAACTTTCTTTGCTCATGAGAAGAGTGATTTAGAATGAAACCCATATCTGCCATATTCTGCAATGCACACAAAGCCACCATTTTGAGATAAAGTCACTGACACAGACGTGATCTCTCTGACCTCTGACGTACTTGGAAATATATATGGTGTTATATCACTATGGTGTTGTATGCGCGAACAGCTTTGAAATGAAACCCATATCTGCTATGTGCATAGTCACGCATGACGACATTGTCTGGAGATCAGGCGAGGCCTTGACATCTCATCTCAGTGACCCATTTTAGAGTCATCTTTACAAAACGACATTGACGCAAGTAGTCAGAAATCGTGAAGATGTTAGTGAGAAAGGAAAAAATAAAGAATTATTTTAAAAAAAAAAAAAAATAAAAAAAAATTAGGAAAAAAAAAAAAAAAAAAGAGAGGGGGTGTGGTGAACATGCCTTGGTGACTTGCCCTGCAATCGCCCAGAGAGTAGAGTGTAGCTGATGCAGCTAAGCATCTCGTCGGAATCTATGTACGCGGTGTTTAAACTAGGTAACCAAGGTGTCCCTAAGCGCCTCAGTTCCAAGTTTGATACACTACACCACCAAAACTACCGCGACAAATGACTTACACAACGAGCCCCAGCAGAATACCGCGCTATGGGACTCCAGTACACGACTGCACTTTACGACTTCGACACAAGATTCCAACACACGACTGCGCCTTATGACGTCAGCACACATCTCCGCCTCACGACGTCGACACACGACTCCAACGTGCGACTGTAGCACACAACTTCGACTCACAACTCAGAAATAACCCTTCAGCAACAACTGTGATATACGTCAATCGACAGAAGCGGATATCGTAAAGCACACCACAGGGCCAGGAGAGACACTGCTGCACCCTGAAACAAGGACCGCACTGTGCCACACATAGACTGGACAGGCAGTCTAAAGCAGACTGTCTACCGGCGCAGACGGTCTAAAGCAGACAGTGCAGACAGTCTATGCTATGTACCTACCACACACGACCGAAACAGACACTGGCGCATTACGAGGTAAGAACCGGGACAGGTGCCTATGTAGTCGGAGACAATTAGCGCATGGAGCCGGGCTGGCCAGGTGCCCGTGCAGTCTAAAACAAGCACCAACCGGAGCCGGGCTGGGCAAGTGCCCGTGCAGCCTGAGACAAGCACGACACAAAGCCGGGCTTGGCAGGTGCCCGTGCAGTCTGAAACAAGCACCACATGGAGCCGGGCTGGGCAAGTGCCCATATAGTAACTACCGCATGGAGCCGGGCTGGGCAGGTGCCCGTGCAGTCTGAGACAGGCGCCACACAGAGCCGGGCCGGGCAGGTGCCCGTGCAGTCTGAGACAAGCGCCACACAGAGTCGGGCCGGGCAGGTGCCCGTGCAGTCTGAAACAGGCGCCACACAGAGCCGGGCCGGGCAGGTGCCCGTGCAGTCTGAGACAAGCACCACATGGAGCCGGGCTGGGCAGGTGCCCGTGCAGTCTGAGACAGGCGCCACACAGAGCCGGGCCGGGCAGGTGCCCGTGCAGTCTGAGACAGGCGCCACACAGAGCCGGGCCGGGCAGGTGCCCGTGCAGTCTGAGACAAGCACCACATGGAGCCGGGCTGGGCAGGTGCCCGTGCAGTCTGAGACAGGCGCCACACAGAGCCGGGCCGGGCAGGTGCCCGTGCAGTCTGAGACAAGCACCACCCGGAGCCGGACTGGGCCCGTGACGCCGCGATTGGAGCGAGTCGCCGGACCAGAGCGGCCCGGCCAGGACGACGCGATACCGGCGGTCGATATATCGGGTACTGGTGCGGGGCGGGCCGGGCGCATCAGACACTCCTCCCCCCTATTAACGGCCTGTCCCCCTCAGGCCGAGCGTGACTCGTCGCTGGACGGCGGCGACCACCAACTAGCAAGGAGGCGTGTCTGACTCGGTGGGAGGAGGATGCTGCCTCTGGACAAACAATACAAAGAGTAAAAGTGGATGGAACAGTTCTGCATCATGTGGTGATGCACTGAAGACATGAAGAAGCCGAATCACTTCCTATGATGAGGAACCATGGCAATGGTGTAGCCAGCTGCTTTCTGTGAGGCTGTTCTAGTTCACGGTGGTGAACTAGCTACTCATAGGTGTTGCTCCTTGAAGTTTGTTTCATTGTTGATCATCATATGGAAATAGAGCGTCTTAATCAAATCCGCTATTGCAATATGTGCCCGGTGAAGATTTATTGCGAGCAGAAGGGCGGTTATGTGGCGCCAGAACGCCTGCAGCGGTTGTTGAAACTGCCCCTACCATTTACCGACGAAGTCGTTAATGCCATTACGCTGCTACAGCCATTATAGCTATTCCAGCCATTATAACTATCCGTGAAGAAGCCTGCATCCTAGGAGCGAACACAAACAGACTCAGTGATATGTAGTGGCCAAACAAACGCGTCCAATACGTGTCGCGAAACTGAATCCAAATGATATTCCAGATCGCATAGCACGTAGCGTGCCGAGCGGTACGGGCGAAAATTATCAGGTACAAGGTTAATACTCAAAATGCGGAGGGTAGTAAGATGAGTCAGTCAGGTCACGACTCGGTCCATGTCCATGTGGCACCATGTCAGATCTCTAAGTTAAATGAACATTTAAGCCGGAGAAATGTTTCCTTGTGTGTGTAGCTGTTATATACACACATATATATATATATATATATATATATATATATATATATATATATATATATGTGTGTGTGTGTGTATACATAATTTTCCTTCTTTTCTTTGGGGGGGGGTGCAGGGATATATGTAGTGGCACACTACATCCGCCTTGGGCATGCCAGCTTATCAGCTTATCAGCCAGCTTAAGTTGATATCAGATCAGGCCATCGAGATGCTAGCTGAGCGGGTCTTTTTAGCGGCAACTTTGGGTCCGTGAGTGGAATCCAGTAACGGATCGAGGGGGGAGGAGGGGGAGGCCATGCCTCCTCAACCTTGAACCTCAAAGGGGCTTACGCGGGCCATTGAACATGTGTTTCAACATAAGCCCTGACGAGGCACACACACACACATTGGTCGCCCCAGGGGGGTCTCAGACGACTGGTGAGGGCCACGGGCCAACGTGAAGGGCCCCTGGACCAAAGAAAGAGGCCCTGACCTGACGTAGAGGGTTCGGGCTGATTAAGAGGGCCCGAGTCAACGGAGAGTGTCCACGAGCAGACTTGGGTGCCTCGGGCTGGGCCAACTTGAAAGGCTTCTAGGTCGACGGAGGGGACCCGGGTCGTCGGAGGAGCCCCCGACTGGAGGATAGGACGCCGGCCAGCAGAGGGCCCCTGAGTCGATGGTGAAGGACCATACTCGCAGGAGAAGACTGCGATAAACCAGCGACACAGTGTGGACGGTGGACCCAGCCACGTCGGCTGCCGGCGACACAGTGTGGACGGTGGACCCAGCCACGTCGGCTGCCGGCGACACAGTGTGGACGGTGGACCCAGCCACGTCGGCTGCCGACGGTCGGAGACACAGTGTGGACGGGGGACCCACCCCCCTGCCGCGGCCGGCGACACAGTGTGGACGGTGGACCCAGCCACGTCGGCTGCCGCGGCCGGCGACACAGTGTGGAGGGTGGACCCAGCCACGTCGGCTGCCGACGGTCGGAGACACAGTGTGGACGGTGGACCCAGCCACGTCGGCTGCCGGCGACACAGTGTGGAGGGTGGACCCAGCCACGTCGGCTGCCGCGGCCGGCGACACAGTGTGGACGGTGGACCCAGCCACGTCGGCTGCCGACGGTCGGAGACACAGTGTGGACGGTGGACCCAGCCACGTCGGCTGCCGCGGCCGGCGAGGGCGGCAGGGCCCGGGTGGCCGCGGACCGGTGCCAGCCCGGCCAGGCGCCGGGCGCCGGACGCCGCGCCTCACCCCGTGCCGTTCAGGTATCGATGCCCGCGGGGATGTACGGCCGGCTGTCGAGGTGGGCCCGGCTCTCTAATCACGGTGCCGCGGCCCAGTCGATAGCGTTGTTTGTGCCGGCTTGATTCTGTTAAGACGCCGGCGGCGGATTAGAGGGTGTCGCCGGGCCGAGTGGTCGTGACGGTCGCCGTAAACGGGCCGTTACCGGCCGTTACCGGCCGTTACCGGCCGACCGCCGGCCGCGGCCGCGGAGGACGCCGTAAAGCACCGCCGCCGGCCACCGACCGGATGGGCGCCTCAACTGGGCGTTGTGGGGACAACACAGCAGGAAGAGAGCCCTCAATTGGGTGGGGGGGAGGCACGACCTGGAGGGTGGGCGCCTCAACTGGGCGTTGTGGGGACAACACAGCAGGAAGAGAGGCGCCTCAACTGGGTGTTGTGGGGACAACACAGCCCATAAGGAAAGTGGTCGCCTCAACTGGGTGTTGTGGGGACAACACAGCCCATAAGGAGGGTGGTCGCCTCAACTGGGTGTTGTGGGGACAACACAGCCCATAAGGAGGGTGGTCGCCAACTGGGTGTTGTGGGGACAACACAGCCCATAAGGAGGGTGGTGCCTAACTGGGTGTTGTGGGGCAAAGAGGGTGGTCGCCTTAACTGGGTGTTGTGGGGACAACACAGCCCATAAGGAGGGTGGTCGCCTCAACTGGGTGTTGTGGGGACAACACAGCCCATAAGGAGGGTGGTCGCCTTAACTGGGTGTTGTGGGGACAACACAGCCCATAAGGAGGGTGGTCGCCTCAACTGGGTTTTGTGGGGACAACACAGCCCATAAGGAGGGTGGTCGCCTTAACTGGGTGTTGTGGGGACAACACAGTCCATAAGGGGGTGGTCGCCAACTGGGTGTTGTGGGGACAACACAGTCCATAAGGAGGGTGGTCGCCTTAACTGGGTGTTATGGGGACAACACAGCCCATAAGGAGGGTGGTCGCCTTAACTGGGTTTTGTGGGGACAACACAGCCCATAAGGAGGGTGGTCGCCTTAACTGGGTGTTGTGGGGACAACACAGCCCATAAGGAGGGTGGTCGCCTTAACTGGGTGTTGTGGGGACAACACAGTCCATAAGGAAGGTGGTCGCCTTAACTGGGTGTTGTGGGGACAACACAGCCCATAAGGAGGGTGGTCGCCTTAACTGGGTGTTATGGGGACAACACAGTCCATAAGGAGGGTGGTCGCCTCAACTAAGTGCTGCGGTGACAACA